>JACEVL010000137.1:792500-930000 GCA_020284085.1 Aporrectodea caliginosa | reverse complement strand
TATCCATTCAATCAATCAATCAATATTTATTGCAACCTTTAACAACTCATAAAATACATACATTTGTGCTAATCAATAACAGAGTAATTCAAACACAGAACATTAAAGGCACATAACAGTTATTTTAACAGTATCGAGGGAGGAGTTATTAATGGGAGCAAACAAACTCCTAAGGGATTGATATCCCGCTGGTTGGAGACACCCAGCTGCGTCAAGTAGCAAAGGTTCGGAAGAAGGCTGGGCTAGGCAAGCCAAAATCTTATTTTATTTTATTTTTTCATAAAAGAACAAAGGAATACATCGGGTAACTATAACTAAACTATCAATATAGCATAACTAGGTATGCATACACGGGCGTCCGCAGGGCACGGGCGTCCGCAAGGGGCATTCCCTGGATTTTGCGCATATTTTGCAAAAATAAAATCTTGATTTTTATGATTATTAGAACACGATTTTCAGTGCGAGAAAACACTTAATCATTGTATTAAAAAATAGTATATATATATATATATATATATATATATATATGTATATATATATATAATGAAAATGCAGAGCAGTTGTGTTCATATCTAGATGTGTGTTTGCATAAAGATCTTTGATTTGCTTTTTATTCGTCTGACAAATGAGAGCGATCGAAGCGTGTCGGGCATTCTTCGTTGCGCATGAGCGCCTGTTTATTCGGCCTCTTTGAGCGTCTGCATGTTCGTGCTTATCATGCTCCACTGATTCTAATACGGTAAATATGGAACTGTGTAAGAAATCAGTGATCAACGGAGTAGGGCTGACTTGAATCATACACCATCACAGGCCCATCGTGTGGCTGATAAAGGCCTTTTCCGTGGGTCGAATATCTTTGCCCGAGAGCATTGGATAACACACTGGCATAGAGAGCGAGAAATACCGAGATCGAGTCCCGCAGGCGGACATGCTTTGTAGGCTGCTATTAGCGCCGTGTATTGCAGGCTGTCTGTTCTGTTAGTAGTTAAGATTTATGTCTTCTGTCATTTGTGTTCTTGTGAATTGTTTCAATTGCATAACTGTAGGCCTACACTGTAACCGGTTGCGGTTTGTCAACCGGTTTGTTTCAATAAAGAAAGAATATTATTCAATAAAGAATATTATTATTACTTTGAATGACCTCTCTATCAATTGTGTGTCCGTCTGCCTAGAGAAGAAGCTACATAGGCCTACACCTTTCGCCATCATATGATAACAGTACTGTTGTCTGCCTGTGTGTCTGTACATCTGTCATTATATACATGTAAAATGAAAATATAAAGCAGTTATGTACATATCTGGATGTGTGTTTGCAAACAGATCTTTGATTTGCTTTTTCTTCGTCTGACAAAATTAATGTGTGTCTGTCTTTTGCATTTGTAAGGGTGCTATTGTAACGGTTATCTCGGGGTCGTCTTTCCCTTCCGCCTCAGGATGCGAGTGTAAGGCGCGTGTCGCTCAGGATGGGAGCGTAAGTACGACCTCCGTTGTATTTCGAAGGGTTTCAGCATCTGTCAGTCGGCGAGCCGTAGCAAGCGGTCGTCAACCCCCAAGAGATTCAACACCGAAGTTCGAAGACGATCTTTATTCACCACACATCAACCATCACAACAGGCAAGACTCCTAAGTGTGTGTCTATCATCTACCGAGTGTATGTGACATCGACCGTCAGCCATAGCTTGCGGACCTCTATTTATATCCAGCAAGGAGAGGGGTAGGACACCAGACACCAAGCCTAGCAGGGATACCAAGGGCAGGGATACCAAGGCCTAGCAGGGATACCAAGGGCAGGGATACCAAGGCCTAGCAGGGATACCAAGGGCAGGGATACCAAGGCCTAGCAGGAGACCAAGGGCAGGGATACCACGGGCTAAGACAACAAGGCCTGGGATACCACGGGCTAGGATACCACGGGCTAGGACACCAAGGCCTAGGATACCACGGGCTAGGTCGGCGACCAAGCAGAAAATCACAGCCCAAGGGTGGTTCAAAACAAGGAGGCCCAAAAACCGGGGTGGTCCCTGGCAAAAATGCCACACTATAGAAATCGCAAATGACATCAGACACAGATGAGAGTAATCGTAATCTCCAAACTTCTAAAGCGCCACTCGAAAGCCAAGCGCAGGGCACCAGCTTATTCACGAGCGCTGCGTCTAGTCAGAGGGGTTGTCCAAAAGAGTAGTCCGAGGGAGGTCCGAGTCCGGTTTCCAGAGGATCAGAGAGGACACAGCAGATGTTAAGGCGGGTGTCTTTTAGTAAGGGATCCTAAGATTTCTGACCGAGAACTTACAGAACCTGAATGTAATGTAATGTATGTAATGTAATAAGACATTTATATAGCGCCACTTAAGAGTCTCACAGAAGCGCTCAACACGTGGCCATCAAACAGCTGAAAAAGTGCGTCTTTAAGAGTCGAGAGAAATGCATTGCAGTTCTTGTAGGCCTATCAGTCCGAAGTATGATCGATAACTTCTATGGTGAGGTTCTCCAAAGGAGCTATATAAGCCTAGATGTCCAGCTGCATGCATGATGACAGGTTGCCGTTTACCACTGTGTCTGTCGTTCGAATCCTGATGCGTTATATCGAAATCAACAATATATATGTTGCAAAGTCTTGCTAAATTGTTTAGAAATTACAATCAACTTAACATTTACTGAGTTGCTCAAAAATTAGCATATTATGTATACATTCATTCATTCATTCATTCATTCATTCATTCATTCATTCATTCATTCATTCATTCATTGGACTTAGGCCTACATAGCGCCCCCACCAAGATACCTACTCAGAGGCTTTGAACATTTCTGACTTAGCCTACTTAATAGGAGCATTCACAAGTCACGTGATAAGATCCGAGAGATTAATTTCTCGGATCTTTACTGCGGGTGGCTCGGTCGCATTATAAACGTGGAGTACAATACAACACACAACACAACACAATATACTGGGGCGCGGTGGTTTGGGGGTATGTTCGGTGCCTTGCAGCTGGAGGGTTGCGGGTTCGAATCCACCTCAAAGCCGTCGCGTAGGGACCCTGGGCAAGTCCTTCACTCGCAATTGCTCATGCGCTTCGCGTGAAACTCCGACTACAGCAGTATTCGGGAGCGCCTCTGAATGGGAAATCTAGTTGAGGCGCTATAACAAGTGTTCAAATACAATACAATACGTGATATCTTTGTTTACGTAAGTCAAAACAAATGTAAAAATGACGTCAACATATTTCACAGTTGATTTAGACATTTAAAAAAAGGACTACAGCATTAGTAATCGTCAAAATATTAATGTTTTTACTCATTTGTTAACAATATTGCTTCCAGCAACAGCCGAATGAGCCGATGTTTTGACTTACACAAACGTTGGCGGGCAGATATCACAAAGATATCACGTGACTTGTGAATGCTCCTATATCGTTTATTTAACGACGCCGTCATATCGACGATGATTGGCGTGGAACATTTTTGACCATGCATGTGGCATAAAATAGTCATAGCCAGTTCCAGGATCAGAGAACGACCTTTTTCAAATACGTATCGCCACCTGCCGAGTAAAAGCGATATCGCATATTGCGCGACATCTGGTGATTGAATGTATAAGAAATTTTTATTTATAAACAAGTGATCGTAATCGTAAAGTCCAAATTTCTTAAAGTTGTGTTTCTAAGTGTCTGCCTTTGCTTGGCTGATCTATGTGTAAAGTAAAGCCAATATTCGTATGTAAGTCTGTAGTTATTGTCTGCCTATTGGTTTTACCGGATAGCATTGGAAATAAATGAATATCGAAAGACTTGACAAGCGATTAAAATCAATTAGCCCTGGAAGGGTGCACCTAAAACCCGAAAAGTGTGAGGTCTAGGGTGCAGTAGCGTACCAAGGTATACTTATTTACTTTCACTCAAGACTGGTCAGAGTGAACAGAAAATAACATTAAGATTTTAACAGCTTTATAAAATATTAGATGTGAAGCATTTGTTAGAATGTTTAAAGTGTAGGCCTAATCTTGCGCTTTTATAGCGCCGTACTACGGTATTTAAGTGTCCATCAACGAGGTAGGATGCAACACAAAGTTTGGGTTAATGATTATGTATTTTCTAGTGCGAGGCAATGTAGAAGTTGAAGTGTTTTGTGTTTTATTTTTAGGTAGTTAAGAACGGCACAAGTGTTGTCTGAAAAAGTACTGACCAGTGCTAAAACTGTTATGGAAGGTGGTTTTGGGAATTGTTGCGGTGTTTCTTTGGGTGTCATGCCGAAGAAGAGCAGGTCAAAGGCTTATTGTTCGGCCTTGAACTGTGGAAATGCAAAGTTTAGAAAGCCCGAGATTAGCTACTTCAGATTTCCAAGAGATCCAAAGAGGTACGTTCTTCAGGTAGTATTGCATTTATACAGTGAAGAACTTGCATATACATGTGTATGACCTACAGGAGTATGAAGTATTTTTCTGCTATTTTGCCAATCTCTAAACCCTATATGGCAAAATAGTTTTTTATTTATAAATAACAGGTTGATGACCAGAAATCAAGCAGGTTGAAGGAGGTCAGTCTTAGGTTTAGACCTGAATGACAGTCAAGAACTGACAGAACTGGGTAGTGAATTCCAAAGCTTCAGGCTAACCGAGAATATACAAGAGCCCAACATTGTCCTTGTGTGAGGCACAGATGTCAAAGTGTTCATTGATAGAGTACAATATTTGTTATGAATGTGAACAATGATCAGAGATAGATAGGTCTGTTAATTTAAAGGTAATACATTGTGAACTATGAAACAGATTTGAACTTTTTTCACAGTTGCTCATTTGGCAGCCAATGTAACAATGCTATCTGAGCTTAATATTGTATTGTATTGTATTTGTTAATTTATATAGCGCCACTCACAGCAGTGGCCATTCAGTAGCGCTCCCAGTGCGAGAACCCCTAGAGAAGAAGAAGGTTTTGAGGAGGGAGAAGGCTGTAGGAAGAGACCCAGAAAGAATGGGAACACGTATAGAGGAAGGAAGGGCATTCCATAGCGAGGACCCAATCGTGGCAAAAGATCTAGTTTGGGCCATAGTGGTCCTAACTCGTGGAACAAAAGAGTATGCCTGACCAAGGAGCGGAGAGGTCGATGAGAAACTGAAGAGAGAGGGGAGCGAATGTGATATTTAGGAGCAATGCCAAATTTTGATATGCTGCTACATGTAGGGATCTTTATTAGTTTTGGTTCTGGACTGTTTGAAGTCTCTGTCACAGATCTGGTTTAGTGATACCAGCAAGTCATGAAATCTGTTGATTATTGTTTTTCGTGAATTCTTCAGATGTCGTCTTTGGGTGAACAACTGTGGATTGAAATCAAGTTTGGATGACGTCCCTGTTCAGACGCTGTACAGAACGCGTCTCCTCTGCTCTGAGCACTTTGCAAACTCACAGTTTATGAACCCAGGGATGAGAAATAAACTCATCTGGAATGCAATTCCCACTATTTTTAACCATAACATGCCAGTGAAGCAAGAACTTGATAGGGTAACTCGTAAGCAGGCTGTCATTTTGCCCAACACTTTGTGTTTGCCGCATATTTGGACATCTTCAGCATTCGGATTAAACCACTATGTCAATGGCCATATGAATCTGAATCCAATGCAAGTGGTAAACAATGGTATGAATCCCATTCAAATCGTAAATACAATGAATCCACAGGTTCACTTTTTAAACAATAACTTGAATCCGTTTCAGGTTATAAGAACTGTTGCATCTCCTATTCAGATCACAAACTCCGTATCTGATCAAATGCGAGTCGTATCAGATCCTATTCAGTCAATGGAAATGAGTTCCACTCGAGTTCGGACTGTTTCATCGCCTCCCTTCACTTTGCATCTGACATGTGAAAATATTTCTGATAATCATTCAGAAGATTCTCTTCTTGAAGCAACTAGAGCAGGCAAGTTGTTGGTGATCTGGACAGTTTGTCACGTCTGTATAACACTTTACTTGCAATGGTTTGGAAAGATAGCTTTTAAAGGATATATTTGAATCTGTTTGTTGTAGTGATTGATTGATTGAAACTGTTTATTGAATCTCTATGCAACAGACAAATCAATTATGACAGTTTCACCTATACCGTTTCAAGTGCTGGTGTCAATAGGGCAATTTAAAAGATCAAACATCTCGCTACAGCCTGGATTATTCTTTCCCATAAACAGTTTACAGGTGACCAGTTCAATACAGCATAACATACAACTTTATGACAATTTAAAAATCATCTTAAATCATATGCATAACATGCAACTTCGTGATCAACTCAGTAATCATTGCAAATCATGTGCAAAGAATCTAAACAGTGCAGTGCAAGGTGAACAGTAATAAACCATATAGACAATTAAATCGGTATTTGCCATGGTGTTTTTCTGCAGGTCAGACTGTGTACGTGTGCTGCGAGAAGTGCAAGGGGCTCTGGAGAAAGGAATCTTTTCCATCCGATCATTTGCTCAGGTGCTGTGGAACAGTTGACGCTTCCTCTGCGGATTTATTTGCGATAGAAAAAGAATTACTATTGGTGCTACGGACTCACACCGGTTGCTTACGAAACAAGACAGATGATGGCGTATTGAACAGCGGTGATGATGCTGAAGCAGTGTGTGATGAAAATAGCAGCTGTCTTTACAGTGCCTCAACAGTGTCTTTTCTGGCAAGCACAAACATCTGTAGTGGAGAGTCGAGAGTCTTAGCCTCGGAGTCTCACTCTGAAAAGGAGGATCTTGCATCTGTAGAAATATCACATCTATCTTCAACGTCTCCTTTAGCGAGAGGTGTCAATATGGAGGAAATTGTTTCCACGTCTTCTAGTTTTTCTGATTCCGATCGTGAAGGAGATTTGAAGAAGGATGCTGTTTCCATAGAAACCGCAAATCCTGCTGAAACGGTATCAACTGTGGTTTCTGAACATATGGGAAATAAGTTCTTACCCGTTTCGGATGCAGAGAATCCTTCCACCATTCATATACTGAACGTTTCAGCCACTGACGTACTGGATACAGTACTTGAGAAGACAGACTCTGTTGAAGGGATTCGGACAGTCACGGGCATTCGTGAGGAGCGCCAGATGAAATACAGTTCATGTCTAGTGGACATGTGTCACAAGGGTAAACAAGAGATGCGATACCAGTGTTCCTCATGTCCGTTCAGTACGCGAATGGTGGGGTTTTTCGATCGCCACATGAGGACGTGTCATAATGGTCATACGACTTGTGATGTGTGTTCTCTGTCTTTTGAAAGCAGCAGTCGCTTTCGGAAACACATGAATATGCACGTCCGTCCGTTCATGTGCGAGTTCTGCAGCCAATGCTTTGCAGAGAAACGAGAAATGGAAAAACATGCTTGGATACATAAAGGTTCGAGTCATTAAGATCTGAATCTCTGAATGCAAGATATAGTTCTTGTTTTGTTTATTGTATGGTTAACATGTCTTTTTGAGTTTCAAAAATAAGAAACTGTATGAGTACAGATATAGTTCTGTATTGTCGTATTGTGTGGTTTGTGCATAAAATTGGTTTGTGGAAGATTTCTTAGATTGCCTATGCTAGTGGTGTACAGACAGTATTGTAATGTAATTTGTTATTTATATTGCGATTATCAAAATACTTTCTGTTTAGGTAACTAAAACTAGCCTTTTAAACTAGCCTTTTAGTGCTAGAGTTAGCTGTAAGTCCTCTGAGAGGAATGACAGAGACAGCATGGAAGCTTACTCAGTTCCAAGTTCAAGTATTGCAACCCACTTGATCTCCATGTTTCATTTTAACAGGAGCTAGTGGCTTCTGTTTCTGCATACTGAGGACTATTCTGTTTCACAGTATGTATTTAGATACTCTAGATTGAAGTTTTGAAGTTTTGCCACTTCTGATATTTTGCCAGAGTTTCTACCGTTCCAGTGCAGTGAGTGTGAATACCGATGTCGATATAAGAGGCTTCTACGAGAACACAGCAGGAAGCATACAGGTCAGTTTGTTCACAGTTGCTATTGCGTGTGCCCTTCTTAGTTTTCTTCCCACTCTCTTAATTAGGAAAAAGAAAATCTCTTTGGAGCTTCAAAGTAGTAAAGTGTCCTTTGTTGGATATCTTTTGTATTGGAATAGAAGTTCAGCTGTATAGTATCTAAGTAAGTAAATAAGTATATTCTTTATTAAACCGGTTGCAGAAGAGCCGCTCTCTGGTGTACAGACATTGTAAGACAAATACAAAATCAATAGGACTACAGCATTCTTCGTGTATGTTTTCTTGATGTTATTATCTTGGGCGTAGGGCATAGGTAGTAGATTTCCTTGGTGGGAGCAATTTATGTAAAACATGCCCCGGGTTTTGTTAATGCTGGGGTCTGAAGTCATTTGCCATACTACACATCAAAGCATAGTGTTAAGAACAGGATTAGCAGATAAGTGGTTAAATTCAGCTGGATCTGAGATCCAGCACCTCGGCTTTGAGACCCACCACCTGAGCTATACGATCCGTCGTCAAAAACAGGGACCGTCATGTGATTGTGTGTTTGGCTACAGTTACCAACCATTTGCATCTCTTCACACAGTTTATGTTTCATCCGAATAGCGAGTATCCATTATAGGTTCACCAGATATGTTTAGATTTTAGATTGAAAGAATTTGGAGATCTGCCAGCTTCAGACAAGCAACTTAACCACTGCTTATAGTTCATGTTATGGCATGTGATGCTGATACAATGTGTATATTCAAATGTAGGTGATGTTCTTGAATGCCAGGAGCCAGCCTGTGGTTTTACCACTTGCTACCGCTGGGCACTTGAGAACCACAGGACAGTGAAGCATTCCAGTTGCAAGAGCTTCACCTGTGATTCCTGTGAATATCGCACGAACTATAGGGGCAGCCTGAAGAAGCACCAGAAACTTCACCAGGGCAGGGGTGACTACGTCTGCTCCCTCTGTCCCTTCCAGGCGGTTGTACAACACGACCTTGTGAGGCACCTGAGAAAACATACCTCAGAAAAGGCATGTCATTGTCTTTATTAACCTATGGTTCAGAAAGGCATATTGATCTTGATTTACCTATGCCTCAGAAAAGGCATACTGGGTTTTAATGTATGAGCAGGTCTAAATATAAACATCTGTGACACTACATTAGTGCATAAACATGTAATGCTACTTTGATGATGGTCTGTCTCTCCTGTAACTGACAACTTTTTATTTCCAGAAGCACAATGCACAGAGCTTCTCATTTGAAATAGAAGGCGATTTGAAAATCGATCGCGCTGGATTGCGTAGGCGATCGGTGCGCGATTCAAGAGCTTTTGTGTACAGCGTATTTTGTGTATCGTATTCGCATAGGCCTAGCTACATATTATATAGTGCGTATAGCTGCATATCATATAGTACTAATCTAGTAGGCCTATCTCAGTTCCGTTCCGTTATTATTACTATTGATAGTATTATTAATGCATTTTCATATAGCGCCCCTTCAAGGTGATCGACTCAGAAGCGCTCCTAGTCCTTCTTTCTTTGGTTCTCTGCCTCTTAGGCAGGTTCAAATGTCCGATGTCGCCAATGTTCTCCAGCTTCTTGTATCCACCTGTCATCATCCAATCCAGCATCATCTGTCTTGGTCTTCCTCTTGTCCGCCTCCCCTCCATTTTTCCTTCAATGACCATTCTCAGTAGTGAGTCTCCTCTCCATTTCCTTAGTCTCTTTCTTATTGTGTGTATTAGGGTTCTTTCTTCTCCAATTCTTCCCATCACTTCTTCATTTGTTTGATGTTCCGTCCAGCTGATTTTCTCCATTCTTCTCCATGTCCACATTTCGAACGCCTCCAGTCTTCTTATGTCCGCTTTTCTCATGGTCCATGTCTCTGAACCGTACAGCACCACAGACCACACTCCATATCAGTGTCTTTATCATTCTTATCTTTAGATTCTTGTTTAGTTTTCCTCTCAGTAGTTCTTTCCTTTTTGAGAACGCCTCTTTTCCTATTGCTATACTTCTTTTAATTTCCCTGTGACATTTGGCATCTGTTGTGATCATGCTCCTTAGGTAGCAGAATTCTTTCACCTGTTCAATTTCTTTTCCTCCAATGTGTATTCTGACTACAGTTTCCTCTCCTTTACTTATCTTCAATACCTTTGTCTTTTTAATGTTAATCTTCATTCCGTATTCGGTGGAATACTAGTCCAGCCACGGCTAAATAAGACAGTCGTTAAGTTATTAAAGAATAATGGTGTGACCGTGTGAACTCTATTCTGACTATTCAGTAGGCGGAGCGCAACACGAAGCTCATTCCAGGCCTAGGGCCAACAACCGAAAACGAGCGCCGTTGCTAAACTGTACATTATTATTCCACTTTGGCACCGTCGCCGCCATTGTTGCTTTCAATAATTTCCGAAATTAGTAACCATGATGTGTTAGTGACGCTACGAACTTACAAATGACGTTACGCGGGAGGTGTCCACCGTGTTGTTATGACCAATCATATTGCACGAAATTGGAAGCGATCACTCAGCAGTCGTTAGGTCACGAAACGCTGCGTTCCGAACGCATTCACCGCCGCCGTAAGTAAGCAAAATTTAAAGTAATGTAAATTAGGTAAATAAAATAATGGCTCCAGTTTCCTCTTGGAGTAAATCGATCGCGCTCGATTTGCGCGATCGATTTACCGATCCACCAGATCTTTGCTAGGCGATCGACCAAGGAGATCGATCGATCGATCGCCTCAAATGAGAAGCCCTGACAATGCATATAACAATTAACAACAATTATAACTTGACTATTACATATCGGTGCATTGGCTAGGGAACAGGGGAGACCCAAAAGGGGCACAAGCCGCGCTTAATTAGGGTCACCCTTTTAACAATATTCAATTATGGCTGGTTAGTCAGTTGTAAAGAAAGAAAGGTTCATCAACTCAATAATGTTCTTAACTAAATAATAACATTGCAATTTTCTAAGAAGATCAATATGTAAACAATTCAATGAAACAGTACTACTAGCTTAGCAATCTGCAAACGTGTTTGCCTTTCATCTGCACTTTTGGGGTTCAAATCCTTGATTGGAAATTTCTCGTCTGGCCATGCTAATGCTATCCATAAAAGCAACTGGATTGTTGTGGTCGTGTTGGCATTTCGTCCGAAAGATCCTCCAATCAAATCTCTAGGGCCTAGAGTAATTGTGATAAAGTAAGACAAGATAAAGAAGGTAATCAATCAACAATCATTCTTATAAACTGATTGTTAATTGAATACCTTATTTCATCTTATCTTTATCTTGACTTACGTTACCGTGCCTTATTGTACTTATGAATGTCATTGTGTTTGTTTTGATCAGATCTTCTTCTGCAGTATCTGCAGCTACTCTACCGCGTATAGCTCGTCTCTACACATTCATCTGATGCACCATCTCCAGCTGAAACCATGGAAGTGCGGCAGCTGCGACTACAAAGCCGTCACTAAACAGAAAGTCAGTCGCCACATGCAGAACGCTCATCCTAACAGGTAGTACCAGCTTCTGCCCTTTTGCACAATAAAGTTTTGCAGTGTAAATGTACACGTTTTGTATAGCAGCTGTATGTGCTTATTGTGCTCATTTTTCAATGAATTGTTATCAAGTGATAATTTATTACCACTGCTTCTGATTTGAAAGGTTTCATGCCGTTTAGGTAAAAAAAATTCAAAATTTCTAAAGCATGGCTTATAAGCTAATGGATCCACAGTTTAACGGCAGCTTATGACAACATAGGCCGTTTCCGCCGACAAAGATTACTTTTTGGCATATTACAGCTTTAAGGCTAGTATAGTAGCACAGGGCATCAGCTTATATGTGAGTGGTGCATCAAGTTGGAGGGGTTGTCTAGAGATAGCTTCTGGTTACCAGAACTCCTTAGGAGAAGTTTTGTCACTCCTATTTTATCACTCGTTGCCCTGTTCTGCTTTGCAATCAGGACTCACACATGTGCTTCTGAAAAAAAGATGATTGATGCTTACATTTTGTTACAAAAGGTATACAACAAACCACAAAGTTTTCTAAGCCGAGTGCCAATTTAATGCCCAAATGTGAATAACAAACATCCTGGCACATTTATTGCTATTATGTCCATCTAGTTTGTTAAACTTATAAATGTTATTATTTGCATGTAATTAATTTAAATTGCTAATTAATTTTCTACTGAACACATCTGCCATATTTTGTTTCAGCAATTTTGCCCCGGTTAACACTGGACTGAAGTTCAGCTGCAATGTGAAAGCTTTTCGCAGACGAGGAAGTGGTGTCACCTGCCCTGAAGAAAAAACTGCTTGACAATCATTTGCTCATTTGCCAATAAAATGAATTGTTCGTTTCTGTAAAGTTTAAACAACGAGTGGCCTTTTGA
Organism: Aporrectodea caliginosa; assembly: GCA_020284085.1. NCBI lineage: Eukaryota > Metazoa > Annelida > Clitellata > Crassiclitellata > Lumbricidae > Aporrectodea > Aporrectodea caliginosa. Next base: position 917,657 of record JACEVL010000137.1, on the reverse strand, counting down.
GCAGAAACCTCCCTCCCCTTGTCCGTATTTGGCCTTGCCCTCCCTAGCTCCATCTTTAAGGACACCCACAACAGAGGATGCTTTACTACAACAGACGTCAGTGGTGTGGCAGCATGTACCAACATACCCATCAACTGAGTTTATCTTTCAGCTGCTTTCGCGTGCAGAAAGGAAAATCCAGTTTTAATGTCGGCATCATTCGTTTTAAAATTATTCCGCAGTTCCTGTTTATTATGATACACTGTATAATTAAAGTACAGGGATGGGCAAATTACTCGGAGAAATGTAATTGAATTGCAAATTACTTTGGAACATGAAATATAATTTCAAATTACAAAATACATGGGAAAATGTAATCGAATTGTTCTGTTGCCTGGGACATTGCCACAGAATACTAAGACCTAGGTTAACCATACGGCATTCTACGGCTGCTGCATGGGTGTGATGCTGTGTTTGATACAGCCGAGGGGAGGAAAGGGACTTGATTAGGGCCTTGCTACCCCAATTATTATATACATGTATCGTATCGTATTTAAATATTTGTAAAGCGCCTCTTGTATGGTGAACCGTTCAGAAACATTCTTTGCAGTAATCGAGTCCAAGTTTATGACTGCAGACGAGAGAATACTGCGAACTCTCCATGTAATCTCATGTAATCTTACTGCATACCTGTCAGTTTGAATTAATAAACGAATATTATTATTACACACACTTGCTATTAAAGTTATGTAAAATGCATGCTGTTTTCCTCCAGTTACAGTCTGACCAAGAGGCAAAAGCATTTGCAATGTCCTGGTGACCTGGTCTCGTGTCAACGTTCTTCAGATTCTTCCATTTTGCTAGCACAAAGGATGAGTGAAGGAGAGCCGTTTAGCACAGACTGAATTAACCATTAAAGAACGCATGTCTGTGCAAATGGAGGTGTAAAGATAGGCATGCTTTAATGTGCCCTAGGACCATACTTGTTTAGGAGTGGCCTGTGGCCCTAGGACCTGTGCTCAATTTGATGCGGCCCAGGGCATATACATGGTTTGGAGTGGGCCCTGTGACCTGTACTTGGTGTGGAGTGGCCCACATTACCTGTGTTTGGTTTGATATGGCCCAGGAGATATATTTGGTTTGGAGTGCCCAACCCACGACCTGTACTTGGATTGATGTGGCCCAGGACCTACATTGTTTTGGAGTGGCCCCATACGTACTAGGGTGTTTCTTAGCAGTACAGAAAAAAATAAACGTTTTATTTTTTACGGTCTCACCCCCCAGATTGGTTCCAATTAGTATAGAAACAACTCCTGCCAAGTTGTAGGAAATTATTTAAATTTTTAGAGGTTGCTCAAGAGATCTTTACTTTTCATTAATTTCTGCGAAATCTTGAATTTTGTACGCAAATGAGATATATATTTTAGCAAGCTTCAAGCAAGCAAGAATTAACAATCATTATCTGTAGAGAGTCTAGGAAGCTTGATTACAGGTCTACTGATGAGTGCCTATTGTCTACTTGTCTAAAAATTTCCTGGCAATGACCTGGCAGGAAAGAAGTCTATTTTGCAAGTTGGAAATAGTCGACGGTGTCCCTGGACGACTTGAAGTAAATACTGTTTCTGATTTTCTTTCTTCGTAATAATGTTGCTGTAGGGCCTACTCCTCAATGAGGCCAACGCCTCTTTCAGCAGTGCCACTGACAACCTCAGATGTTTAACAGTCTTGATGGCGTCCTTGTAATCGTCTCGATGACGTCATGAGTCCCGGTCACAATTCAGGAATCCAGCCGGAATTCCAAGCCGGCAGAAGAATTGCATCGTATTTTTTGTCACAAGTCCTCAATTCGCATGTTTTGAAATTACCTTATATATTTTGTCCCGTTTTACAGGCTCTTCAAAACCTTTCTTCTCATTAATTGCCTTTACCACTGCTCGTTGGATTCAACAGGCACTGTCGCATAAAAACGGCAAAGCCAGTGAGTTCTTTACTGAGATACCAAAGGTGATCAGCAAATTTCTTTCTTCTGGCATTCGCAATGGACTTGTTCACTGTTTCGTACGGGTCCAAGAGCTGAAGGAAAAGGAGATCATGATTTAAAGATGCAATTGGATTTGGAGAAGTGAACTAGGCCTTGACACAGATTCGAACAATGAAGATGCACATGCTCCGGAGTCCCTTCTCCTCTTTTAAATTGGCCGTGAAACATCCACATCTTTAAAGAGTACATTGCCTTTAATATCCATCTGGCATGATGTATGGTTCCAGGAGAAAAATCATCTCTGGGCTGATAACAGTGAAGCTGGCTTTCAGAAAATGCCAACAGGTTGTCCTTGTCATCTTTCAGCAGACTTGTTACCTCTTCATGAGCTGCTTCAGGTTCATATCTGGTCTGATCAATGTTGGTCCAGTTAATCTGGAAACGTTTACAGGTGGCAACGTCTGGCCCTGAGGTCAATGCAAACTGTCGTGGAAGGCTGCAAGCTGGAACTAACTCCATTATGTGCACGTGTTGCCGAAATGCCAGGTGCAAAAGCTTCTTCCCGAGTTTCTGTTCCAGCAGAACACAAGCGACATTTCTATTTCCTGTGTTACTGGAAGTGGTATCAAAACACATGGAAGCAATGCGATCTACAAGGCACCAATTTCCTATCAAACGGGCTACGACTGAGATCTGAGCCTCACCAGTAGCCTACTGAAAGTCAATTTTGTAACACCAAGCAACTGGTTCACTCCAGCTCCTGCAACAATTACTGGCAATCGATCAGCAACCTCCTGCCCAGTGAAGTATCTCAGGAGTTTACCATCCCAGTGGATCTCAAGAGAGACATTTCCTTGAAACTGTTCTTTAAGCAGTGAAACAATTTTAGCTCGATAGTGCTGTGCTCTTCTGTGAATTGACGAATGGTTGATATTTAACTCATAGACATCATGACCAAGACTTTGAGCAACTGTTGCTAATACAGACGTAGCCTTTCTGCCACTCAATTTGGTTCAATTGGGGACTGCAGCCATAAGCTGGCTGTCATAATGTATGTATGTATGTATGAGCACTTGATATAGCGCCACTTCAAGATTTCTACTCAGAGGCGCTCCCGACTACAGCGCGGACACTGAATCGGAGTTTCACGCCGAAGCGCATGAGCAATTGCGAGTGAAGGACTTGCCCAGGGTCCCTACGCGGCGGCTTGTTAACTCGTGCCCTCTTTCTACAGCTTGCAGGTGTTGTGAGTCCACCAACAGCTCCTTGTAAGTTAGTATGGAGGATTGAAAGTAAATATAACAATCATACAGTGCCTCTGAATTGTTTCTCTGATTAATCGATTTTATACGAATTATGGAACTCGAATCTCTATTATAATTATTATTGCTATTATTATTAATAATAATTATAACAATAATATTTTATTATTATTGTTGAACAAAATAAAAACAGATAAAATACAAAAGAAATAAATAGGTAGAAGCAAACAAAATCTAAATTTTATTATTGAACTCCTATTTGTATTGCGTAGTTTGTGTTGAAGACCGAAAACATGCATAGGCCTACCCCAAGAAATTCAACTCTGTTGAGCGACCCCTAAATGTTAACCAAATTGACTAAATTTTTGTAGAAGCTATTAATTTGACTAAAGGAACAAGTTTAGGGGGTGAGACTTTGAGAAATCCAAAGTTGGAAAATAAGAAACACCCTAATACGTACGTATGCATGTATATACGAGGACACTTAATATAGCTCATTTTAAGTAACTCATGAAAGCGCTGTATTCAACAATATCGCGTTTGCACCTGCTGAGCAGACGAGAGAAACATTGATGGCGCTGAGCAACTGTGAGTGAAGGACTTGCCCAAGGTCTTGAACCCGTACTCTCCACATCACAGGCCAAACCCTCTATCCATTTAGCTACCGTGCCCAACAAGACCAAGGAAGGCAGAACAGAGTAAAACACGAAAAATTACAAATTTTTTATTAATATAACTGCATAATATTTGAAATTTTTTTAACAACAATCATAGAAATTCTACATAGTTTTTTGCTACTGTCTCGGTGGAAGGGGTAACAGCTGGCTGAGGGACAGGGATGACATTGTGGTTGTGTTAGGTTTAGTAAGCAAGCTCTTAATTATAATATGAGGGATCTGGTGCGAAAAGTGCAGCGAAGAGCAGAGCGCCCGAGAATGTGTACAGATTGAAAACGGGAAGTTGAATGGGTGGTAAACATAAATTATAAAAAAATGGGGAGGGGTGTGAAACATTTAATAATAAGGAGGTTGACAGGGCAAAGACACATACATACCTAAAATTACCTATAATACAATATACATATAAAAATGGGGAGGGGTGTGAAACATTTAATAAGGTTTGAAGCGCAAAAATACATACTAATAGGGGGGGTGTGAAACATTTAATAATAAGGAGGTTGACAGGGCATACTACGATAATAATAATGCTAATGTAAATATAAGTACTAGGGATGGTGTGTGAAATATCGAAAACAAAACAAAAACCATAGCCAAGAAAAGAAATTGAAAACTATAGGAGGACGCTCTTGCTTTCACTGCACTCTTCAACACCAGTTAATTACAAAGGGGTTATCTACCAAGGATGAGGAGTTTGTTGGTACTAAGGAGGGGTCGACGGTGGGTGGAGGTTGGTGTCAGTACAGAAGGCAGGAAGAAGAAGTCGGATGTCCAGAAGGCAGCAGGATCGGATGTGGGAGACGAGAAGGCAGCACAGCAGGATCGGATGTCGGAAAGGAGAAGGCAGCAGGATCGGATGTCGGAAAGGAGAAGGCATGTCGAAGGAGAACGCCGGACGAACCTGAAAAACAAGAACTCTCAGTTAGATACCAGCAACAACAACTCAGTTCTTTACAATACCTTAAACACTTCTGCACTATTATTTCCATTCAACTTTACCTCGGATCTTCAGATGTAGAATTATGAAAGAAATACGCTCCCTGGTCAGTAATTACAGCAGGTTTTACTGTGGCAATCTGCAAAAAATTTGCCAACTCAGTGATTGAGCTAGATGAGTGATAGGCACTATCCGTCTTTCCTTCCCTCTTTCTGCAAGAGCTTGGAAACCAACTGTGGTTTCCAGGCGTCTTCTTAGTTTTTCCTGAAGTGGCACAATGTAAACTTGTGATAACAACTGGGTGTAAACGAGGACCGTTTTGACAGCAAATTGTGAGTTCAAAGCAACAAATTTAATTCAGTTCTCAAAGTAGATCGTTATACCAGCTACTGAAAGATAAATGACACACTGATCATTTCTTAAAAAAAAATTCTATACCTGGTCAGTAATTACAGCAGGTTTTACTGTAGCAATCTGCCAAAAATTTTGTTATTCATTACGAACTTCAAGGTGACTACTCAGAGCTCCCGACCACAGCACGGCTGAAAAGGACAGTTTTGAGGCAAGTAGGAAAGATTCAGAGTGGATTCTGGGATGCAAGCGCAGCGTCCTTCTTTCCAGAGGGAGGAGCCAACCACTGAGAAGGCCCGATTCTGTTTAGTAGCTGGTTTATGATTCTGTTTTAGTAGCTGGTTGTTTATGGTTGCTAGTGCGTCTCAGATCAACAAATTCTCATGCAATAATCTTTCCTAATATATAAACTGGCTTAAACTAGTACACAATTACCAAGTTCTTTCAGTAAGTATTGCTGCCCGAGTTTCTCAGGAAAATTTGAGGCCCATTCATTTCTATTAATAAATTTTGGTCTGTCAGACTTGGGCAACCGAGTATTTATATGTAAGTAAGTATGCAAAGTAGATAATCTTTATAATATTAAACCAGTTGCAGAAAAGCCGCACTGACTGACATCGTAAGACAAATTCAAAGTCAACATCACTGAGTACAGCATTTCAATTAAAGAATTATTATTGTCAGCAAGAGTCAATTCTTGTGTACAAGTACATGTAAATTATTGCAGTCTTTCTTTTCCACATATCATCAGTTAAAACTTCTTGCTCAAAAACTGTGCATTTATTTATGATAAAATAGCCATTATTTAAAATACTTTGCCTGTTAAGCAGTCTTGTTAGAGAACATGTAAAAGAAACAACGCTATTTTTCACTTACAGATACAATCACTATTTTTCATTTCGACTCATCTTTAGACAAACCTTTCTAGATCTGTTAGATTGCTATGTGATATTCTTAAAAAGGGCTTTACCAACAGCCAAAATATATAAATACATGTGCAAACATAGTATCTCTCAGCCATAGAAGTTGCTGAATTTAATCAGTAAATCCCACGATTTATAAAAAATTGCATATTTAGTTAAGACAAAATAGCCATTTATTTTTGCAAGAAGTTGTCTGCTGAGCAGTCATATGCACTATATGTATATATGAGCTAGCCTGAGAGGCAGCCATGGGTATGAAGTGTTAGCGACTTCATTTTCTTAGCCTTGGCATATGATGGCGGGTGGCCACTCCTCTCCCTCATCCTCTTACCACCAACACCTTACAGTCAGTGTATTCATTATACATGAGTTGGCAAAGGGCACACACAATTTCTGTCCTGGTGGGGATTTGAACACAACCTCTCAGTCGACAGTCTAGCGCAACCACTAACTATTGAGGCCTAACCACTACACTACTGAGCATGGATTAAAAATATTACAAATACAGCAGTTTATTTCTAAACGAGACAGCCCAACAGGATCTTGCGAACAAAGGACTATTTATACAGAAAGTATTTTTTTTTTAATTCTCTGAAAAATCCTAATTACCTGGCAACTTCTCTTGCAAACAAATCTATAATAGTGTAATGTGCAAATTTCTTTCTGAATAAATTAATACAACATCCTGTAGTTGTACCTTAGGAACGCGACCGCCGAGACATCGCCCTGATGACCTCCAACTCAGCCGGGTCCTGACTCCACCAGTAGTTCTGGATCCTGTACATCTTCTCCACTACATAACAGACCAAATACATAAAGAAATACAGGCTTCCGTTTACAATTGTAACAACATATCGTCTAAAGTATGTATCAGGTAGACCACCACAATGTCATAACAGTACTTGACAGGGACAATTCACAGTATACCATGCAATCCGGTAGCCACTCATGCCTCCATCCTTTTGGAAATTAAGAGGAACAGTTTGGAGGTATATTAATCGGTGTCGCCCTTGTTGCGACGGTATGGTCAGTTCAAGCTCAAAGAACCTAACGTAAACGATACATTCCTGACCTTGGGTTTCTGTGTGTACAAAAAACTACATGCCATTAAAAATAGTAGTGATTTACACCTTGTGTTTACACAGCCTACCAAAAACAAGTTTAAAAGAACAGCAGTAGGCCTAAGCAAGTTCGGGTTTAGGAATTTGCAGGACTTAACTACAAGACAAAGACAGCAGTGTTATCGTTTCTATTACACCATACTGAGTGGTCATTGTTGTAAGCAAATCAACAATGTACAATGCAATTATTTCTCCAAAGTAATTAGCTAGAAGATTTCAAAAAATCATAATTACCCATCGGCCGTTCAGCTTCTGTAAGAGAAAAATAACAGTCTGTTACTGTGCATACTAATCAGGTAGGCAATTTCTAATGCAATCTTTTTAAAATTAGAAAAATCAAAATATACAGCTCTACAAGTTAAAATCTCACGCAATTATTTCTTTTTACATAATGCATGTAGTCAGTCAGTTGGAATGCGGGTATCCCTAATTTAACAGGACTGCTGTCCCTTCTGGGTATCCAACTGTCTCCCTCAATAGTTAATATGCCAATTATGTAATCTGATCATTTTAATTTACTAGTCTCATGATCGGTGAATATTCTATTACACTGCCTGTATCTATTTTCTGGGAGCAATAAAAGGATTGAAAGGAAAGTGCAAAAATAAACATTTATTTTTTGCTCATAAAAATAAACATCTCAGTTTTGCTCAACATAAACTGTAAGGCAAAGAAATTACCTATTCATCTTACATAATATATTATAAAGCTTTTTGAAGAAATCATATAAATACCAGGAGCCATCTTGTTCGAGGCGTCCTCGAAGAGCGAATCTGAAATAAACATTACATGGTGTTGCTCAACAGAAGCAATATCTGGCAAAGACATCATCTTTTCATCTGAAATAATCTATTTTACAAAATATTTTCGAGAATACATAGTTCAGTTCAACTGCATTTGATATTGCCTGCTTTCAAAGTTCAGAAGTGCACACAACCATACGAAGAACATCGATGGAGCTGAGCGACTGTGAGCGAAGGATTTGCTCAAGGTCCTTACACAGTGACCGCCTCAGTGGAAGGTTGAACCCATACTGACCACGCTAAAGGTCAAGCACTCCAACCAATCAGTTGCTGTGTCTAAAATGGCTACTGTGTTTACCACTCATAATTTCTGGAAAAAATCTTTACACGTTCTTGTTCCCATGGAATGTATTAAATACTGTCACTAAATAAATAAATGTTTGCAATGAATACACGCTTTCATCTTAAATAACAATATATTAAAAGATTCTTGAAAAGAGCAGAGACTTTCATTGTTACTCAAAATAAAAATGTTTGCAATGAATTCATACTGCCATCTTAAATAAAATATTAAAACATACTATTGAAGGAATCAAGTACCTGAATCACCATCAACCGAAGAGAAGCAGGTCCGAAAAGACGCTGAATTAAAAAAAATACAAGTCTTTTACCATTAAGCCAGTAAGCATAAATTTTCAAAGCTACTCACAGTTCAACTGCACTTGACATTGTCTTCCTTAAGGCCAAAGTTCATAAGGGCACACATGACCATAAGACAGAACAAGCGCTGCAATCAATTGGCCACCATGCCCAACATGGCTACTGTGCTCAGCACTTATAATTTATAAAAAAAATTATCTTGTCACGTTCTTCTTCAAGTTCTCTGCCCCTGGAATGTAATAAAATACGAGCAACAATAAACTTTTTCACTCTTACTCTATAAGTAAATGTTTTCAAAGAATTCACACTTTTATCTTAAATAGTAATATATTAACAAATTCTTGAAAAGATCAAATACCTGCATCCCAGTCTTCCTCCACACAAGTGTGGAACGAACCTGAATAAAATAAAATATATAATCCTTTTAATGTTAGATACATAATACCTGGCAAAAAGGAAATTCCATCCTAGACAATTTATTATGCAAGTACCTGAAGAAATCACAGACACCTTGTTGAGTTCCTACAGACATAAAATCTAGTAAAAAATTTAATTGTTGCTCAACATATAATTTCTGGCACTGAAATCATCTCTTTCATCTTTAAGTAATTTATAATCACGGCTTTTAAACGAATAATCTAAAAAATTACCTTGAGAAAGGGAAAGAGAGGATGACATCAAGGAATCTGGAAAATAAAAGGAACAACTTGTTATTACTGCTAGTTCATTAAACAATTCATTTTGCAAAATCAATATTTCTTATAAAAGAATCTTGCTCATCCCAGGCAGAGTATGCCATGTTAGTATGGCGAAATTGCAAAATATTGTATTGTATAACTTCTAATGCACAATGTAACAAGTTGCACCTGTCAGCTTGGTGTTGTGAATAAACGAAATTGATTGATTGATTGATCAACCGATGGCACCAAAACCAAGCTGTAACCCATTCAATATCCAAAGATCAGTCCATAAGACAGAGGAAGATTATAGATGCAAGTAAATTGGCAAAGGCATGTCTGAAGCCGAGAACAAGATTAAAAAAGCCCTCCATGTCTTGGGAAAAAATGAACTTGCCAACTAAATTAATACAAAATTTCATATAATTTTCATGGTGCAACGCCATCCAACTACATCACCAATCTCATTTAAGATAAAATATACACGGCAGGTACCTGCAAGTAAAAATTGGCACTGAATCTGAAAGGCATAGAAAGCAAGCGACTTCATCCTGAACACCTGATAAGCAAAATTTGATAAGAAATAAATTCCGGATTACCTGGCATATCGATACGAACAAAGTCAGAATCTACAACAGAAAGCTGAATTTTAATATTGCTGCCATAAAATTATGAAATGTCCCCAGCCTCTCTCAACCACTTCCAAATTACGACTCACAAACCCTCCCCGGTTAGACACGAACGTTTAAAATAATTAAAAACAAAATCTGGTACATAATTTTCATGATGCTAAACCTTCCAGCCTTACAGCATTAATTTCATGTAGATAAAAGACACAAAGTTTCTGTGAATAAAAGGAAGATCTGGAGAGGTATTGCACAGTTCGACCATTTTAGTTTTGTTTTAACATAAATATGAAATATGGAAGCAGTGAAATCAACATAATTATAAACATGTCAACTGTCAAACTCCTACTTTTTGTATTAAATTATAGAAATTATGAAATATAGAAGCTACAAATCATTATATGACAGATCAGCAGTCAGATTTCTGGAGAAGAGAACCTCTCTAGAAAACAGCATGCTGAACTAACAATTTCAGCCCAAAGAAATTTTACTTCATTTGAAACCCAATAAAGACAATATCTGAATTAAAAACCATTATATACGCATTAAGCACCAGACTCACAACAGTGCTGAATTAAGTCATTTTAAAATCTAGTATGAATCATAATCTCTTTTTAAAATATATGACAAGGTTGCACAGAAATACTTGCTACATACAAAGTAATATATATATATAATAAATGTATATAATGTACATAAAGTAGCTTGCTAAATATGATATATAAACATATAACTTGCTAAAAAGTAATTAAAATGACAATTACCATAATCCAGGCGGTCCAAGTCCAGACAGCAGTCCGAGGGAGACGAAGAAGACGTGGAAGTCCCAGGACCTGTAACAGAAAAGATCAAAATAAACTAGCAAGTCCCATCATTTCCATCTGCATTTTACTGTAAATGTAAATATGGCCAATTTACGTAATGCGCACAGCAAAACTGCATGACATCATGTTTGATGTTCAATGTAAAAAATAAACTAGCAAGTCCCATCATTTACTGTAAAATGAATATGGCCAATTTGCATACAAATGACACAGCAAACTGTATGAAAGATGTTTGATGATCAATGGTTGCAGACTGGAACTCCTGGGTTATTAATTAACAGAGTTGTATGGAGAGATTATAAGTTGGAAGATCACTTTGCACAGAAAAAAGACTTAACTAAGAAAGCTAAGCATAATTCAAAGCACAGTTAATCAAAGACAATTGACAACAAATGGAAGAAATAGACTTATAAACTAAACAAACTTATGCAAAGGTCATGCGGTTAAACAATATGCTGTTGTGCAACTTAAAACAATCAAGCTGATCATACATACAGATTTCCAATTGATCGAAATGATCAAGAATTTCACAGTTCTATATAATAATCAAAAATAAAGCAATCATTTCTTAACTATTAATAGTTTTATTAATATCAAATTAATGGATCAGACCAAATCCTACCTTCCCAAGAAAACTCGTGGTGGACCTGGGCTTCAACGTCCATCTCTCCCATTGCCTGTGTGCAGGCAAAGAGAAGCCTGAGCTGTTTAGTGACCCTAAAAAAATTTTGAGCTGCATATTAAACATTATATATATATATATATATATATATATATATATATATAGCTGTCAATCACATACAGTAAATATTGAGTAAGTAGACTTTATTTGCATCTGACAAGTGCACATGCATTACAATGTATACAACGACTACAAATATATATTTGAAATAAACTATAACACGAGCTGAATATAAAGTCACACATGCACAACTAAACATAACTAAAGATACATAATTACATAGATTAACAAAACTACTTTAAAAAAGTTCAGATTTAACAATTGGTAGCGTGAAAGGATGTCCTCTCTTGCCGAGTACATGTCCTCATGAAGAGGTGGCAAGAGCTGATGAAGGTAGTGGCCAAGGAACTGCTATTTCTCAAAGATCTTGTATTTTCCACTATCCATAACCAATCAGCTCTTCCGATTTAACAGAATTAACTTAGCACATCAAAAGGTAGTCATTTAAAACTTTAACCTGCAGTATTAACAAAACAATCAGCAGTCAAGCTTACTTTGAGCACCTAATGCCTCTGAAAGAATGTCAAAAAGAAATACTGAAACTCTCTTAAATTCTGCAACCACTCCTTAGTCTATGCTGCACCAGGTCGTTGGAACGCACTCAGAAAAGACCTCTGCCAGTTTGCTCATCCTCCTATCTCACCTCTTAATTTCACCTCTCCTCTGCCTGCACTCTCCTCTGCTATTTTCCACTCACGACTGAAAACCGAACTCTTCAAACTATCCTATCCTGATTCCAGTAAACGTGTAGTTTAGCATCGTAAATTTATAATCATTCGCCTGTTGTAGCATTATTATTTTTCATCAATCCAACTTCTACTTTGGCAAGAATCCTTTCCATCAATCCAACTTCCATTTAGGCAAAAATTCGTTTAATCAATCCAGCTTCTATTTAAGCAGGAATTATTTGTCATCAATATAACTTCTATACAATTAAGAATTATTTGTCATCAATCCATGCTTCTATTTAAGCAAGATTCTTTTAAGCAATCCCACTTTTGTTTAAGCAAAAATTGTTTTAATCAATCCCACTTCTATTTAGCAAGAATTCTTTTCGTCAATCCAACTTGTATTCGACCAACACTGAAACCCATGCAATGGCTAATAATTTACGACACTAAACTACACGTTTACCATGATTCTACTCCTGCACACTACCACCATCATCCCCGATTACCACCGTAACACCATACCGTCTCCTCGGCTTGACCTCCCCAGATTTTAACCTGGCATCATTCATTCATTCATTCATTCAGAGAATTTATATAGCGCCCCTTCAAGAAATTCAGGAGCGCTCCTTATGCACGCTTAAAGAAAAAAGATTTTGAGGGACTTGTAGAACCCTGTCAGATGGCCTACAAGTAAAAACGGAGCTTAAGTGGTAGGTCATTCCAAATGGAAGGGCCAACAACCGAGAAAGCACGGCGCTGCAGAATGAACAGAGAAGCCTCGCTGTTGGGTGGCGCTGAGAAATTTCGGAGAGTTACATTACATAATTATTTGCTAGTTGACACCTTGTTTTTTCACTATCCAAACGCCCGATATCTGCTTTTTCTTCCCGTTAAACATATTTGCCATCGAATAGATGATATTTGCACAACAATACTCGAACCACGTGTTTTATGTGTAAACAGTGAGAACGCATTGCACAAAATAAGTAAGTAAAGTAGCCTGTTACTAATTTACTAGATGATTTACTCATGGCCAAATTAATGTAGACAGCACAGTTTGAAAAACAATAGAAATTAAAATGTAACATGGAAGACTATAGGCCACTGTAGAATTAAACCAGAATGCGGTTAGCAATTGGGGCATTAACTTATGCTTGCTTATGTTACCATTTTGCGAACTGCAGGTTTCTGGAGATATATTTCAATAGACCATTCATTCATTGGATCATAATAATTGATTGTTGTTTTAAAATAAGAAGAATTCTAATTTTGTTCAGGCCATTATAATGAAAATCCGAACAGCTTTCGCCTCAATAAATGATTTGGGTCCAAATCTTCAACTCATTTAACTCGACTGTTAACAATACTTCTCGCCTCAAGACCAATTATTGCCCTTGTAATGAAATATTACATCTACCATGCAGTTGTTTCAACTAGACTTTTAAGAGCAGCGTCAAACAATTCAGAAATATTTTGTCATCTTACGATCGCCGAAAACGGCGCCCAGTCCGGCGCAAAAACCGCAACGCTGCTGGCATAATCCGGTGTAAGACTAAAACCACCAAAAGCAATCGAAAGCTACAATAACAAAATCGACTAATTCGCAAAGATCGCAAAGCAACAATGTCTTCACGCTGATCAAACGCGTATCGAAGGAGCGTCGCTAACAGAAATCAGAATGACGTCAATTCATTCGCATGAAGAATTTTACAGATTTCTACTTCGGACACGTAGGCTATACGGTATACCCATGCTTTGGTCTCTCTATCTCTCTGTCTCACTCTCTGTCTGTCTCTGTCTGTCTGTCTTGTCTGTGTCTACTTCGGACACGTACGTAGGCTGTCTGCTCTGTCTGTCTGTCTGTCTGTCTGTCTGTCTGTCTGTCTGTCTGTCTGTCTGTCTGTCTGTCTCTCTCTCTCTCTCTCTCTCTCTCTCTCTCTCTCTCTCTCTCTCTCTCTCTGTCTCTCTCTCTCTCTCTCTCTCTCTCTCTCTCTCTCTCTCTCTCTCTCTCTCTCTCTCTCTCTCTCTCTCTCAGGTGCGGTTAAATTGTTTCCCGATTTCGTGTAAGGAGTGCGCGTCCGCTTTGGTCTCTAGCTCTGTCTCTCTGTTTCACTCTCTGTCTGTCTGTCTGTCTCTGTCTGTGTCTGTCTCTGTCTGTCTGTCTGTCTCTGTCTCTGTCTGTCTGTCTCGTCTGTCTGTCTGTCTGTCTGTCTGTCTGTCTGTCTGTCTGTCTGTCTGTCTGTCTGTCTGTCTGTCTGTCTGTCTGTCTGTCTGTCTGTCACAGAGGTTTCCCAAAGGGTAGCCAAAACTAACGTTGACGCTCGCAATAGCGGCCTCTGTAGTCATAGCGCTAGAACTTTATGAAGAGACTGGCTTCCGGTTGGACATCGCGAGTGGCGCCGTTAAGTTTTTCACGTTCCGAAACTCTCCAAAAAGTATTCAATTATTTTTACAGGTTTTGTTTTTACTTTACCTAATGCATAAGAAATAATTTATCTATTTGTAGGTTGTGTTGTTCGTTGCTTAATTAGACTAGAGTTTGCATGATTATTAAAAGCTGGCTTCGGACTACTCTTTTGGACAACCTCTGTAACTTGACGCAGCGCTCGTGAATAAGCTGGTGCCCTGCGCTTGGCTTTCGAGTGGCGCTTTAGAAGTTTGAAGTTAACGATTACGATTAGTATTATGCCGTGTTGACGCCTACTGTAAAAGGTGAATAAATATGTGATATATAATTTCGTTTATTGAAAATAGGGCAAACTTATAGTATCGTGGGCTGAAGGACTATGCAGTATCTTTGGGCGTGCTGCGCGAACGCCGGACGGTACCAGGTTTTCTAATGACGACCCTGACCCTAACAGACCCTAACCTGACCCTAACCGACACTCACGACGCAAGTAAACTTACGCACTATTTCCTTCAGCCCCCGATTCTATAATCTTGCCGAAAATAGTAAGTTGACAGACCGCAACTTTTTACATAGAAAAAGGGGAAAGCTAGAAGGCGCAGCAGTTGACTGGTAACCAATACAGTGGCACAATGCACGTTTCAACAATGAATCTAAAAGATCTGTGTTTACTCTGTGTGTTGTGCAAATTAGATCACGAGTGTGCTATCACATCGATGATGATAGGTGTTACCATGATGGAATTAGATAAAAGGAGTAAAATAGGTCATGTTCCATTTTAGCAACATATTAAATTCAATTTGTGTTGTTTTCAATTTATCTCTACCCTATAATGACCTAAAGGTTAGGACAATAGATTTGAATTTAGAATTCTCGTAGGTTGAATGGACTTTATCGTGTTATAAAGGTGTGCATTGAAATGGGCTATGTTTGTGGATCTTGTCTGTTTTGTGAAGGTTTTCTGGGTCTAGTCTAGTCTGGATGGAGAACATCAAGATTAATCTTCGCTCAGTGTTGCTGTCTAAAGTCGGAGGAGTTCCCTTGAAGAATGTTGAGAAAGATTACAAGAACCTTGTTGGCGAACGACTAAACTGGAGACAGTTTGGCTTTGGGTCGTTCGAAGCTTTCCTGAACGATATTCCGGATGTTGTGAAGTTAGTGGCTTTGTGTTCGTAAAATAATTACTTGCTTACTTATCAAGAAAATGTATAAAGAAAATTTAAAGAAAATAGACTGTTTTTGGAACTGCGTGTTGTCTTAGCTAGGGATTATGCATGAATGCATGTACTTTGTATAAATGCTCGAAAACAGTTCTTTTCAGCCTGGTTTCATTTGGGAGCGCCTCTGTGTAGTTATCTTGGATTGGAGCTATATAAATGTTCTGAATGAGTGAATGAAAATCTTACCATGATAAGGTAAGGTAATTGTAACTATGATCATGTTCTGTAATATAACATACTGTACTGTTATGTGATTATACATTTATATAGCACTTATAATAACTTTTCAGATGTTATTGTATATGCAAAGATGTCATTGATGTATTCTAAATAGACAAAATGCTATTTCTCATCTGTTCCTATGTGCATGCAATAAAAGTCTACTACATCACGGTTAACGTGAGTTAAGCCGTCAGAACCGTGCTATGATGGCATGTGTTCCACTGACACTAAAATCGAAGATTTTGCATATTGAATGTTCCTGTACAGTTGTGCCTTATTTGCATTTATATTAAAACTGTTAAGCCATCAGAAATAATAATATTTGATAAACTTTACATGTGATTTTTCTTCCATGAAGAGGAAACGATATAGCCGAGTAGTGACTATCAAATGATGCTTTGGCACTATAAAAGTTCATAGATTATTGTTAAGGAGATTCCAGTGTACCACATATGATTTACGAAATTGAATACAGTGTGTCTAATGGCTTTTTAGAGTTGCATTTAAGAAAGATGCTATGCACGCATTTGGAGTAGCAGAAAACATGTCGTACATAAACCCAACAGCTCGCAAAGCCCAGTTCAAAGAGCCCCAACCAAAGAATGGAACTTACAGTAAGGATACAATGATGTGTTTATATAATCTGTTTTCTGATGATTATTCTAGTATTTATTAAGTGTCAATCTTTATGATGAGACTTCTGTTAATCTAATCTAATCGAAAGAGTGAACATGATGGTATCTCTCAGCTGTGGAAGGGAATCTTGATTGGGTTCTATGTGTCTGAATGGGCCTGCCGCTGGTGGCTCTTCCAGTTCAAAATGAGATGTGACATCATGTAGGGTAGTGCAGAGAGTGTCCATGATAAATTTACCGATGAAAATGGTGCTATTTAAAATTTGCAATTGCATTTGTAAAGGGCCATCATTGTTAGGCCAAAACAAAATAATGGTGTGTTTCCGGTAACGCGACCGAGTCACTTTTTTTCCCCGTGACTCGGATAATTTTGTAAAAAAATTTTTTTACGGAAAATTAAAAAAAAAATTTTTTTCGGAAAATTTTCTAAAAAAATTTTTTTTTACTTTACATACATTAAGCCTTTGCATGCCGGAGATGCAGAATCGCGACATTATAGGTGCATTCACTAAAGCATAGACATTCGGAAACTAGCGGTATGTCTGCTACACGTTTATTGTTTAATATACATAATCTATAATTCCTTCCCCCACCCCTGCCCCTTCCATTTCACCTTGCAAGAAAAACAATGTCACCACAAATGAAATAAACAAGATTGTTTTCTACAGCAGTTTATAGGTACATTCTGCAAATAGGCATTTTTAATACTCGCATAGAAAATACATACTTTGGTACAGCATGTACGCTGTGCATAAATGGGCATTGGCGTAATTTTGGGAAATCACTGCATAAAATTATTTTACCAAAATAAAATTATTTTCCTACCTACATACCCAGTTTTTTTAAACTCTGTTACCGGAAACACACCATTATTTTTTTTTGGCCTTATGCACAAGTAACTTATTCGCACTGAAGTGTAACACAGTTAATCCATTCGAGAAGTCCCAGTTGAAATGCAGTAGGTTAGGAAGGTGGTACTAATTAAGTTCTGCTGTAGGCACTTGTTCAATTCAACTCTGTTACTGTCCCTGTAGGACTTGAATGCATCAGTGAGTGGTAGATTGCAAAAGGAAACTGCCTTCCATATTCATAATCAACTGGGCCGGTTCTTTTGTTCCTTCGTTTTGTGTGTTTAATGTTCTTAACGAAGTCTGAATATGTGCCAGTTTTATTTGTAATTACAACAGTTTATGTAGCATCGTCAGTAGCAAGATACTTATAGGGTGCTTTACAATTTCAACTATTAATCACAGTATTCTTGCATGGGCAACTTATTTTTTCACAGGTACTACTGGAAAGATGACCGTTTACTTTGGGAATTTGCCTTTAAATGTGACAGAGGTGAGATTGTTTGATTATAAGTTATTATTTATGTATTTGAATATAATTATAAGTTCTTTGGTGATATTAGCTGTTGGCAAAATATCTGGTATGGCTTTCCTCTAGATCTGCATTGTATGCTAGGCACATAATTTTTGAAACTCTTCTCTTTCTTTTCCCCAGTTCTGGGCTGGATCTCCTGAGGAGGTTAAACCACTCGAACATTTAACAAGTGGAACTAAAAATACTGTTTTTGAATTGCTCTCGTTTGGTTTGTGCTTCTGCTGAAAGTTCCAGATTACTCGACCGTGCTTTGGAGAAGTTTCAATAAATCGTGATATGCAAACTACTTTGTTATGTGTATCTATGCTTCTATAATAGAGGTGTGTAAACAAGCTTGTTACATTTACAGAATTGGATTAGTAGATTGTCTGTTCCAAGCTATGCCTGTGACAACTTGCATGTAACGAATAAACAAATATCGAATGATTTGATTGATTGATTGATTGATTGATTGATTGATTAAATGCAACATGCTTGTTCAACATAGCATGCTTGTTTACAAGCTCTTAAGAAACTTCTCTGCGTTTCATTAGAACTTTGAACACTCTGAAGAAACTTTTAGGAGTTTGTTTGGAGTGACATTTCTTTAGCTTTGTCTAATATAAAGCATGCTAACTTTACTAATATTACCTGTGCAGTTACTAACTCTGTATTGTGGTAAGGTATTTCCCAGCGTTCAAATTAAAATTGAGTGCTTATCAGAATCGCTGCTCTTAGTTTCTTATTTCTTTATTTGATGATTGCTTTGTCATGTTTCAGGAAACCTTGAAGTCGTTTCTAAGTGGATATTTAGTGATGGAGATTAAAACAGCTAAGCAATCAGGCCTCACTAAGTAAGTAATTGAATTGTGTTAAATTTAATATAGGTTGACAGGTTGGGTAAGTGGATTACATATATGCCTTTTACCCCAGGAACCTGTGCTTCACTTCAAGGATAGTCACATGAATTTGATGCACTTGGAATAATACAAAAGATGGCTCAAGACATGTTTTCAACCTTGTTAAGTTACACCGTCTGTTACTTAGCCGTTAGAGTTTAGCAAGGAAGACCAAGAATGAAGCTAATGGACTGGATGATAAAGGAAGGGTACAGTGAGCTGAAAGACAGGGCTGTGAAACGAGATAAATGACGACGTTGGAAGTACGAACCTACCTCAAGGCAGAGAGCCAAAGAAAGAAGAAGAAGATAACCATACTTAGTACCTTTTTGAGCTTCCCATAGGGAGCTATATAAATATCCAGATAATGCATGCATAGAAATGTTGAGGTACACACACACGCAATTCGTGCATGCCATACACGTATAGGTATACCGGTACATAGACACGCATATACATACATATATAGTATATATATATCATTTCTATGCTGATGATACTCAAATTTACATTTCATTTGATAGTCTGTCATGCGACTCATCTATACAGATGTTGTCTGCTGTCTTTGATGAAGTACAGTCCTGGATGGCATCCAATAAACTCCTCCTTAACCCATCAAAGACTGAATTTCTGTTACTTGGCACTCCACAGCAACTTAAGAAATTTGATGGGCTTAAGTCATTGAAACTGGGTGACTCAGTTATTGAGCTGGCCGACGCTGCACGCAACTTAGGCGTTGTTTTTAATTCTACCATGTCTCTCACTGGCCATGTAAACAGTATTTGTAAGTTATCCTATATGTTCATTCGTGACATACGCAGAATTAGGTGTTATGTGCCCATGTCTGCAAGAATATCTTTGGCAAATGCATTGGTTTCCAGTCGCCTAGACTATTGTAACTCGCTTCTTATTGGTATCAATAAATCAAACATACTGAAGCTGCAGAGGGTTCAGAACTCTTTGGCTAGAGCCATAACTAATACATCCAAATATGAACATATAACCCCTGTGCTTAAATCTTTGCATTGGCTTCCTGTTCAGCAAAGAATTCGTTTCAAACTGGGGCTCATAGTTTATAAAACTTTGAAATCTGGCCAACCACAATATTTAAAATCTGTTCTTATTCCTCTGACTTATCATTATTCAATGAGGTCATCTGATTGTCTTTGTCTGGTCATACCTAAATCAAGAACTGTTCTTGGTGAACGAGCTTTTTCAGTATCTGGACCTACTTTTAGGAACTCTCTTCCTGTGTCTGTACGCTGTGCTCAGTCGCTTGTGTCATTTCGTTCTCGGCTGAAAACTTACCTCTTTCAAATTGCTTATCCACCTTAGGCTGCCTCTCTGTCTCTTACGGACTGATCTTCTGGATGTTGACCTGATTACGGCTTGGTTTTGGTGTGCCATCGGTTGATGCCTTGTGCATTAGACACCGGCGCAATAGAAGTTGCTAATTACATTACATTACATTACATATAGTATTGTCAAACTGTAGGAAACTAGTAATGCCATTTTAGCTGTGGGTGATTTGTCAAATCTAGTACATCATATGTAATGTAAAATAAAGTACACATTGATACTTTAGTGACAAGTGTGTACTAAAAGCGACTGGGAACCAATGCAGCTTGTTGTTAAAGTGGTTAAAGTTAAAGACATAGTCTTGCCTACTGATCAAGATTGTGCATGATCTGTGTTTCAAATGTTTTGACTGAGTTTTGTGGTGTTAAATTTTTAGTGCCTGGGTCACAACATCTGCGGAGTCCGGGCAAAGCATGTGCTCAGAGCTCAACAAGAAACGATACGGTGACCGGATATTAAAAGTAGAGCCAGCTCGCATCAAGAATGGAGAAAAGAAGCAAGATAATCCAGCTCAGCCATCTTCCAGTCGTTCATATGCAGCTTCTGTCCGCTCAGATGGAGATTCATCTTCTCTAAGAACCCAGTCGTCAAAAAATAACAGTGCCGCCGAATCGCTAAATTCCACGAATACTTGGAGCAAGCGTAATGGTGTTGGAGGACCGCAACTGCGTCGTGAGGTTGCTGCTGAACCTTGTCAACAGCGAAAATCTCGGCCTGACGTTGCAAACAGTGACCCAGCCTTTGCACTTGAAGCGACTGCCTCCAACTATGGCGTAAAAGATTCAACCAATGTTTCGGAAATTGGTCAGTTTAAGAACAGTGCGGATTATGGACCTGATTCAGATTTCCTGTGGAACGACAGTAGTGAGCCACCACCATTGGTTGAGGAAAGTGATTGGGCGGAGTTTGAGAGCGGAATATCTTCAAAATGCTTTAATAGTCAAGTAGGTTTTGTCTTTCAATTTACTTGTCAGCTTCTGTGGAAATGTGTTTAAATGAATATTTGAAAATCGTGTAACTTTGTGCTGAGTGGTTGTTGTTAGAATTAAAGAAATTAACAGTGATAATGATAAATATGTTATATTTATTTTTATGCGTGAGGTAGAACGTTCACATTAGACTAAAAAAATTGGAAGATTTCATAAGCTTCTGAACGTTAATGATGATGTAATTTATAAAAGCTTTTAGTTGTATTACTAAGAACCATGTTGCGTATACATTTTAACTGAAGGAGCAGTGGTAGAGCATTGTATATAGTATTCTAAGTGCAGTGGCGTAGCCAGGAATTTATGATGGGGGGGGGTTTTGGGATTGAGAAATATTTATTAATTATTGTGGTCAATCCCTTCAAGCGTGAATGAAAATAAATTTAAATAATACAAAGGGAATAAAGTAATAACGAGAATAAAGTAAGAAAAACAATTGTTACTAACAGTTGCTTTGTTTCTTCTTATTTAAAATTTTTTTCCCCTAAGCCAATGGGGTGGGGTTTTAACCCCTTGTCTATGCCACTGTCTAAGTGTGGTGCTGCAGTTCGAGCTGAATGTGCTAAAGATCTTAACCGACTGTTCATGTTTTCTTCGCTTTCAGAGAGGCCACTCAAGTCAGACATGTGATGAACCGCCACCGTTGTTCTCGAGAGATGAATTTGAAAAACAACAGAAAAATGAAATTTTCAGTTCAGCCAATCGTCCATTAAATGCAGTGCCAAACAATGAAGTAAGGAAATATGTACCGGTAATTCTGTTTTAGTGAGCTCAGATTGCATTCTAATGGTAATATTGGTCAGTGGTAAAGTTTATCGTTAATATGGTCCATTGGTTAATTTCATATTGATACTGTTTATTTGTTATATCATGTAGTGATAATTATTCAGCATGCTGTATAACCCAGTGATAATGGTAGTTATCAAGTTTTAATATTCAGTCTCCTGGTGATGAGAGTGAAAAAATGAATTTCCAATTTATTAAGCTTCTGTTTATTATCATCTATGGCTGAAATGAATTGAGAAGACATGGAGCTGTTACCATTGCTGTATTATTGCGTAATAAGAATGAGCTGTAGTCTAATTTACATAAATTAATGCATGCTGCTTATTATACAACAGCTTGGATAAGGATGCCCAGAATTGGCTGACCCCTCCTCTGAGAGGGATTAATTCATGCCTGAAGGAGAGAGATACCCAGAATAATGTTACAAAGTGCAGCTGTGGAAAGTTGTTATCAATTGTCACAAAATTGTTCCTGTGTTGGGCAAAGGGTTAAGTTTGATGCATCTGGGGTGAATATAAACTGATGTTTAGAAACATCAAACGTTTGGAAACATCAAAAACGCATAAAATTCAACTTAGGTGCTTTAGCGTAGTTTGTTACTAAAATTTAAAGTTATATGTTGGCTGATTAGAAGAATTTGCATTGGTAAATACATGCAAATTGTCTTACGACATACTGCAAAATTAGTTAACTATCATAGTTTGACATTGTACTGGTAATTTGCAGTGCAAAGTATCAGATAAGAACCATACTACTTGCAAAATTGAATTGCGTTTTTACTTTGTGTTATTTGTATAACACCTTAAAATAATAGTTGTTTGCACTGTGCTTTTCAGAAACTCTATCACAATCCATATGAAGAAGGTATGTAATAAAATAGTTAACAATTCTATTTATTTAGAAAACAAACCAATTACATGAAATCATGCATTTCTCTTATTTTCATCTTGCTATTACCTTTTAATTTGCATCTTACATTGTTATGTGACATTTATGAAAATTTCTGGTCCTATTTCAAGGATTTCAGGGTAAATAAGAAGCTAAGTGTAAATGTTTTGTAAATATTGTTTGTTTCTCTGATGAGTTGTTCAGATTAAAAAATTCTGTGTGACATTTGTTTTAAAGCATTGTCATCATTTTGGTATTGGGGAGACTGTGGTTTATAGAAAACAATTGATATGGCAATCATTTGTTAAAATATCCGTATCAGTATTTTTCCAATTCATTGAGGAAATAAAGATACTTGTATATATGTGACCCAAGGGATAAAAATGAGTCGCATGTCGGAAATTTTAGAATATGCGTATTTTACATATTCTTAAAGACCACATTTTTTGCTTTAAAATAACACCAATAGTTTGGTTCTGCCTTATTTTTCTGACAAAGTTACGAATGACTGTGTTTTTTAAATTTTATTTTAATATATAATCACCCTAAATGGAAGTATTCTGTGTAAAAAATTCTGAAAATACACATTAAAACAATGAATTTCATAAAATGTGAGACTTCAGAAATGTAAAAAAAAAATTTTTTCACTCATTTTCATTAAAATCTGAAAATACGAAAAAGTTACATCTGATCATATTTGCTGTTTTCCTAGGAATGTAAATTGCCGACATCTGACTCATTTTGATCCCTTGGGTCACATATAAAGAAATCAAGTAATGTTTTGTGTAATGCAATTTTTGTTTCTCATTTTTCGTTTGTTTTTTGCGTAGAAACTTTCAATTTGTATGTGAGGAATATTCCATGGGGAACAACATCGGTAAATATGACTTCTAAATTTAAATCTATGGCAGGCACTTATAGATAGGCATAAATGAGTAAGCAATTAATCAATTAATCTTTATTAGCGTGAGACAAACACTTGTACGTTGTAAACAATGACGATGTAAACAAACCAGTAAAATGAGGCACAATCGCAGTGGAAGGAACAATGAAATGATGTGCAAGAAATGTTAATTTTAGCAGTCTGATCTATAGCAGTTTAATCAACTTCAGTGTAGAGTTCAAGTGAAAACAACAGCATTTGCCAGTGGACTACAAAAGGTACAGAGGTCAGCAGTGTAGTGGTTAGCAAGACTGTCAGTCGAGAGGTCGGGTGTTCAAATCCCCACCAGGGTGGAAATTTGGTTCGAGATTTCTGCTCCAGCTGCGCCCCCTAACCAACTCGATGAGAATATTGGACAGTGAGAGAGAGAGAGTAATGACCCTGCCTTCATATGCCAAGGCTAAGAAAAAGAAGTCGCTAACAATTCGTACCCATGGCTGCCTCGGCTAGCTTAAGGGACTGCTCTTCTCCTGGATGAGGTACAAGCATTTTCAACAACATTTACGATTGCATTTACACATATGCAGTGACTGAATTATATCTACTCCTATATGATGATGTAGCAGGGTATGAATGTGTAGTCATTCAAGTGCATGCTTCTTCTCCATCATTTGAATACCTGGGAGTGCACAAGTCTTGAAAAGCATAATTTTCGGTTTTTTAAGTACTTCTTTAACTGAGCTGAGTTTTTTTTATAATTTTAGGCTGAGCTATCGCAGCTGTTCAAGAATTCTATCAAGATTGTGGAATTGCCACGGTAAGTGGAATGTGTTAATCTGCGTAAGGTTAACATTGTCTGGTGACTCCATAGGTGGTAGTTGGAGTGAAAAACTTTAAGAACCGCTTGTCAGCAGAAGTTGAAGTTCACGTTGCTTGTATTGAATGTTTCTTGACTATTTGCTGTAAGAGTTGTAAGAATACATTATGCTACATTGTTTGTTTTTACCCAGGCAATGTTGCTTTGCCGTGTTCAAAACTTTTGAAGAAGTGGAGGATGCATCCAGACGTTCGTGGATGATTCGAGGTGCACCGATTTTTGTTGATGTGGCCACAAAATACAAGCACTTATCCAGTGAACCTGAAAGATTCAATCAATCCTCAAGAAATGGTGGCCGTAAGTGTTTATATAGCATTTCATCGTATTAATAGGCAGCTGTATGTAGTCTTATTTGTGTTATTGTACGGTATGTATATGTTTTTATGTATCGGTATGTATATACGGATGTGTCTGAGCAGTTCTATAGCACCTATTACGGACATCTTAAAGATTATGGACAGATGTAAGAAAATGGTGACTTAAAACTAGCAGTACCTAAGCTGTTATCAAGAAGAAACCCAAAGTTTATGTTCAACAGTTGAGTTTTTGTGAGGGGTCACGTACAACAGAAGGTCGGTAAATTTTGTTGTCTCTCCTGACTTGGAATCTGCCGATCTCTGTGTTTGACTGGACAATGAATGAAGTTGTCTTTCTTGCTCAGTTTTGAATTTTACATTGTTAATGTGATTGTTGAGAATGATTCACTTGGATTCTGATGGTTCCTAAAAACTCATTGACACCTAAAACTGCTGCCATTTTATTTATCTTCAGTTTGCTAGAACTAGGCACCATATTTTGGTTGTGAGTTGGGTTAGAGTTAGTCCGGACGTAATTTGCAAAGCTTCTTTCATCATGCATACCGATTTTATTAGCTAGTCAAGCATAGGCTAGAGTTTGTCTGCAACTAGCAGTTAGGCTGTTGTAATGCATGTGGGCCATGGTGAAGGCACCTTTGTCCGGTTATAGAATACAACGATACTTGTTTATTGTCTTGCAGAAGACCAAGTTGTGGATTTGAGCACTGGGTTTGAAAACTTGACTTGCACAGTTGGAAGCAACAGTGAGTTCAAAAAACATCAAGTTTTACTTTCATTTGATTTGTTTTAATCTGGTTTGAAGATTGGATATTAACATGTTTTTTTGTGGGACAAAATTGGCAATAGGTTAAGTTAGTTTTGTTTACATTTCTGTATGGTTGGTATCTGATACAGAAGAGGGCTCACTAATATAGTCTCGTAAATCCTATAGAGCTGTGCTTGTAATGCACAAGGCAACAATCGATGGTCTTTTCTAAACGGATTGTATTCAGAGAGAACAATTCTTTGGACATCTAATTGTATGTGATCTAATGACTTCTACAGTGACATTATTGTAATGTCCAAGACATTGGTCGCTTTGATTAAAGTCGCATGCATGCTGCTCAAGCAGAAAGGCCATAGAGATGGGAAGACTTCTGTAAAAAAATATTTAAACTTACTATTTTTTTATACAAAAAATACAAGTACCAGTAACCTCTAGTTCACCATCTGAACTCATTGTACAGGTCATACCTCTATCACCTGTGTCAAATTTTGTCAATACGGCATTACCTGTCATTTAGCACTGCAACGACCCTACTACATTCCTTTGTCCTGACGCGCCTGGACTACTGCAATTCAATCGTTGCAGGTTTGCCAAAATTCTTCATCTTTCCATTCAAATCTACAAGTTCCTCACTTCCATACAAGAGCATGAGAATACCGCGCACTGTCCATTTGAAACGGTCTTTCCGAGGACATCCACACTCTCTCTGTTAATTTTGGCCCAAGTGATGCGTGCACAGCGCTTTTGAGATGTTCTTAAAATGTTCTTTATAAAAGCCCAGACTCCAGTACATACATACAAGCATACATACATACACTGTGCAGTGGCATAACGAAGGGGGGGGCAACCGCCCGCGGGCAGCACAAGGGGTGCAAAAGTAGCTTTCAGTTGTACACAGTACCATGACAAGAATGATTAAAAGTCAACAAGAAAATGAAAAAAGGGGCACAGTCGTCAATTCTTGCCCCTGGCCCTGAAACCCTTCGTTACGCCACTGACACTGTGTGTTTGTAGGGTGAATATAC
Organism: Aporrectodea caliginosa; assembly: GCA_020284085.1. Taxonomy (NCBI): domain Eukaryota; kingdom Metazoa; phylum Annelida; class Clitellata; order Crassiclitellata; family Lumbricidae; genus Aporrectodea; species Aporrectodea caliginosa. The sequence continues at coordinate 890,851 of JACEVL010000137.1, read as the reverse complement.
GTACACTTGTCTAGCCAGACATTGTCTAACCAGAGACATGGTGTTGTAATGTATTGCAATTTATATTGCACCTTCCTCAGGTATAAGAGAAGTCCTCCCTGTGCATCCGTACATCTCTAAGATACGTCGTATTTTTCTTTAGATGAACGTACGGTGCAGCTGTGTGGCGAGAAAAAGCCAACAGAGAATAAATCTAATGTTTCCCGATCCCAGACAACCAATAATTCGAACATAAGAGAGAACATTCAACAAAGATCTCAGCCAATGACCGATATGCCACCATTGGTTTCAAAAGCTGATGACACGAATTCACGAGTAAACCCACAGCCAGCTACAGACAAGGTGATCCCACCACTGTTGTCGATGGAAGAACTTGCTAAATTCCGTGAGAGTCAAGCGCCTCCTCCTTCTCAGAAGGCGCTGATGTTGGCCAAACTGTGCAACGCTGAGACGACTGAATGGGATTTCCCGGAATCTGCACGGAATGACGCGAATTTCAAGCAACCGTGTGGCGATTTGAATTCTCAAGAAACTCTTCAGGCACGTGCTCGAAAGACTGTATCGTCGAAACAGTTCCACGATTTTAATGAAGATTACCAGGCATCTAATCGGAACAGTGTACCACCGTCAAAGCAAATTCACGATGAAACGAATTCTCAGCAGTACTTCCCAAAGTCATCTCAGGCACTGCCGTCAGCGAAACAAGGTAATTCATCGGAAAGGCAAGACAGTTCCCATGTCTCTGTTCGAAAGGTCATGCCAGCGTTAAAACAACATAATCGTCCAAATTCTGGTACGAAATTCCAGCCGTCGTCAGGTGCTAGCGAAAGTGGTGGACTTGACGAGCGTGGTTGTACTGCATCGCTGAGCAGTCAGTTGCCTATAGCAACCGCGTCTTCGCAGAGTGCACCCTCGTTATCGCCTCTGAAGCCGATACCAGACGAGATGCGTCTGAAGGAACTGCAGAGGATGTTGGTGGATACTTTTCCCGGTGATACGTTGCCGATGTCTTACCTGCTGCCGGAAGTCATCGACGTCATCATTATCTGTGCTGTGCCTGGGTTTGAGAACAGCTTCTTCTGGGGACAGGTGGCCTCGGAACCTTTTGTAAGTCCTGCTACATGCTTTGTCTTGTGAGTCTTTTGTGTATATATGTGTACAGTCGAAGCTGCATAAGTGCATAGCCTGAAGACTGCCTAGAACCTATGCACTTAACTGACTTATACACAGACTTATAATAATAATAGAGATTTGAGTGCTGTAGTTCGCAAATAGTCGATGACTCGAAGCAATGATTCAGAAACACTTTGAGGAACAGGAACTTATGCTCAGAGACTCTGAACATCCGTGCTATCGTCAACTTTTGAAGGGAATCCGTTGGTTGTTTCCACGCATGTGGTGGACCCGCCACTGGTGACTCTTCGAGCTTACTGTGCATTGTTTTGCTGACTGATGTAATATTTTTGTTCGTAATGACACTTAGCATCGTAGTAGGCTAACGCATTTGAATTGAGAAGCATGCACAGATATTGCACGAGTGGCAGAGTTCATGACCTGTCATCGTTGTTGGTTGCTTGAAATCGCTGCCATCTGTTTTTGTATTTTATCGTGTGAATGGTAAATGTGTTGTTGCAGGAATCTGAGCTGCAGAAGATGTATGACCTGATTCCTCGAATGGAGCAACTCTCTGGCAGTCTGACTGTAGCATCTGCTGCTCTGCGAAGAGGGGCAGCTAGATATGGAGAGGACTGGTGCAGGTGACATGTTATCACAGCTGCTTTACTTACATTTTATTTCTTTGTGTTGTTTTGTGTTTGAAAATTTGTATTGTGTTGTACTGTAAATTTATGTATCACCACTCACAGTGCTACACCAATCAGAGGCGCTGTCAGTGCGACTATGGAACCCTTTTGATCTGAAAATATTGGATGGAACCATATTCTGGTATATGTAGCGCTTGCATGCGAAATAGACCAACATAGGCAACAATTATCGCAGGGTATATACAGTTTCAATCCATAACAATTATTTTATATGAAATTTTCACACGGACCCATGTTTTTGCCTTGTAGTCTGATTTCTAATGTAACAACACATTCAAACACATATTCAATTTTCTAATGGAACCCTAAGGTTCTACGGAACACACTTTGGGAAACGCTGGTCTAGAAAGATGCTGTAGCAACTGCTCCACTGGTCTGAGTGCATCTGTAGGTATCCACTGATTATAAGAAAACCCATACCCATGGCTTCCATTTGTGGCTAACTTAAATGACTGCAATTCTTCACTTGAAGCAACCATCTATTGATGCTTGCTATTACGATAATGACCCTATAGAAGATATTCAATTCAGTTACATCAGAAGAAGTAAAATTAAACTGCCTGGTGTATATGGATAAGAAAAGAACTGGTTCCTGTGTACTCTAAATCCAAAATGGAGATTTTTTGTTTTAACTGCTTTTGTTTGTTTTACAGGGTTTGGATTAAACAGCGTGAAGAGACAGTTTCTACGGTTTTCTTCATCGACTTCGGAAACTTTGAAACAGTTTCAAACGACAACATCTATGAGCTTCCAGAGGATTTCTGGAAAGTTCGCCCAACCGCTCTGCCCTTCCGAATTCTAGGTCTGCATTGTCTTGTGTTGTTTTTATTATTTGGACACCATATATGGTTACATAGAGTGAAAACTTTCCAATATGCTAGGGCACCACAATAAATTTGATTTAATAGCTGAAATATCTCTACTGGCGGCTACAAGTATCACTGTCAGTGATGGTCTTATAAAAATGTAACTGAGCATTTATATAGCTTTTCTTTTTAGACATCTCACAAGCACCAAAACTTGAACATCTAATATGTTGAAATTTTGACATAATCCTGTAACGACGAGCTGCATTGGTTTTCCCAGTCACTTTTAATACACGCTCGTCGTTAAAGGGTTAAGGTACAAGAGTAGGCTAAAGATGTTGGTAACAATTTGTGTTGTACTTCATTGATGTACACCTAGTAGTGTAGCATCAAAACATAATTATCTGTTGCCTATGTAATATATGCAGTGTAGTCAGTTATATGCATTCCTGCAGAGAGTAATATCACTGAATGGGTGCTATATAAATTTCCTGTTTTTCTAAAGTTGAACTATATTCAGGAACCATGTACTTAACTGCTGTACATATAAAAAGTTGTGTGTTAATAAGGTTTGGTCTATAGTATGTTATGGGTAGATGAAAGTGTATGTATGCATGTGTGTTGGTAAATATTAATGATATCGATTTATGTGTTGTACTTTTTACTTTTTGTGTGGCTGCTTTCAAGAAGTCGCTGTTTTTGATAAGAAAGAATTCCAATACTATTGTAGATTATTATTAATATGAAAAATTATATATTTTAACAAATGGTGCTTTGAATTTGTTTCCTTTTGTTCATTTATTCTGTACAGATTCGGGGAAACTGAACATAGCCGAGTACGTCAACAAACGTGTTACTGCAAAGGTTAACAAAAAATGTCAGCGTGTAAGTATGCAGGCATGAGTTGTCCACTTTGTGAAGTAATTTATTTGGGCTGTTGCAGTTTTGCCACAACTGAGCAGGATCTTTTTAGTTTTGGTACATAAGATGTTATTACATTACTTTACAGCCGTTTTCACCATATTTTGCAATATCTCACAATGCAAGTTAATTGAAAGTGTTGTTGTTTCATAATGTTGATATACATGTTTTACGTGTTTGTTATAGTGTTACGTTTTCATTTTCAGGGATGCATATTCGAGATATATGACCTCCAAGCACAATCATGACGCCTCTACAAAGGAAAATGTACACCGAAGATTTTGGCCAGTTATAATTAAGTTTCTATGACAAAGTACATAGAAGATCATGAATGAATTACTGATGTTGGAAATACAGCTCTTTCGGGCCTGTCATAGTTTGTTCTGCCTGCTTGTTTTCAATGAACAACTGGCTTTTCCCAGCTTTTTGTTGATTTTATAACATACAAGAACAGTGCTGCTAACATGTGTGGAAAGATACCGTTGTCATCTGCGTGTGAGTTTACTATTTGTCAGGGCTTAAGAATGGCTTTCTCTCTGACTTAACTGTAGGACGGAGAACTGGTTAAAGCTAATATTAAAAAGTTTTGCGTTAAAATTTTCTTTGGTGTCAGTGAACTTATTTAATTTTTCTTTTGAAAGCATTTTGCTGTTGATGGGCTGATATTTGGTGTTTGCCAGAAGTTTTTGATAGACAGTCATAGTACAGCATATGAAATGTGAATATTGGTGCAGAGGAAATGTTCCTTGTTCAATGGTTTGGCCCCATGCTTTTGTTGTCAAGAGAATTTTTTTATGGGACATATTTTGTGATCGCTGTTGCCAGTCCTTTTTGGTTACATTGAACTTCTAATGAATAATTGTAATTAAAATTTGATTGATTGTAAAGCAAAATTACTTTATATAACATTAGAACCAGGTTATAATTTAGCATCATGGTGGTATCTTCGTTCTGGCACACACTGCCGTGCAACCTACTGCATGACCTTATTTTAGAATTATGATCTGACATTTATAAAGCGCCACTTTAAGAAAAAAACTCATTGGTGGCATTCCCGAACCAGTGAAATCACTGTCAAATATAAATACAGACTTCAGATGCTTGTGAAACTGTGAAAGGTACGAACTGAGGAGAGGAGCTCAAGCTGCAGCTCTCAAGAAAGGTGATTGTAGCTGGTGGTTACAACATAGGCAAAGCTTCTGGACTTGGCTGTAGCAGTACACATACGAGAGGCAACCAGGAGTCCATGGCAGCCGACCAAAGGGTGCCACGACCCGGGCCCGAAATGCAGAAGTCTGTATGATGGAGCAGAGCCAGTTACGCATAAGGGTCGGGTTCTGAAACTGAATAAGCTGCTGGATGGGGAGTCTTGTCCTTTGCCCAGTGCATATTTTAACTGTTTAACTACTGGGACAAATGTCCCAGTAGTTTTAGGATGTTGCCCCAGTAGTTTTAGGATATGTCCCAGTAGTTTTGGTGATTTAGTCGGAGTTGTAGGTAATACTCTAATTTCATGTTAACACAATAACATTGGAATTATAGTAGGAGACGTTGTCCCACCAGTCAGTGGCGTAACGAGACGAGGGGGGTAGGCAGCACAATTTGTGCGAAAGAAATCAGGCACGAATAGTCCGGGCTGTTTAAGAAAAATTGTCCCGAACCCCTACTTATCCAGGCCACACGAACCCCTACTTATGCCACTGGTCCCAGTAGTCGAAACCCGTTAAAATATGCACTGCCTTTGCCCCCTTTTCACAACAATTGAAGATAATTTTCCTGGAGCACTGAGGAGTGATTTTTAACGAGGGACTATAGGCGTATAAATTCGCAGACCTGGTAATTTATTAGGAGTCGTCATTGGCAGATGGAAAAGACAAAGTGGCAAATGATAGAGACTCCATCGGGAAATTCTCTGAATGCCCCACGTTGTTTTCCGCCATGTTGCATTACACTTCCTCAATATTTACAGAAGCCTTAATGCCACTAATGGTAGGAGGAAGCCCTGGGCGTGTGAGATGTCTCGGAGGCGTCTTCCAATCATCAGCGGCAAGTCCAAAAAATACACCATGTGCTGTCAGTCAAACCTCGGATGTACATATACATATAGTGAATAAGCTGGTGCCCTGCGCTTGGCTTTCGAGTGGCGCTTTAGAAGTTTGGAGATTACGATACAGTAGCCCAAGCAGCGTTACCACTCAACATTTTTGGAAAAACATAGATCTCCGGTAAAAAAACATAGAAAAACATAGACACGGTTTTTAAGGAATTGCGTGTAAAATCAGAGCTTTTGTTGAGCGTGGAGGTCCAAAAAAGTCCAAATGAATTTTTAAAAAAAATCTCCCACTAAAACAGTTGACAAGCAAAAAAAAAACGTCATCACATTCCAAAATATCACTCATATCGCAATAACAATTGCTGAAAAAGTACTTTTTTATAGAAATTGTTGCTAAAAAAAACTAACTTTTTAGCTTCCATTAAAAAACATAGATTTCTGGGGAAAAACATAGAAACATAGACGAGGCCAAAAACATAGATCTTGGAGGAAAAGCCCAAGGACATAGGAGTGGTAACACTGAATTGCTTCAAACTCCGATTCAGCGTTCCTATTAATAAATCACAGGACTGGAATCTCCTTATGTAAGCGCGTTGGACAGAAAATGGCGGGCCACCTAGCGTCAAAGGTGTAGAACCTCGTGTTTACCATGCTAAACGCCTATCTCCGTAGTTTAAATTACTTAACTGAACGTCATTAAAAATAGCTTTACATTTATTATTATTAACCTTTCTTTGATCCTTAGAAACTGAAAGAAAACTAATCCTGATTTGATTTTCCTCAAATTCGTGCAATTAATCGCTGAACAACAAATCGGGTCGTCCATGCATTTTTATGTCCATAGACCCTTCTTACACCCGTAGCCTTAAACCGGAAGTACACGATATTTTCACGAGTAACCAATCCTTTAATATAGAATCCTTGACAGTAGCCTATAGCAACTTTGTTCCGAATGGTTTCACCCTCTGGGGGGAGAGGGGGCTGATGCCCTCGCAGAAGCCGAGCAATGCCTTAATTACGTCCGCTGTTGGCCCAGCGGGGAGTCGACTGAAGCCGAAGTTAGGCAGCCCACACACCGGTCGCTTTCATTTCCGATAAGCGTCTGCTTCTACTGCATTTATGGCTTGTAGTCGAACACAATCGTCCACATGGAGTCCAGGCTCTGACGGATTGAGAGAACATTAGGCCAAGCGATCGATCGAGTGTTCTAAAACAACCCGCTGTAATCTATAGGCCTAGACAGCGCGTTGTGAAATCCAATTAAGACATACGTACGATACGGATATAGTATAATAGTAGTAGGCCTACTGTAGTTCGGTAGGCCCTAGCCTACTTTAATTTTGTCAAGTTCGTTAGGCCTAGCGCGCGTTTCAGACACTGAAAATTTTCTATTCCACTTGTAAAATACCGGGGTTTTAAAATAAAAGGTGAGTCTGTGAATAACTTTTGTTCTTCATCAACTGGAACAAATTGCCTCTGTTCATTAACTTCACTGAATTGCCGACGAATGGTGATTAAGTTTACGAGTGAAAACTTAGGACAAACTAGTGTCAGAATAGTTCCAGCCTTCCATCATGTTAATACATTAATTGTTAACTAGGCCTACATAGCCTACAGTATCGCCCTCCAAAAGACTTGCGTTCGTGTGATATTGTCTTCATTTAAGTAGAGTGGTAGACTCAAAATAACAAGACTGTTTTCATAAAATGAAACCTACGAACCCGGTAGGCTTATAGGCCTAGACTAGACATAGGACTTATAAAGCTTGAAAATAAATTATGCAGATGTCGCTAAGCTGGGAATTCATGCAGTAGCATAGTTCGAAATGGACGCTTAAATTGCTCCTCATTAGGGTAGAGTGGGGCAAAACGCACCCGCGGGGCAAAACGCCCCCTCCCGGCCCTGTGCCATGTAATGACATTTTTGAATGTTCTGGGGTTTCTTAGTTGTACCCTAATGAGATAATCGTCAGTTATTTATCTTTAGATGGTTTGCTTATTTTTATTTTAGAAAAATTGATTTTTTCGTGTTTCCTTATAAGAGTCAGCCGCCAATTCTGTATCATTAATGGTGCCAAAATGCTAGACATAGCCAATAATACCAATTTAGGTCTAAAGTATACCCTATATCGAATTACTGTGCACAATAAATGGGGCTTTAACATATCAATTTTTTATTATATGGGCAATCTCACAAGGTAGCACCAAGCGGGGCAAAACGCCCCCCTATGGAAAATGCTGACATGGGGCAAAACGCCCCCTCACCTCAGAGTCGCCTGAAGCAAAGCGTATTTTTTATGACATCTTTTAACAAAATTCTAGAGATCATTACTTCTTATAGTTATTGTTGCATCAATGCAGTGATTGCAGTTGATTATTTGCATCGACTTTTCAGGTAGGGGGGGTCAGATCACGGGGGCGTTTTGCCCCAGGTGAGGGGCAAAACGCCCCCTTTGAAGCATCCTGTATTTTATTATTTTTTAATGTAATCTTTTGGGGAATTTGATCGGACATAATTTTACTTTACTTGGGACATTCAGTACAAGATCTTGCAATAATTTCATGCTTAAAATGCTGTTACTCACGTTGTAATTTAGCAAAAACCGTTAAAGGGGGCGTTTTGCCCCACTTTACCCTAATTGTCGCTGTCCTTGTAGCTGTCATGATTCGTGTTAGTTTTTGCGTTAAAAAAACATCGTCGGTATACGGTTGCCACCTTTTCAAAATAGGAAGTCGGGACGCAATTTTCTCGTAAAACACCTCGTGCATGGCTTAGGCCTAGATACATACATACATAGTACACACAAGGTCGCACATACATACATACTTACATACATAGATAGGCTTGCATGCATGCATGCATACATACATAGGGCCTATATAGGCTACTAGGGTTGCCACTTGCCACCTTTTCAAACTAGGAAGTCGGGACGTAATTTTCTCGTAAAACACCTCATGCATGGCTTAGGCCTATAGATACATACATAGTACACACAAGGTCGCACATACATACATTCTTACATACATAGATAGGCTTGCATGCATGCATGCATACATAGGGCCTACATAGCCTATATAGGTCTACTAGGGTTGCCACCTTTTCAAACTATAGCTATAGGAAGTCGGGACGCAATTTTCTCGTAAAACACCTCGTGCATGGCTTAGGCCTATAGATACATACATAGTACACACAAGGTCGCACATACATACATTCTTACATACATAGATAGGCTTGCATGCATGGATGCATACATACATATATACTAGGGTTGCCACCTTTTCAAACTAGGAAGTCGGGACGCAATTTTCTCGTAAAACACGAGTTACGATTAGGCCTAGGCTATGTTGGGGCGGCCGCGCAAGTCGTGCAAACGAGTAATTTTCTGTGCTTATAGATGTCGTTATTAAAGATTGTGTTAAGTAGAAATATCTAAATATGAAATTTATATAGCGCCTTTTAAAAGCTAACTACTCAGAGGCGCTCCCGACCCAGGCCCGGTCAAAAAGGAAAGTCTCAATAGTTTATAAAAAGAACCAGCTGAGATCTCGAGGTTTCGCGGGAGAGAACGCAGGTCAGAGGGAGGATATTTTCAAAGAGATGGACCCACTTTTCTTACCACTAAGAGAAGTCAGAGAACAGGATGCAAGTAAGAGAACAGGATGCAAGTAGAGACTCCACATCAGCTGTAAAGAGGATGTAGAGAAGGGGTCCAGCTAGGTCTCCAGGAACAGAATTCTGGGGAGACCAAAAGGAACAGGGCGCCAAGACGAATGAGACGAGTGAAAAGTGATAGAGGTAGAGCGCTCCGAAAGATTGGAAGTGATCCAGAAGAGTGGTAACTTCTAGTACATTCTCAATCATGGTTCATTTCCGACATTGATTTCTGCAATTTTGTGAAATTGTGACCGAGATTTTATTAAATAATTTTACTTTAAGAATGTCATGCAAAATCTATCGATCAGATCAAGTTTTCAAGCAGCTTTCTTCTGCGTTGATCATGATTTTGATTTAAAGCAGTATTTTAAATTGCTCCTCACAGCTTTCAACAACCGTTTCTGTCCTAAAACAAAGTTGTAGAACTCCGCGCATGTCATTCTATTAATTGTTTTCACAAGCAATTCAGGTTCGACAAGCTCAACACACATTCTGTTACGATGGTCAGTCCATAATATGTTATTCATTATAAAAGAGTCTTTCAACTGGAGCATTAGGCCTATACTCACTGGCACCGACAACACAAGCTCAATAAGTTTGCAAATTTGAACAGTTCGTTGCCTTAAAAATTTCAACCTATTTCAGATCTCTACCTTGGGCATGCTTATAAACTTCGGCAAAACTGCTCGAAGTACATGTCAGTAACCTCGCTTATCTCCGTCACCAGTCGAAGAACAGTTAGCAGTAGTTAGTACGGGTATTGTGTGTTAAGCCAAAACATTTAATTTGTTCGTTTGGTCACAAATTTGAAAGTCGAGACATTTGGCTGTCCCGACTAAAACCTAGGTCAAGTCGGGACACGGGACGGTTGCCTCGAAATCGGGACTGTCCCGGGACGGTTGGCAACCCTATTCGTCGGCCACTTCGAGTTTGCACACAACCTTAATTGTACCCCAACGCGCTTTTCTAACGCTAAAACAATTCCACACGAAACTGCGCTACAATCTATGCCTGGAGTTCTTAATATTATCGTGAATAAATATTAATGAATTTTTTTTAAATTTAATATTAACCACTGAATACGCCGCACGTGTCAGAAATGACGCAGTCAAGACACGCGCTAAATTTATCTTGATGTCTATTGAATGGCTACGATGGAATTATCGGGAACCGTTCGCAAATTAATCAAAATCTGCGCAATCTCAGACGGTGAAGAGATTTTGAGTTTTACAGGCAAGAACATTAAAGCATTTTATGTTTCGTTTCGTTCAATTTGCCAAACGTTTAAACGAATGTTTAGCGACTATGTAGGCTAGCCTATGTATACAGCAATTTTCCGGTTAATTACGCGCATCCCTACTTAATTAATGCAGGGATAAACCGCGCAGAAGTGACACCTCGCGGCTGTTGTTTCTTTGTAGACAATGGGAAAGCTCGTGCAGCATCTGGCGTCGGCGAGGCTGTGGATCTTCCCAGTGCCACTAAGCGTCGTCATCCTGGGCAGCTGTCTGGCATACAAAGACACAGGGACGTTTCAGAGCTCCCTATTGATTCTACAGGTCATCTGTCTAACGGCTGCATTTGCTCTAACCAACCTTCTGAACACATACTTCGACTTCGTTAACGACGTCGATGGGCCTGAAAGCGACGACCAGACGCTGGTCAAGAAAGTCCTAGCACCAGATGAAGTGCTGCACTCTTCCGGAGTGGCACTTTTAATCAGCACTACGTCGTTTGTGCTGATCCTTCTGTTGACGCCTGCGCCAGCCTGGCACATTCTACCGCTGTTTGTAGCCGGGATTTCGTCTGGGGTTCTGTACACGGCCGGTGTTCAGCTCAAGTACCACGCCCTCGGGGATGCCACGGTGTTCATCGCCTGCGGAATGGTCAGCGTGCTGTTCACCTATCTCGGTCAAGGTGGTCACCTATGGTCCAGCCCTTCAATACTGTTCTATTCGCTACCTCTAGGACTGAACATCACCGGTGCCCTGCACTGCAACAATACTAGGGATGCAGAAGCCGACAGCCGGAAAGGACTGTTGACTGTTGCAATTCTGCTTGGAAAGAGGGGATCCTACTTGTATTTTCTTTTTCTCATTTTCGGTTCTTTTCTTCTGTTCGTCCAAATGGCCCTCGCTCGATCGCTTTGGTTTCTTCTGCCAATGCTGACCATATGGAGCGCCATGGACTGTGAGCGCAACTATTTCTCAGGATCCTTTGAAAATTTGGTCCAGAAGGTGGCACAGTTGAATCTGCTGCAGATGACTCTATATGTCACAGCATGGCTTCTGCACTAGGCTCACATACTCATAATTTATTTAGCTCCATAACACAGCAGATGCCGAAGTGCATGTACTTTTTTAGTCATCCAATGTAACACAAAATTAGACATATTCAAAAGGGAGAAAACTCTGATTTTGTTCAGATCTTTATGTGAGACTCATCTCTTTCAACTTGCAATAGTCAGATTGGGACTGTTATGGGGCCCTTGTGATTGTGATTCAATTATGCAAGAGGCCTCAGGCCCAACCTGACCCATAAAATGCAGCATTAGAGAAATTAATTTATTTTATATTTTATTTTATCACTTTAGGAGTTGGCATATTTAGAATATCTGTGTATCGACATATAATAAATTCTTTTCTGCCATAGGCCCTGCACAATGAAAGCAGAGGGGCACATGTGCCATGACGCACGGGCACAATGGCCACTTTCTTACCCACCATAGCCTGGCTCTGGTTTCTCTGATCTATCGGATTTCAACCGTCTTTTCCAGTGGATCGAGTCTTGATTGAAATTTCACTCTAATCAACCATCGACTAATCTCTTGGATATTACATGATAATGGTGTTGTAGAAGTTAGATTAGATCCCACTGACTGAGCACGCAATCATCTTGTGGCCGAGTTCAGTACGAAGCAGTAGCGACAAAGATCTTGGAACATTTTCACTGGTGGGGATTTGAACCCCAAGTTGGTTACAGCATACATGTAAAATTAGCCACTTGTTGATAATATTTAATAAACTTTCAGTACAGTATTTGGTCTTTACAGTCAAACTGTTTATGCACAAAAATTTTCTTCGTCGTTACGTTGCTGAGTTCGTCTGTTTAGGGTAGCGTGCTCGACGTTTCTCTGCCATTGCCAAATGACTGGACACTGAAAAAGAAATGAATCTCACGATTAAAGAGCCAAAAATTACCCAGAGCAAACTCTTGGGAATAATGCCTGCAGCTAACCATATTGGGAAATTACGGAAATACATGTAGTAAAAGGAGAATTTGGAAGTTTGAGCATTATGAATTTAAAGTTGAGAATGCAGCGACATAAGCCTATTGTAGTATAAGAATGATGCTAGAATGGAGAAAATGGCAAACAACAAAGAAACAATGTCGTCATATGCTGAATCATTTTAACTAAATATTATTGTTCTCTTTTGCAGCGATAAAAAGATGCTATAGAAATTGTCTAAAAGAATTAGTTATCAATTAGGCTAGAGGCACTTTGTGAAAGTTTGTGAGAGCTTTGGAAAGTATGTACATATATGTATTTCCTCAATTCGGTATTCAATATATATATATAATATGTATATATGTATATTTTATTATGTCACTCTCGCCGTGCTCGGACTGCTATCCGACAGCGCCGCGCCTTCTCTGTGGCTGGCCCAGTGACCTGGAATGGGTTTCCGGTGGCACTGCGTCTGACCTCAATAGGACACTGCTCAGTTCTTCTCTGGCCTTAAGACTGTCCTGTTTGACCGAGGTTGGGCTGGGAGCGCTCCTGAGTAGACTGTCTTGAAGGGGCGCTATATAAAACTACTGTAATAATAATAATATATATATATATATATATATACCTGAACATTTATAGTGTTATATATAAAGTTTTAAAAGCCTCATAAGGGCACTAATAAACATTCAGTTACATGCGCACTTACTTGGCTGTCGATGAACATGTCTGCCAAACAGATGTTTGTTCTTGAAGGCCAAGGCACTTTCCAGACCGGGATCCACCTTCATCAAGTCTTTAAGGCAAACTGGTTTAACACCACCATCCTTCCTGAAAATTCAATTATGTTCCCATCAAAACTCTAAAGTCAAGAAAGCACATTGGTTAAAAACATTTCAAGCCCATCTGTGGGGCAATTTGTAACTAAAAACTCTGACTTCCAAAGAAACTAATCTGCTGCTGCTGTCTTAGGTAGGCATCAATTTGTTTAGAGAGAACAACCAACAACATAATTTTTTTGTCTCAGCCACAACACAACATAAAAAATCAACTTCTTATATGTCCTAAGAAGTGTCTTAACACTTTAACAGCGAGAGTGAGGCCAACGCAGCTCATCGTTAAAGTGTTAAACTTGGCTCCAGCAGGTAACTGCTTCCGGAAAACCAATAATCAAAAGTCCAGAAACGTTTTGTCACACAACACAATAAAATATCTTCTTACTTGTCAAATGCTATAAAGTCTTCTGAACTTTTATTCACGTCATCGTCTTCAGCTGAACAACTGTCACCTAAACAGTTAAATACCAGTTTGTGAGTAAAGTTAACTTGATTCTTGTCAAAAGTCTTCAAAATAATCAGATGACCCCTTCATGCTAGCTCTCAAAATACTGAAAACGAGGAACAGTCCCTTAAGCTCTGCCTGATGGGTATAAAGTAAACTTCATTTTCTCAGCCTCAACGTATGAAGGTGTGTGGCCACTGGCCAGTCCTCTCCCTCGCCATCTGATATTTCCACCGACTGTGTGCAGTCAGTGTACTTCAGTATAGCCAAGTTGGCCAGGTGAGGCAAGCGGTGCAGCGGTGCAGAAATTTAGAAACATATTTCGGTCCTGACACTAACCACAAGATTATCCCACTCCTCAAAATGCTTAACTTTCCTTAAATTTGATTAACCTGGTGTGACATAATCTCTTGACTTATGTAGGTGCCATCTTCTTATAACACATGTCACTATGGCACAAATTCTCACGTATAGTATGGCTGCAGATATATAGCAGATACAATATATAGATAGATATAGCAGTACAACACAGTTGGTCTACACAGTTAGCATACTGGTCTGTAATCAAAAGATTGCAGCTTCATACCTGCAGAGTGGGTGCTGTGTAATGAATGACCCTCAGTACATTGTTTGTTAACACGTACTTCTGTCCCAAACAGCATAATTAGATACCAGCATAAGGTGGGACGTTTAGTCGTTTACATCAAGTCCTGCAATGTGTTGGTACTGGGTTCAGAACTTTGGGATTTGTCCATGGCCAGCTCAAAAGTAAGAACATAAGAAATGAGAGCCTCCCCACATTCCAGTATGGACATGGGAGCTTTAGTTGCTGTGGGGATCTCTTCAAATCCAGTTTTGGTTTAGATAACGACCTAATCATAACACAACCTCGTTAAAAAGCAGGTCATGATATGGTTTTTCAAGATAGCATTACAAATTGGTTCCCTTTAATAGACATTTAGCACTAAATTTAGGTTCTATACAGTCTCTTTCATTCAGAGAATGTTATGTAGCAGTTCTATAGCTGTACTCAGAAGCACTTTCATAATGTTTAAACAAGCTGCATATACAAACAAAGAACATAAAATAATACCTTCTTCATCAGACAATGGTTTTGCGGTCAATTTATCGGCCTCAGCAACTAAGTCCTCCTTCTCATCGGCAATGTCCTCATCAAATTTTACTCTCTTTGCTTTATTCTCCACTTTCTTGTGACTTTCAAACAGTTTCTGTGGTGAATCTTTATCACTTGACTTTTGTTTAACTTTACCACTCTTTGACTTCTGTTGTTGCAGAAAATATGAACAGGAGTTTTATATTACTAATGAACATACAGTATTGCACTCTTTTCTTTAAATATATAGAAAAGTACAATTAATTAAATACATTGATATTTTGCAAGATGTAACATCAATTAGAATGGACATCATATAACATTCATTTGTGACATGTTTGTGACTGATAATGAAGATCTAAATCAAGATTTTTTGCTCCACTGGTCCACCATTAAAATGGTTTGACACCCCCTGTTCTAAGACGACATAAAGAAATCAGTCTTCAACATACTTTGAAAGTCCTCCCACAATATCTCAGCACCCTGAAGTGCAACAGGCATTGGACCAGACTTGTATTGAAGAGATGAGCTACATAAATGTTCAATCACAATTACTATTAAGCACAAAAATACCTTTTGCTCAGCACAGAGGAGGTGATGATTGCGACGCTTCTCTTTCACCTTTTCCTTTTCTGATTTGAGGAGCTTGTTAATGGAATACCATTTTTCCATCAACTGCTTATTGCTATCACCGATGGAAATCTCTTCCAGCCCACCATCAGAATCATAAGAATCGTTGGCTGACATTTCAAATGTACTACACAGTAAATGCAAATTACATCAAATGGTGAATCACTGAGCTGCTGGATAAAATTATCACCTAACAGAAGAACTGGGCAAACTGTCAAAACAGAAATTTATGCAAACTATGTTAAAATAACAGAGGTTATGAACTATGATGCTGCCACAGCAGCCACACGTTAGGCAAAGTTTCAAATCCCTCCCTATAGTTCTGTCATAACACAAGACTTCCATATGCAGTATTTGCCGCTGAGTAGATATCTTGAAGAGGCGCTATATCAAGTTTCTTTGAAAAAAAAAAACAATTAAAATACAATATAACATGTGCAATTTCTCACAATCACACAAAGTTGTTGCTCGGTAAAGGTACCTTTTGGTCAAAATGATCTGCACTCGAATACATAGAGAGGAAACACTCGGGATTCAATTAAATAGAATACCGCTTTTCACATGATTTATTTACGACAGTCTTAAGTCAATTGTTCAAATGTATTGTATCCAACGAATAAAAGCATACATTAAGAAGCGTGCGTAGTTAAAACTGAACCAACAGCATGTTACGAAGACGGTATACATTATTGAGTTGAACCACCGATCCCTTATTCAGTAAAGTAGCTACATTGCACGGGTATTTCGTAGATTTTACAAAACAAAGTTCGTATCATAGGAGCAATACTAACAGCGGATTTTACTTTTAAAAACACGTCCTCGTAAAATTTGTTGAATCCCTATTATCGCTTAATTGCAGCACTATACCATGCTTTATTAAGCGCTAACAGTAATAATTATATAGCGCAAGAATAAGAGATACTTCACTGTGCAACTGCGAAATAAAACCACAGTTGCAAATTGTTTGCAAAAAAAGCATCGAAGAAGCGTGCGTAGTTAAAACTGAACCAACAGCATAACGCAACGCTCAATATCTATACTATAATTTAAGGTACGAAATACGAGAATTTAGGCTTCTGCCTTTCTTCACATGCCATGTTAGTCTGAAAAAAACTATGATTAAAAGCGAATTAGTACTATTGATCGGTAATATGTCACTTATATGAGTTGTTGCTGGTGAAACGTTAAGAAGGATTGGTTACTCAACATTCCTGATAATTCTCAGTTGCTCTAACACCGAGCTGGTCCAGCTGAATGGAACTCTCTACCAGATACGTATTTCTTACATTGTGACCAGAACTAATCTGACAGATCGCAGTCAATTAATATTTTAAAATCTAAACTTAAAACTTATCTCTTCTACAAGTAGGCCTACTATGATTAGTAACCGTTCATTGTAACGCGTCCTTTGAGTAAGACTTTGTTTTATTAAGGCGTAATTTATAAATTCAAGGTTGAAATGTATTGTATTGTTCAGTGTGCATTGTTCTTAAAACCACGTTGCAGTTATAGTTATAGTTATAGCTTTATTTTTCTCATTTAGTTATAGTTATAGTTATAGTTAGTATTATTTTTTAAGTTATAGTTATAGTTATAGTTAATGGATTTTGCCTTTCTTAATTTTAGTTACTACTTAGTTACAATAATTAAGTCTATAATTAAAATTGTTAGTACTAATACGCTGTTTCACAATTTACTCAGAGCTATCGAAAACCTTTGAAGCATGGATACATTCAGCTTCATCAATACACAAGTTTCCAAAGTAACTGACAAATTTCACAATAAAAATTTCGCATTTTTCGTTCTCATTTATGTCGTATCGTCCATATTGCACTTCCTATTTTTATTTTTTGTATTAACGAAAATAAAGATGAATTTTAAGTTAGTGTTATTTTCGTTATAGTTATAGTTATAGTTATATGATATTTTTGTTATAGTTATAATCGTTAACGAAGGATTTTTATTTTCGTCAACATTTTCGTTATCGTTATCGTTAACGAAAATCACACCGATTAAATAGCTTCTGAACCACTTACAAAGAAGGATATGTCATTTAAAAACGCCTTCGTATGAATAATGAAAGACAATGAACGAAAACCTCCCTTGTTATCTGCTATCTGTTTCCTAGTCATCATGCGGTATGACGACAGGAATTTCCCAAGAAAAATTGGTATTTTGGCAAATAATTATTGTCGGTTTTAAAATCAAAATATATTTATCGTTAGCGCTTCTTTTAAAGGTAGTGGTTGTTTTGCCGATTCTCTTTTTATGTGTTGTTTATTGCCGGTGCTCTTTGATGTGGATAAAGTAGAGAAATTACGCTTGTTACTGCAAAACATTTGATTCTCGGTCCAGTCTTGACTGCCACGATTTCAACCTAACTAAAAGGGGGACAAACCAATGAAAATTTGGGGAGTCCCGGTTAAAAATATGGGTCGCATAAAATAACGCATTGTAAATTGATAATGTTACCATTTCGTACCGTTTCTCTGTAAAGTAATAAGTGACTTCACGACCTTTTCGGTTCTACGAAACTTCTACTTTGCAAAGCGAGTAGGCTAAGTTACTTCATCAAGTTTTCCTTCAACACGGATTTAACCATCCAATGACTTAGTTGGACCAGTTAGTTACCTGACGCTTATAGTGGGTAAATGTATAAGAACAGGATTTCTCCGTTCTTGGGCCCTTATATATGGGGCTCCAGAAGCACCTCAAGATTTCTGATGATTGCCTAGGTGGATAACTCATGATAGGAAAGCATAAAAACCGTAGTCGTACCAGATGCTTCAGAAAAATGTGTGAAAATCAAGTTGTTCTGTTTTAGGCCTTTGGGCACCATTAACCTGTAGCTGGAAGCAGCTATAGGGTTTCTGGTGATTGTCTAGATGAATAATTGTTTGTGATTGGTGCTTGGGTGGAATGGGTGAGAAAAATTCATGCAAAAATATGACAGTACAATTTATTTTGAATAATTACTTGATGTGGCTATCCAAGCCGAATAGCCAATATCTAAATGTGAACATCAAACCAACTTAACTGAAGTAGGCTCAGGGCTTATTTACAGAATTAAAAGTGATGTGAATCTATCAGAAATTTGATCAATCAAGGCTATTATGTATATGAAAGCACATGGCATACAATTTTAGCATGAAGCAGATTAAGAAAAAATGGAGGACAAGAAAAGCTGCCACCAAGGCCCAATTTTCACATTGGTGAACTTTCCATGCCAGAGGGTCGCAGAAGTGGCCTGTTCCAGGCAGGAGCGTAGCCAGACTTAAATTCAATAGGAGGCAACTCCAGGCCTCATCCATCTGCAATGGGGTTAGGTCAATCGAAGTTCCAGTATATATAAGAAAGCAAGAGGAGGCAACTGCCTCCTCGTGCCTCCATGTGGCTACGCCTATGATTCCAGGTTAAGCATGTAATAAAGGTCATACACATTTTGTTTGCTCTGATTACTCTTATTCCCTTTCCCCTTTGAGTGTAATCTGAGTCAAACCCATGTAACATGTTCGAAGAACTTGTGCAACATACCGTATTGGCTTTGGAGAAGAAAATTCTGATAAGCATTGGGTAGGTAGGTATGTTCATAGCATAGATACTATCTATGGTTTGAGAAACTTTTGTTGCACAACCTTGAAGTCCAATTCATATTGTGTTTTCATATTTTTGGTAAATATGCAAAAAAGGTATGGGCCAGCTTTCCTGGCATTTTTCCAATACGGCCAGTTTCTGTGGATGCTTGATCATTTATACAGAAATGCTGCAAAAGATTAATCTTTTGTTCCAGGCACCATGGCGATGTCTCAGCCTCATAAAACTTTGCTGACACGTAACAGGTTACGCCTCGTACGAGAAATGATTCTCGGTCAGGAGTTTTATGCCATCTTGCAGGCAAACTACACGCTGACACCTACCATGATAGAAGAAATTGAGGTGAGACTTTTTAAGCTTCTCATCAGTTCTACTGGTATATTAATGTAAAGTCTGTATCCAGTACGTTAGGGTAAGGTCAATGTCTTCTGCATTGGCAGCGTCTTTTAAGATGTCGGTAAACTCGGAGACCATTTACACTTTTTTTATAAACACCAAGTATTCATATGCCTTTCACCGTGATTCTTAAAGTTGTGCAAAATGTAGTAAGCACTAAACAGAAGATTATTATAGCAAACTTATAGAGTAGTATATATGTATCTATGTATCCATCAATTTGCTGTAAACAAGTAAACAAATTGCAGGTAGTAAACAAGAAGCTGTACTGGTACTGGATTAAGCTGTTTTGTGTTTCTTTACCGATCATTGTGTATGTATCTACGTAGTTGTCTGGGTATTTGAACAGTGAACCTATCAAAGGCTTTCTGTTCTGTTTCTGTAGTCTGTAAAGACCTCTCAGGGCAAAGTCGGAAAACTTTTGGACATTCTGCCAAAGCGTGGCGGTGTGGCGTTTCCTACGTTTATTGAAGCACTGGTAGAAACGCACCAAGAATCGCTGGCTGTACTTCTGGATCCGTCCTATACATCGTCATCGCCTTCTTCAAGTGGCACAGTCATATCCCAGCCCAGAGACTCTGGAGGTGACCAGCTGACCCCCTCCAATACATCTTCCACCACTGTCCAGACAAGTTCCGTAAAGAGTAAAGTCGGCGATGTGTCTTCGGGGAAACAGCCACAACAGCCATCTGACGCGCTTTCAGGGAAGTCCCCTTCGAGCAAAGGCCCCTTTCATCCAAGCGACGAAAATGCCTCTTCGAAGACAGCAAGTGCAAACATTAGTGGATGGACAGATGTGGAGGAAATTACTCAATACGTTTCTGATCCAAGTAAGCAATGATTTCTGTTTTCTCTCGGATTTTGAAACTGACGCGGAGATCTTCAAATCAGCCATTTGATCTGACGTATTGGACCTAGATCATGCAGTCAATATCGTTGGCAAGTTTCTATGGTTTTAGCTGACTACAGTTTCTGCAGCATTGTCTTGGTATTACTACTTTTGACTAGTGTTAGCACTGCTAATTATAAATTGCCCTAAGATCAGTTTCCTCTTAAGCCTTTCCATTCTATGGTTCGGTTTCTTATGACGAGAGCCTGCTGATGAACTTCTCACATTTTCTGTGATAATTTTGGTCTGTTAATGAGGTATCGTGTTAACTTGGGTACAAACTGAACTAATAATAATAGTGATAATTACATTAAAGAAAATGATAATAATAAGAGCAATAAAGAAATTGACAATAAAGCAACAACGGTAATAGCAGCAATTTTAGTAGTGGAAGTAGTTGTAGTACCAGTGCTATGATCACAGTAATAATAATGATAATCACCATCAGTTTCTATTCTTAACATAATACTTTCATCCCTGAGCGGTCATTTCTAGCGTGTATAATAATAATGATAATAGTAGAGAGTAAACAAGTAATAATGAAATACTACGTAATTATGTCTGTCTTTAGGAAATCAAGGTTTCATCTACTATATACATCCCACTGATGACGGCAAAGAGCCAGGCAAAACGGTTTGTTTCTCTATTGTATTGTATATTCGTTTAATGACATTCATGTAGACACACCGCTACACGATACAATTGAGGAAGTAAATTAATGCTATAGTTTCTATCGTTTTTCACTGAGAAGGCATAGGCCTACAGGTCTACCGTCTGTAAACTACGCATAGGATATTATAGTTACGGTCATTCTATATAGTCAGTTTAACAGCTGCCATGGATACGGCCTTTACCAGCAGGTAAGCGACACCGCCGGTCTCCCTGTAAACCGATCTAGACGAAAGATACTATATCCATCTATCTATGCATTTCTCGTTAAACTGTGATCTAGGGTTCAACCAATAAGCTACTTCAGCATTATATTTCCCGCAAGGCATGACGGGAAAGGTGATAGTTCCCCGTCATAGACATCATATATTAAATGTAAGATGTCTATGTTCTCCGTTCATAAACAAAGCGAAACATGGCGGATAGCTTAGACGAATCGTTCAAAGTGGACGACTTTAATCGATGGAATGTAGATGATTTGAAGAAATTTATAACAGAAAGATGCCACAAGACAACTTCATCGAGTTAAACATGAACTCGTGGCAATCAAATGTCTTCTAATATTTGCGTCAAAGTAGATCATAGCAACATCGCTACGGGCACCATTCAGTTTGTTTATGAACGGTGACCTATCACCGGAAGTAAAAG
Source organism: Aporrectodea caliginosa (assembly GCA_020284085.1). Lineage (NCBI taxonomy): Eukaryota > Metazoa > Annelida > Clitellata > Crassiclitellata > Lumbricidae > Aporrectodea > Aporrectodea caliginosa. The sequence continues at coordinate 869,144 of JACEVL010000137.1, read as the reverse complement.
TGGAGATAGTTGCGCATGCGCATTGCTAAAGCTGAACTGGCTTATTGGTATTATTTTGCTGATTTCCGAATCCGGATATTTGGCCTGCTTTTTCCGATTCCGGATTTGATCCGATTAATCCGCAAAATATTTATTGTTATTTGGTTCTAAAGTACAGATGTAGTAATTTTTCAATTTTATGTGTGTATTAATGCTATATATGTTTTAAACCACGTGGCTTAAGAAAAAAGACCGACTGTCCACCATTTTTGTTGATACTTTACTCATAATTTTATTATTTTGCACGGATTTTTAATGATAAAGAATTAAAGATTACTGCAGGAGGTTGCCGAAGCAGGTTACTATTTTATATTAATGAAAAAAGAAATTGTTTTTGGTCAAAATATTACTTCTTTTGGTATTTGTATCGGTAGTCCAGGGATGTGCCGATTCCGATTAATAGGTCTATGGCAAAATCCGGCGAAAATCGATTTGCGGATCAAGATTTGGTATAACCCCTACTTTAATCTACCGGGTAATTAGATATCATCACTGATCTAGATATGTGCCCTGCAAAGGTAGTATGATCTTCATCAATATTGCAAGACCTGGCTTCTAAATTATAGGTCAAGTTATTCAAATGTATGGGATTGTAAGTAACTGTAATTTAGAATTTCTATCACGCCGGTGTCTAATGCCCAAGGCATCAACCAATGGCACACCAAAACCCAGCCGTTAAATCAGGTTTTGTTTAACATTAGTGATTATGTTAGTAATATATCACGCTATGTGTAGTTAATAAAGTGTGACATTTTGTGACGGGGGGGAGGGGGTCAGGCCATGTGTGACGTCACACATTTATTAATTTTTATTTTATTTATAATTTATTTTTTATTTTTTAGTAGAATTTCATAGCTTTACTAATAATTTTCAAAATTTTCTGAAACATTTTAATTAGTTTTATGTCAAAATAGCATGAAATGCATATCTCCTGAATGTGTTTTTCACGATTCCTTTCGCTAGGAGCGCTAGTAATAATGCTGTTGCGAAGCCTTGTTTATGTATTAGCCTTGCTTTCGGGGAGTATTATTATTTCTATGTTGAAAGTGTGACGTTTTAGGGGGGGTCCGAGTTTTGTGACAGTTTGTGACAGGGGAGGGGGGGTTCAAAAATAGCGTGACGTACTTTATGGACGGCCCCTTAGTGATTATGTTAGTAATATATAATTTTATGTATAGTTAATATATATCATTCCTAATCGCCACCACTGGTGACTCTTCTATTTTTCTGTGCATTATTTTGCTAATTGATTAAATTCGAGTTTCTAATGACTTTAACATCGTGTAGGCTAGCGCTGAAGTTCTGATTAGTTTTCTCATGATGCCATGCTATATAAAATTTCAATTACAATTAGTAATTTGGGCGGTGTGCATTTTAAAAGATGTAACGAAAAGTCATTACCAGTGGCGTAGCCAGACTTAAATTCAAGAGGAGGCAACTTCACACGTCACAGACCAGTGCATATTTTTCCCAATTACCTTTTTTTAGACATTACATTTTTTAACTCCGACGATGACACCTCTATACTTTTGTAAACTCCGATGACCTTCCTTTAGACTTTTCTTTAAAAAATTTGACCTTTTTTCGCACTTTACCTCGAACGAACACAGGCGCCTTTTTTAAGACTTTCTTACTTTCTTTATAAACTCGGATGACCTTTTTTTTTTAGTCAGATCATTTTTGTTCCCACTTGACCTCGAACACAGGCGCCTAACAACGAAACACGACACTTCAATTCAAAATCCTGGTCATTTGCGTCGTTGATCAATTGAAACTCCACTATATGGAAAAACCAAGAGGAGGCAATTGCCTCCTCCTGCCTTCATGTAGCTACGCCTATGGTCATTACCTTTATGCATAAAATACCGAAAACATATTTAGTGATGAATTATTATCGGTAATTGCAGACCATGCTAAGCATCTAAGGTATTCGCAATGCTTAGAAACTGGATCTTTTTTCTAGCACACGTGTAATGGCCTTTGACACTGATGGCATATTATTGCTAACAGCAAAATTTCTAAGTAATTAAACCTTTTTCTGACAAATCACCAAAAAATATTTTTTACGACACTGGGTATTATTTTCAGTTTATCTAAGAAATCTGAACGTTTTACACCTGTTTCATTTAAGGCTGTTTGTATATAGCTAAGCATTCGCTGTTTCAGGAGTCGATAAATAATGGTAGATGTGTTGTCTATCGAAATGAAATGATAAACAAACTTGGCTATGAACAAAATTTTGATGACGTAAACTTGATTGAGACTTTCAAGAAGTTTGGAATAAAAGTTGAGAGTATGATGGGAAATAAATCACAAGAGGTAAGTTGGGGTTGGATTTGTTTGCTTTCATGATCTTCAGTACCAGTACTTTTTACGGTACTTTTTAATCAACAAGGCACTGGCAGTCTTTTGCCATCTTACTGGTATATAGCCTTGCTTTCTCCCAAGTCTTAGTTTCTCAACTGTTTGGTTTGTCTTTACGCAATGTATAAACATTGGATTTTGATCGGGTCTTCTCCGGTGGCTTACTATTCTTGACTACGGATTTGACTTGAAGTGACTATCAATTGTACATTATGATTACCTTCTATAGTTCTGATTAGTTTGGATTAGTATGTATATTTCATTATATTACTGAATGTCGATTTGTTTACTGGGCTTCATTTAATTTAGTGACGTTTCCCTTCTGGGCGTGCACTCCTTTTTGTTCTATTTAGCTGTACAGCATTTGTAGGATTATTGTTCGTGACATGGGATCAATTAAAGAGATGATGATGATGATGATGAGTGTAATATCTCGTTTATCACAAGCCTTTGTGAACAGTAACCAGCGGAAGGTGTTGAGTTTACTTGGTATTTTGTCCTTCCCGTTTTCCTTTTCCCCTCGGGGAATCAAATCATCACTTGGTTGGTTCTTCTACCCTTATCCATACGAACTGATGTCCCATCCAGTTTAATCTTCTCCTATCAGTGTTCTGTATATCCTCGTTGATGAACGAAAGTTCCATTACAATGGCAGAGAAGGTTGTGAGGGCCTCTGCAGTGTAATCACCTATAGATGGTAATAGTATGAGAAAATAATAATATGAGATTTATGTGCTAGACATCAATACTTGAATCAGGTACATTTGCTTAATGAGGAAGGAATTTTGGTCTAAAATCTATAGAAACTCATTTCATCTTTGCAAACATTACCGTATGGCTGTAGATAAGAGTCCGTATAAAATTCAGGAAAATCAAAGTCGTCATTTGTTAAGTTTGTCTGTAGAATTGCAACTCTGCAAAACTATTTACCTCGATACAAATAATAATGTGTAGTGAGGTACTTACACCATAACCCCCTTATACACAGATGATTCAGCATACAGATGTTTGTATAAAGAGGTAGTACACCAGAATAAGAAGAAGAGCTGTCCCTTGAGTTAGCCCTGAGGCAGCCATGGTATGAAATGTTAGCGACTTCATTTTCTTTGCATGTGAGGGCGGGTGCATTTGAAGGCGGATGGCCAGTCTTCTCCCTCGCCGTCTCATCTGCCCACTGACAGTGAACGGTCATTGTATTCATTATAGCTGAGTTGGCTAGGGAGTGCAGGTGGAGCAGACATCTCGAACCAAATTTCTGCCCTGGCAGGGATTTGAACCCCAACCTCTCGATTGACAGTCTAGCATGCTAATCACTACACTACTGAGCACTACGCAAGTACACTATAATGAATCGTTTTAAAACACGATTCATTGTAACATGAGTTTAAATAATGTGGTTCAGGCTATGGATCCCAAATTTAATTCATTCATTCCGGAAATTTATATAGCGCCTCTTCAAGAAACCTACTCAGAGGCGCTCCCACCCCAATGTAATAGAGTGTAATATAAGTGACCACAAGATGGTGCTTAGGTCTTTCTTGAAAGCATTCGGAATGATCATCAGGTGATAGTTTATTCCAGACACTAGGTCCAGCAAGAGAGAACTGTGTTTTGCCATGTTTCGTACTTGTTGATCTTGCAAGACAGCTAATTGCCAGTGACCAAAGCTCTGAGACAAATTCTGCTCTCTCAGCATTGTAGGATTAATTTTACCAGTGTTTTCTTAATTTTGCAGGACATTTGTGGGCGTCTTCAAAAGGAAGTCGAGAAAGTCACGTCCGCTTTCTTCCTTTTCGTGTTTGCACCTGGCTCTGGTGACTTCTTTGTAACAGATGACGGAAAACATGTATCCACTTTGGAGATCGTGCACGTCGTTAAGAATTCAGTTGCCTTGAAAGGAAAACCAAAAGTTCTCATATTTCACTTGATTGAATCAGGTCTTTTAACGTTTTAAAACTGCTGATACATTAGTTCAAGGCATTTTGAAAAGTGCTCCCGTGTCTATATTAAAGTGTGAGTTAAGGTACAACAAAGCAACATAAAATTATGTATCTGAGCATATAGCACCATTTGATATGTATGCATTTACATAGTATTTATGTAGCACCTTTAGTTATGTATATGAGCATTTATATAGCGCCTTTAGTTACCTGACAGATATAAACAGGTGCAACATTGGCCAGAATATGTGACAGTTATCTAATTTGACGACTTCTATAGCACCATTGTCATAATGTACAAGGCATTGATTTATGGATGTGTCAATTAAGTCGTAGCCGACATTGCATTCAGTTGGAGAAGAAGAAGAAGAAGCCCTGAGGCTGCCATAGGTATGAAGTGTTAGCGACTTCATATTCTTGGCCTTGGCATATGAGGGTGGGTGGCCAGTCCTCTCCCTCGGTGTCTCTTCCTACCGCCAGAGTCAATGTACTCTTATGCCCTCATGCTGGCCCTAAAAAATAGAAGTTGATAATGTTTATTCCCATGTCTGCCTGTCGGAGTTAGTCGAAGAACTTAAAACTTTGAAGAATTAAGATGTTGATGAAAAGGAAATTTTAGTTGAAGGCCGTTGATAACAACAGGTTGATCATAAAGATGCAGTGGTGGTGATTGGTGATAATGAAATATGAGATATACGTTATTTTCCAGGTCCATTGGATCATATGGACAGTGTTGCTGAACCACCCTGTGCAGCTCCTTCCCAGGAGTTAAGTTGTCTCAGTTTAAATGCTGCAGATGACAATATGGCCATTCTGAAAGTTGCACCACCTTCAGGTTTTGATTTCTTTGTTCTATCAAGCTTATACACTGATAAGTGCACTGTAAACAGTGAATTATAATCTGTTTTTTTATATTTTGTTTGCTTGTTTGTTTTAAATCTTGTACTGCAATGTTTTGTTATTTAGTTGTTTGGCTATGATTTAGCCCTAACATTGTTATTTAAGTTGAATTTTCTATAATTGCATGATCATAAAAATTGTCTAGCCATCTGTAAATGTAATGTGGAAAAGGGGCAGCCCTGCAATAGCGGATTATTTTATCCTTTAGGGCTGTCCTGTTGACGGCATCAGCAGATTAACATTTTTTTAAAATGACTGATTGTTAATTAATTGTGCTGTTGTTGATTCAATAAACGGCTGATTGATTGATTGATTGATTGATTGATTGATTGATTGATTGATTGATTGATTGATTGATTGATTGATTGATTGATTGATTGATTGATTGATTGATTGATTGATTGATTAATGTTGTCATCATGGGACATGGTAGCCTATTGAATTTCTACTTGTGGCAAGTTTTAGAAATCTAATCATATTGCCTTATAGCATCTGGCATAGATTTGTCTGACTTTCCCTGGGTTTTCTTGTGCACATCCTTGCTTCAGAGTCTGTTGTCTTAATTCTTTTTGCTGCAGATTAACGCCAGCCATATGGAACAGTCTCTCTATTGACATTACTCACAACAACATCTCGATAAGCATATTCTTCAGTTTATGATTTTATTTTGGGCTAGCACGGTTCATACATGGGGACCTTGAATGGTGTGGCCTCCATTCAGACGGGTAGTGGTGGTGGTGGATATCACCCGATCAATTCATTGAAAAGTGAGCAGGCCATATATGGTCGCATTGACATTTATTTGTATTGACTTGCTTTCGTTGACTGACCGATTCCCCTCCGCTAATGATCATATGGCACGTTTTAACAATTGTGTCACTTACTTACTTATTTATATGGTAGAGAAATTTGGTAGAGTTATGTTTTGAAAGAGAAATTTGTTATGTTTTCCTGTCTCTGCAGATGAGCTGAAGATTCACTGGCTTGTATCAACACTGATCTTTCTGATGACTAAGTATTCAAAGCAGTATGACCTGGTTACAATTCTAGACCGTGTAAGTTGAGTTTCAGCCAGTATATCAAGAAAATTCTTGAACTGATTTGACCAAGTTTATTTGTTCGTTAGATTACGGTAGTTGATTTTCGTACTTGCATTCATCAGTCTATGTAGCAGCTTTTACAGAACAAGAACTTATAAGTTATGGTGTATGATAAGCAGTTACAATTTTAAATTAATTTATTATGTCAATTATTAATTATTGTTTTGCACGTAACCTAACTTCAATGATGTATATATATACATATATATAATGTATATATATAAAATTATTACATTATATACATAATGCTCATGTATGTATAGAAGAGCATGTATATAGAACCTTTTGACAACATCTCAGAGTTGCTGAAACATAGCTGCTATCTAACAGATATTAAAAGATGTGGCTTAAGCCAAACTGAAATGAGCAATTCAGCAACTTCTTTCCTTTGACTAACATTTTGGTATTGTTTCTTTTTCAGGTTAAACAAATCCTGAAAAAGCAGGAATATTCGGTGACACTGAGTAGCAGTTTGAAGAGTGGTCTTTATTTCACGAGTTGAAGAAGTAGATGGGGCCCCATGATGGACTGTGCCGATTCCTTTGACCTGTGCGATATTTGAATAATTGTAAGCTTCCCTCATTGTTTTGGATGATGTACTATTAGTCACTGCTTGAAACCTTTCGATCTACTAGTGTCGTGGGTTATCAGAAGACAAATGTGGGACTCCAGGGGAGTAGGAAATGTGGACCCACGACCCTTTTGGTAGGGATAGGACATCGGGAATAAATTGTCCAATTGAAGAGATAAGTTGATTTTCTGTACATCTTGGTTTTGTTGAACTATACTGTAAATCATGTTTTGATTTTGTCTTACCAGAAGAAACGTCAGTAGAGCTTTTACCCCAGCCAGCATGACTGTAAACACTTAATGGAACCCAGATGGACCCTATAAGGATACCATTTGGGAATATGGACCTCGTATAATAATTCTGGCATGGTAGCAACATAAGCATTCCTTTGAATAACCCAGTAAGCTCAATTTCTTTTGTGATAGAAGAAACTTGCCCAGTCTGTTGCTGCAAGTCAAGGGATCTCTAGTAGAACTGGGTTCTGGTGAACTGTCACTGCATAGAGGTGTAAACAATATTGGTCATTGGGTTGGCTTTTGCCAGGTAAGCCCAATACATAATGCATAATATTCATAATTGTATCTTTAACTTGCACCTCCTATAGGGAAACTTTTCTGAGGTGCTTCTGGCCTAAAGACATTGAATCCAAAAGAGTTTACTAGTGGAGAATTAATTTTGTGTGGCTGCATTGAAGTTTTTGTGATATTTTTTAATGAAATCTAACATGTGCCTTCAGGAATGGTTTTATGGCTTTAACGCTGCATCACATACACTACACTTCATTTGACTAGATTATTTTTACGTATACCTTGGGCATGAGTCGCATGACATTGGTCACTGTCAAGTCTCTTAAATAATGAAGACTAGCTTTAGAACTGTAAGATTGTCTTCTCATTGTGACTAACTTTGTTAAACAATATATTATAATTGCTTAGTATTACCTCAATGGTTTTATTTGTGAGATTTTTATTGGCGCTTGAATGAGTAGAAGATAAGAACGGCCACACACAGTGCTGCTGCCACTGGTTTATGCTTCAAGAATTAATCTGTTGCTGAAAAAATTATCATATACAAAATGTTCCTGTCTTATTTAAGCATTTGATGTCTTGCCAGACGTAAAATGGTATTTTAGTTTTGTGTCTAGCTAATGGATAGTATTCCTATTTTCAACCACAGATGAGATCCTGCCGTGTGGGAGCCTGGGAGGGGAGGTCCTGTCCCACTGGTTCATACGTGTGGGGTGCACTTTCCCCACAGCTTGTAACCATAACTCACATCCTTACAATTTAAAATCCTCTCTCTGATCTTCAAGGCTCAGAGGGGTCTTGCCCCTCAATATCTGGATGGCGTAATTCTTCGGCCTCACTCAGCTTCCTCCCACCGTCCACTTCGTTCCTGCAATAGACTTGACCTCTTGGTTCCCCCGTAGTAGAACTGCTATGGCTCAGGCTCGTTCCTTTGCTTCAATTGGTCCCTATCTTTGGAATGCTCTTTCTCCTTCTGTTCGCTCTAAAATTCTCTCTGGCAGTCTCTCTTCTTCCTTCGCTTTTCTTAAAACCTGTTTATTTTCGCGGGGCTTAGCACACTGGGAGCGCTTCTGAACGGTTCACCCTACGAGAGGCGCTTTACAAATACTTGAATACGATACGATACATCCTGCTATTGGATCTAAGGGTTCAGTTATTAAGGACATCCATTAGTGGGAGGAAACTCCAACACTGCTAATAGTGCCAGCCTGCCAGGTACTACCTGGCAGGTAGTAGCAGTCCCAAGCCTGCACAAAGGAGGAGGGCGACTTTAACGACCTTGGCAGTCATGATGTCATTATATGCAAGAAACAACAAGAAGAGGGGGGAGGGTTCACCAAAATGTGGACAAGGTCACAAGGTGCGGGGTTATTCCCAATGAGGACATTGCTTCGAAAGTTATAGTAATACAGTCGATGCCTTAAACAATAAGTTCCTTTGGACAGCAGATCTAATAGGAGTCCCTTTGCTAGAGGTACAGTATCGGAGTATCCCATTCTGTGGCATAGTAGCCCTGCAAGATCAACAGGAGAAAAACACTTGTAAGCTGTTAGTGAGTCGCCAGCTGTTTGAAAGCCAAAGAGAAATAGTGAGTTTTGAGACATTTCTTAATAATTAAGTAAACAAAGTAAAAGAATCGGAGCATCGGACAAACATTGGTAGTTGGTTCCATGCCTTAGGAGCAGCAACATGAAATGCACGAGAGCCCATGACGGTGCTACATCGAAGCTCAACCAAAAGACTCGATCGTTCCTGAAGATCGCAGACTGAATCGACTGAAGGTAAGAAGATAGCAGTGGTTGAAGGTAGGTAAGAGTGGGGGTTTTATAGGTAAGGCAGGCCAGTTCAAATCTTATACTGAATTATACATGAGTCAATGCAGCTGACAGAGCAGCGTTAAGGAGTTTAAACATACATGAACAGTTGAAAGCGCTATAGGAATGACCAAATACAATACAATAAATACAGGCTTGCTAAAGATACATATTGCTTAGCAAAACTAAATGTAATTAAGTCTCCAATATCTGGGCACCACACAAAAGCCGCGTCAAAGTGATTAAGATCAAAGTCCGTAAGATTCTGCATAATATTTTTCATACATCCATCCACGAGTTTCGGACTGGTCGGCTAAAGTTTCTCTCGTAATAAAAGATGTAAACAAGTATGTAATAAGTCCTTAATGTGTAATGTGTAAACTGAAAATAATAAATTTACGTTTAATACATTACGCGAATGTCGATATAAAGGCGCTCAATAACTGCGCTAAAATTGTCTCAGCTGACGTCAGGACTATTTTTAGAACTGAACGATAACAAAAATATTAAAATCGTTGCATGTTTCATATTAAAAATTGCTGAAAAATGTAAGTTTTGCTGTCTTGACCGAATGAATGGGTAAACAGCAGAGCAAAGTAAACCATTTTTGCAAACCTCTGGTAAGTGTCAAAGATCTATAGACTATACTGACGCTGGTGTTTGTAAGCCATAGTATCCCTTACGGATTTAATGTGTGGCATTGAGATATTTAGGAGCTTTACATTTACATTATATATTTTGCACAGTATATTCTCACATATGCCAAACCATCCAGAATGCTCTCGCCACTAGAATGCCTAAATACCGTCACTTTTGTTTTCAAATCTTTTCACTGACTTAAAATACCCGAACGAATTGAATATGAAATCTTGTAACACACTTTGCAGCTCACTCCAATTCTCATTGCCGTCAAGTTTAAGGACATCATTTCGACCTACTTTCCACCATAAATATTTGCAATGCGATTTAGCTGTGGTAAAATTTGACCTCCAATATAGATATTTCGACGTTTTAAAGATATTATCATATCTTTATATCATCACCCAGATGCTACTTGTTGCATGCACCCCATTCTATTTCCATTGCATAACTGCAACAGGCCTTTCTCGTAGAACTGTCCAAGTTCTAGGAGAAAATCTATATCTGCGAAGACTACTGATATAGCAAAACTTCAAACACCCTAAAGTTATAGGCCCTTGAATGACCTCACCATTAGTACTTTACCATTGCTACTTGGGGTCCACGCTCTAGCCTTCATTTTAAGAATCTCCTTTATCGTGTTACATCAAACACCATGGGACAAACTTTTAGAAACACTCGTCGCTTTCTTTCTAACACTTCTCCATACTACTGTCACCTCATCTTTAAAATTTGTTTGGCACTGTGTAGCTTAGCCTAGCCTTTACAAGAAAAAACCACATGTATGTTGAAGTGCTGCAAATTATAGATTGTAAATTTGCTGTGATTAGTGAATTACCAGGAGGGAAAGTCTAGTAGAATAGGTCAGTGTTCCTTTGGGACCTATATTAAACCCATATCTTAGTTCTACTCCTGTGCCACCTCACGACCACAACCACCAATGATTTCAACCATAGCACCATGCTATCTCCTCAGATTGAGCTCCCTTGGATTCTGACCTGGCACCAAAAACGTACGAAGCAACCTGGCTACTGTGGACTTGATTTGATAAAGCACTGGTGAATAAGCCGGTCTCATTAGCATGACTTGCGTGTAGCGTTGAGAAATTTAGGAGATTTAAGTCACAGTGGGCATAATGTTGGCATGGTAAATGTGGAACTCAATAATATTAACCCTTTGACCTATGTTAACACTGCGAACCCTACATGGGCCTCCCTGAGTTCCGCATTCGTCAACTTCAGCTCGTTCAGAATGGAGCAGCTAGACTTCTGGCTGACCTGCCGAAATATTCACACATATCCGACTACATGCGGCGTGAGCTACACTGGCTTCCAGTTGCTGATCGTGTTAATTTCAAGATCGCTACGCTGGTTTGGAAGGCTACGACTGGCACTCCCGGACTACATTGCTGAACTGTGCCTTCCAGTTGGCACTCAAACTGGTCGGAGGGCTCTCCGGTCTGCCTCGCGAAATGACTTGATTGTACCTTCGCTTTCGAACCACCACCCGTGCTCGTCGGGGACTTCTCGATTGCGGCGCCACGGATCTGGAATACTCTTCCGCCATCTGTGCGTGCCACTAATGCTGCATGTGGTTACATGGTTTTCTTTCGACTCTTAAAGACGCACTTTTTCAGCTGTTTGATGGCCACGTGTTGAGCGCTTCTGTGAGACTCTTAAGTGGCGCTATATAAATGTCTTGTTACATTACATTACATTACATGAGCGCCTCTGAGTAGTAATCTTGAAGGGGCGCTATATAAATTTCATAGATAGATAGATGAGCATATGGGGTGGGTAAATGCAGGATCTCTATTAGTGTCATTTGGGCATGTTGGCTGGGTAAATGATGTGCTTGATGACTAATCAGTGTACAGGTCAGGTCTTGGAAGATGTTGTGAAGGTGACTGTTTCGGAGGAGGATGGAGATGAGATCTGTAAGCTTCCGTTGCTCTGTCTGACGGGGGTTGTCCTCGTTCCCGGACAGACCCTTCCATTGCATCTCTTCCCGTCCAGTCAGTCGATGATGGTACGACGAGTGGCTGACAACGACGAGGTCTTTGGAGTCATAACAGAGCGGTAAGAAGGTCTGTTCTGCAATCTTTAGGCATCGGATATGATACATTTACCTCCCTGTCCCTGAAGAAACCCCTACCTTTCCGCAGCTGTGCATTGCCTTTCTTCGACGGTCTTGGAAAAACAAATGGCACGTCCTGCATAGACTGCTTCTGCATGTTAAGGTCACTGGTTACACATTCGACCCTGGGCCCATGACCGAGTCATACCGTCTGCTGATGATCTCATGAGAAAAATATTCATTATTCGGATGCTTTATGGACCATAATTTCATAATTTCTATTGTTGTCAACAAGCAATGTCGATCTTAACGCGTTCATCTAAACCAAAATGCAGTTTGTAAAATTGATTAATTAAAGAATATTCTATTCTATTCTATTCTATAGGTACCTCTCCTTCCTCAACAGCCATCCAGTTCTTTTCATCAACCTTATGGTACTCGTAATAAACCATGTGGTCCTTGTCATTAGCCATCTAATCTTACTCAGCCATTTGGTCCGTCTTTCTTGTTCGATATATGTTTCTTCTTTAATATTAGCCATATGGCCTCCCTGTCAGCTATATAGCCCTCCCAATCAAATAAAATCAAACTTGTTTATTCTGAGAGATGAATCGACCATTTCATCCTCCTCATTACCCATGTCATCCTTCATGTTAGCTGTAAAGTTCTCCTCATCCCCGTCAGCGATATGAACTCAGCGCCCATGAGTAGGGATCTTGATGGGGTGCCATATATATATACTGATTGATTGATTGTCATTTAGCATTTATGCATGGTCCTCCCAAAATGGTTCTTGTTAGCCAACTAGTCCTTCTGAATCACCTTATGGTCTACGTTATACTTTGTTACTTTACAGTTTACAATAAAAAAATAAGAAACATTACACTAAGTTGCATTAAATTCCAGGTTTGCGAGTCCAGCTGAGGGACATGTCATGTCGAACATCGGTACGACGGTGGAAATAGTATCGGTTGAGGAGGATAGTATATCATCATCTCTGAAGGTCAAAGGCGTTGGGTGCAAGAGGTTTCAAGTCATCAACAGCCAACGACAGATCGATGGGTGAGATTTCACTCCTCTTACCCCAAGGTATGTTCCAATTGTTCCATGTCCACTCTTAGTAAGTATCAAGCATATTCCAGCCAGGAGCCATGTCACCAAAGCTGCTGATGCTCACACAAGTTGTGGCACTGTGATGCCGAGGCAGGAGCATGCTCACACAACTTATTTTGAAACATTAATAGTATAAAAAAAGAATTCAGTAATATATACTCTGACATTGTTCAGTCCTCTAAGTTCCTTGGGGTGTATGTGGATCAGCACCTATCCTGGAAAGATCATATATTTAATATCTCTATAAAAATTGCTAAAAACCTGGGAATACTTGCACGTATATCTAGAATCCTCCCATCACAGACTCGATCCACTCTTTACTACTCCCTTATTCATCCATACATAACTTACTGTAATATAGTCTGGGCATCAGCATATAAGTCCAATCTCTCTAGACTAGTTGTCCTCCAAAAACGGGCAGTCAGATTTATTGCAAAACTCCCATTTGGAGCCCATACGATAACTGAATTCCTGAGAATGAAAATATTAAAACCTGACCAGATAAGGCAGGTCCAAATTGGCATATTCATGTATAGATATACTCATAACCAATTACCCTCAACCTATAGGAATTATTTTCAATCTAACACTAATAATCGTGATCGCTCGAGAAACTTCAAGCCATATTACATCCCGTTTGCTCGTACCAATATTAGACTAGTGTCAATAAAATGTGCAGGTCCAAGAGCATGGAACAGTATTCCTCCCGATATTCGTTCCCTACCTTCCCTCCAGCTATTTAAACGTAAACTTTCTACCCACATGCAACGAGGAACCTAACACACTCATACGAGGGGATGTCCTGGTCACCGCAATGGGAGTGTGCACCTGTCTATAAGCTATGTCATTATATGTGCATAATTTATAATTCTTCTTAGTTTTATTTAATTTTCTTTAATTTCTAATTGTTTAGTTAAGATAGTTAAGAATATATTGCCTAGTTTGTGAATTATTTTAGTTGGCCGTAATGCTTTCTGTTAACTAATTTGTCTCAGGTGGCCCTGGCTTGCGGGACCTTCGGCCCCTTTTGGGTCTCCTGGGCATACCGACTAATCTCGAAAACAGTTTCATGTACTTACGACCTGTATTTTAAGTTGGTTGCTGAATAAAATATGTTATGTTATGTTATGTTATGATGTTATTGGATATAGTGTACAATTTTATCCACTTTAGGTATGTACTTGGCTGAGGTTGGCTCACACAACTTATAAACACTTCCCAGGCCACTGATTCGAGCTGCTGAAAACCAGTCCTGCTCATGTGGTCATGTGTACTCTACGTATTCTGGGTCAACGTGAAGCGCACTTCTTTAGTCAGCCAAACAGCATATCAATTCATCTTTTTCTCCATGATTAAGTCGGCGTGTTAGTGTTCTTTAAGTGAATGTGGTTGAAAATTCATGCATTTTAGTTTTTACCACTACAGCTAAGTTGAAATTTAGATGCCCGATAAGAACTGGCATGTTTGATGTTGTACTTGGGATCTAATCCAGCAGTTTTTGGTTTGAGCCTGCTCAGGGAATTCTGTGCTATGACCCTGAACATTCGGTTCCACTTGTCTCTCCCACCAGGCAGCGAAATTTGCTACTGGTGTGAGCTGCAAATAAACTGCAAATATTATGAGGCACCAGCCCTCTGGCCGGAAGCATTGCGGGCTCAAGGGCCTAAGAGAAATAAATGAGTGCCCGCACTAGTTTCCACGGTGGGACATGAGAGCTCTGCTTTACTTTGAACACAGGTCGGTCCTTGGCACTGTTCGGATGTTGGCCGAGAGGGACCTTCCGCCGCTTCTGGAGAACATAATGCTTGCCTCTCAAAGACGACAGATACATCAACCGCACTGCGAGACAACTGGCAACCAAACCGTCAAACGAAGAAAGGTAACTGCGACTGAAAACACAAGACCATCATTTTAACAGGCTTCGATGTAATGTGAACTCTGGCATGGGGATAATTGCAGGGTCATGTCGGCCTCCCTTCAAAAGCCAGTGCAAAGAATGAAGAGTAAGTGTGCAAAGGAGAATCAAGGAGGTCACTATGGCCAGAACTCTAGCCCATGGACCGAGATGCGGGGACCTTGGCAGGTGTGATACCCATCCGTGGTCCCTCGTTGGATTCTTATATTTAGAAATGGGGTTTAGAATTATAATAAATCTGACTAGTTCAGAATTTCAGTGTACTACAGTCAGTCTAATGTTTTTTCAATTAATTTCTGTTTTTTCAGTTAATTTCTAATGTTTTTTCAATTAATTTATCTGACCATTTTTGTTCTTCTTTTACATGTTCAGCTTCGTTTACACTTGATTAAAAATCTCTGCACAGTCAAAATATCCTTTAAATTCAGAACTTCAGATTAAGCAACCTCTGCCTTAACCAAGATATCCTTCAGATTTAGGACTTCAGATTAAAATATCTCTGCTTCAGCCAAGATATTCTTCAAATTCAGGACTTTATATTAAGAAATATCTGCTTCAGCCATGATATCCTTGTGGACTTCACCTTTAAAAAGTGTCTGGTGTTTTGCTGTGCTTGGTGTATTTCAGGAGTGCAGTTATAAAGGTTGTGCTATTCTTGGTGTATTTGTAGGTGGACAGATTATCTGCAGCCATTTTCACGCACTGGCCATCCTGGGTTTATAAACAGTATGACTCGGTATGTGTTAATGCCCTTTTGCTTTTGAGAAGTGACCTGGTCAGTACTTCTGAGGAAAATCAGATTATCGTACTGGAAACCATTTCTTATGATTCCATGCTCTCTCTTGCTTGACTTTTTTATGTATTACAGTGCAATACATGCTTGACTGCTGTAATGCTAATATTACATTTACATTGCATCATGTATAGCAAGGTACTCTTAGGTGCTTTCACTGCTATTATTATTATTGTGGTTTTGCACCGAGGTACCTCAGGAATTATAAAGTTATCCGGAGATACAAAAATCCATTCTGGAACAGCAAGAACTCATCAAGATCCAGCAGAGCAAAGGTGTCTTGGAAGGCAGTGGCATTAATTATTACTTACGTACTTACTTAATTATTATTATTATTGTTCCCAAGATAGATGTTATCTACGAAAAAGATCAGGCCTCATCCAAGGTTTCACAACCATTTGGAAAGTGCCTCTGAATGCTAATCAAGCATGGTTGTGAAACCCGGGATGAGGCCTAATCTCGCAGAGGTAAATGTTTTACTCCTAATGTATATTTTGTTCCTGAAGGATAATATCTACCTTTGGTAAGATGATCTCAAACTATAATTCATTGTTGCTATTGTCCAAAGCATCATCTCAGGAGGGCTTGGATTGGTGGCTAGTGTCCCGGAGAGAGGCAGATGGCATTCCCCTTTATGAACAGCTGCTGTCACGTAACTGAACGAAGCACTGATNCAACAAAGCACATAAAATTATGTATCTGAGTATATAGCACCATTAGATATGTATACATTTACATAGTATTTATGTAGCACCTTTAATTATGTATATGAACATTTATATAGCGCCTTTAGTTACCTGACAGATCTAAAAAGGTGCAACATTGGCCAGAATATGTGACAGTTATCTAATTTGACGACTTCTATAGCACCATTGTCATAATGCACAAGGCGTTTTTTTATGGACGCGTCAAGTAAGTCATAGCCGACATTGCATTCAGTTGGAGAAGAAGAAGAAGCCCTGAGGCTGCCATAGGTATGAAGTGTTAGCGACTTCATATTCTTAGCCTTGGCATGTGAGGTCGGGTGGCCAGTCCTCTCCCTCGGCGTCTCTACTTACCGTCAGAGTCAATGTACACTTATAGCTGAGTTGGTTAGGGGTGCGGGTGGAGCAGAAATCTTGAACCAATTTCTGCCCTGGCAGGGATTTTAGAACCCCCAACCTCTCAATTGACAGTCCACACATTAATCACTACACTATTGGAGAATCCCAGTCAAATTGTGAAAGGTCAGAAAAACCAGAAGTCCTTCCTTGATAGATCGTTTATAGAGATGGGAGTGTGATTGTTCAGTGGTTAACTTTTACATCATGTTTTCGATCATGTTTCGAGATTTCAGCTCCTTTTGCACCTCTAGCAAACCCGGCTAGTGAGTACGCTGACAGTACACTGTCAGCAGGAAACAGTGGCGGCGCCAGGATTTCAGGTTTGGGGGCTAAAGCTAAAAAACTTCCCTTTTGTCCCCTCCTCGCTGTGATTTGCAGTGACTTCCCACTTTTTTTTTGGGGGGCTGAGTCACAGTTAGGGGGCTAAGCACCCCTAGCCCCCCCGGCGCCGCCACTGAGCAGGAAGATCATGAGGCGGGATGAGGGCTGGCCATATGCCCTCATGCTGGGCTAGAAACAGAAGTTGATAATGTTTATTCCCATGTCTGCCTGTCGGAGTTAGCTGAAGAACTTAAAACTTTGAAGAATTAAGATGTTGATGAAGGGGAAATTTCAGTTGAAGGCCGTTGATAACAACAGGTTGATCATAAAGACGCTGTGGTGGTGATTGGTGATAATTGAAATATGAGAGATATGTTATTTTCCAGGTCCATTGGACCACATGGACAGTGTTGCTGAGCGACCCTGTGCAGCTCCTTCTCTGGATTTAAGTGGTCTCAGTTTAAATGCTGCAGATGACAATATGGCCATTCTGAAAGTTGCACCACCTTCAGGTTTTGTTTTCATTTTCTTTGTTCTCTCAAGCTTATTATATAAACTGGTGCACTGTAAACAGTGAATGTTGTCATCATGGGACATGGTAGCCTATTGGTTAGAGCAGTGCTTCCCAAACTTTTTAGCACCGCAACCCAAATTTTGGAACGACAACCTATCGCGACCCACATAATTTTTTTGGACAAAAAAGTTCTAAAAGAAGAAACGCTATTTTTATTTATTATTGAAAATAATTTTACAAAAACTCGATCTATATCTCACAGTGGCGTAGCCAGACCTCTTTTCAAGAGGAGGCACAAGAGGAGGCAAAATGTACCCATGGAGCAAACAAGAGGAGGCAAAATTTATCCATGGAGCAATAGACGAAAAACGTGACGTAAAATTACAATGCTCAGTAATTTTAAAGACACCAGTTAAAAGAAGATTTTGTACAAATTAGTTTTACACTGTGGCAATATATTATTTATGAGCTCTATGAGAATGAAGTAAAATTACGACAGTAATTTAAAAACACCAGTTGATAAAGGAACCATAATCAGGGGCTTCTATCCCTATACACGGTGGGCTCAAGTTGAGCCCAGTGAAAAACAGGGGGGAGTGTTTCTTTTACAAGTTACAGATCTCTTCACTCACAGTAGGGGGAAGGAGAGGGATTGAGCCCGGTTGTTTAGGGGGGATAGAAGCCCCTTACAAAGTTACCATAATTACTATTTACTAATCCTAACGGACTCAGTGGCGTAGCCAGACCTCTTTTCAAGAGGAGGCACAAGAGGAGGCAAAATGTACCCATGGAGCAAACAAGAGGAGGCAAAATTTATCCATGGAGCAATAGACGAAAAACGTGACGTAAAATTACAATGCTCAGTAATTTTAAAGACACCAGTTAAAAGAAGATTTTGTACAAATTAGTTTTACACTGTGGCAATATATTATTTATGAGCTCTATGAGAATGAAGTAAAATTACGACAGTAATTTAAAAACACCAGTTGATAAAGGAACCATAATCAGGGGCTTCTATCCCTATACACGGTGGGCTCAAGTTGAGCCCAGTGAAAAACAGGGGGGAGTGTTTCTTTTACAAGTTACAGATCTCTTCACTCACAGTAGGGGGGAAGGAGAGGGATTGAGCCCGGTTGTTTAGGGGGGATAGAAGCCCCTTACAAAGTTACCATAATTACTATTTACTAATCCTAACGGACTCAGTGGCGTAGCCAGACCTCTTTTCAAGAGGAGGCACAAGAGGAGGCAAAATGTACCCATGGAGCAAACAAGAGGAGGCAAAATTTATCCATGGAGCAATAGACGAAAAACGTGACGTAAAATTACAATGCTCAGTAATTTTAAAGACACCAGTTAAAAGAAGATTTTGTACAAATTAGTTTTACACTGTGGCAATATATTATTTATGAGCTCTATGAGAATGAAGTAAAATTACGACAGTAATTTAAAAACACCAGTTGATAAAGGAACCATAATCAGGGGCTTCTATCCCTATACACGGTGGGCTCAAGTTGAGCCCAGTGAAAAACAGGGGGGAGTGTTTCTTTTACAAGTTACAGATCTCTTCACTCACAGTAGGGGGAAGGAGAGGGATTGAGCCCGGTTGTTTAGGGGGGATAGAAGCCCCTTACAAAGTTACCATAATTACTATTTACTAATCCTAACGGTATAACGGTTAAACCCTAGTTTACGTTGCTAAATTATTTTACATTGTTGCTTTAAAATGGAAGCTGCAGTAGGGTTGCCACCTTTTCGAACTAGGAAGTCGGGACGCAACTTTAACTTTCTCGTAATCATCGACGTCGATGCTCACGAACAGGGCTTTTTTAAGGAATTTTTAGAACTGCATAACCTCTTAAAAAAAGTTGACGACCGGGGATATAGTCAGAGGAAAAAGTTGACGACCGGGGGGTTAGTAACGGGAAAAAGTTGACGACCGGGGGGTAGTAACGACACTTTTCCTCAATTTTTCACCGCACAAAATTGCTTTTACAATTGCACAAATTGATTTCCAACTGCATATTGTGTAGAACTGCACGCTAAAAACCTGGTCACAAAATTTTTTAGTTTGGTCACACATCTGAAAGTCGGGACATTTTTCGCTGTCCCGACTAGGTCAAGTCGGGACACGGGACATTTCCCTCGAAATCGGGACTGTCCCGACAAAGTCGGGACGGGTGGCAACCCTAAGCTGCAGGGATTGATGAGAATGATTTCTTGCCTAAATGGAAGTTTGATTAAATAGAAGCTGGATGATGGAAATAATTGTTTCCGTAAGTATATAAAGTTGGATTGATGAAACTAGGTCTTTTCTTCAAGAGAAGCTTCGTTACTAATTATAACTAATAACCATAGGCGTTATTACTAATAACCTGTCGTTACCTGTGTATTTCTTCGCTGGCTTTTGGCTGGCAAAAGATAGCACAATCTGTCGAAGTTTCTTATTTGGCGGCCCCGCAGACATAATAATGACTATTGACGAATTGACGAATGAGTCGGAATGACGATAATACACAATAATTCGATTAGTACAATTTACTTGAAAAATACTGAAGTTAGGCGTTTGTTACCGGAAACGAAAACTGTGTCTGTGTGTCAGGAAATAGTATACGCCGTACGGTACAACATTCGCTTGAACAGTGCAGTAAGTAAGTAAATTGCATGCAGATTTGTATGGCGATGGAGTTCGGGCAAGAGGAGGCAAATACGGGAAAATCCAAGAGGAGGCAACTGCCTCCTCCTGCCTTCATGTGGCTACGCCTATGATATCTCATAGTAAGGCGTTTGTGCAGGGTGCGCTTGTTTCCGGTTACTGTTGATAACGTCCACGTCAGTGCGAGTTATTTTCAGGCGCAAGGAGTTTGATAGTTGCAGTTTGTTTCGAAATTTAGTTTTAATTTCAAAAATTGTATTGGTTGGTTTTTCAAATCGGGATGCTTTCTCTCAGTGTGCCGATGCAATTTGTTCGGGCAAATGCTCTCGTTTGCAAGTAGGCCTCTAGGCTACTTCACAGCAAAGAACTCACTGCGATCTCTTCATCTCTATTCCATGAAAATCCAATTTTTAAGTATAGTCGGAGCGATACTTTCTCATCACTTTTCTTCGTTTTGAATGCTTTGAATTCGTTGTTCAAGGTTCGTCTTAATTGATTGTCGCTGTTGGTTTCTTTGTTAACCAGTTATCCAGGAGGCCTATAAACTTAGAAGAGACAATTATTGAAAAATAAACAATTCGAGTAACGCTGATGACGATAGATCGCTTTAAAGTTATCGCACACACTGTTGTACAGTTCTAAAAACATCTAGCAGTGGAAATGTGCTGCCATTTAACAGCCATAGCGTGAACATAAATCGAAGACGTGCTGGATGAAGCTACCAGTAGGTTCTCGATGACCCCAGTTAGCTATTACTGGTAAGAGCGTAGGGTCACTATAAGGTGCGTCTCACGCGCATCTGTGAGAGCACGTGGATCGCGGTTCGTTTCCCGACGCTAGCTTATTTAAGAGATTTAAATATCGGGCTATAGCACGCTCCTTGAACGAGGACCCTAAATGGCGTGGCGTCCATTCAAACGGGGAACGGACATTATCCCCCGGACATTATCCCCCCGGACATTATCCCCCCGGACATTATCCCCCCGGACATTATCCCCCCCGATTTTGCGTAGGACATTATCCCCCCCGGACATTATCCCCCTCTGTGTAAATATATGTATATGTACATATAATGTATTTATATATACATGTACATATGTTATCCTATATATATATAGATATATATGGATATGTATATATGTATATAACTTAAGACTTGTTAATGTCGCTCAGTTCATAAGCAGTACGAAACACTTTGACCGCCAGACCATTTCTTAGCAGTACGCCACAGCCCTCTAGAACATTTTAATCCCGACAGCCCTATTGTAAATTTGACACGTGTTCACTTAAAATTTATATGACACTAACAAGTCTTCACTTAATAACTGAAGAACCGATTGACAGTAACAAGTCTTTGGTTCAATTAAATAAAAACTTAAATTAATCAATGCAGCTTCTATTTACGGAAACACTTAAGCATCTTATAAATCAAACTTCCATTTAGGCCAACAACTATTCTCATCATTTTCCTGCATTTCGGCAAGAATATTATACGATTATATCTTAGACTGGGGGGGGATAATGTCCTACCCTGGGGGGGATAATGTCCGGGGGGGATAATGTCCTACACTCATTCAAACGGGCGAGCGTGGTGAAGGCTCTCACCCGATAAATTCATTGAAAAACGCGCAGGGTCGAGGCCATATACGGTCGCTACAGAGAAGTGCGAACATTTACATTTTACATTACGCGAGTTAGATGCGCGTTATGGTCGGTGGATGGCAATACTGAGCTGCGGCCGATTGCCTATCCAAGTTTTCACTGTGGACATTGTCCCGCATATGAGTAGGCCTATAAATCATATGCCTTGATTTCTTACCATTTTCAAATTTTTCGATTTTTTACTTTTCATTTTTTTTCTTTATATATTTTAAAAATCACATTTCAAAAACTTTTCGCAACCCACCGAAAATCGGCTCTTGTGGGTCGCGACCCACAGTTTGGGAAACGCTGGGTTAGAGCACTCGCCTTACGGGGCACGGTGGCCGATTGGTTTGAGTGCTTGGCCTGTAATGTGGTGAGATCGGGTTTTATTTTGTTTTTATTTGTACTTAACAGGTTTTTAACTCTTAGTTTTTTGCATATTGATATCTCTGACTTTTGCAGGTTATCATTCATGCACGGTCACATATTTAAATTTCTGCTTGTGGCAAGTTTTAGAAATCTAATCATATTGCCTTGTAGCAGCTGGCAGATTTGTCTGACTTTCCCTGGGTTTTCTTGTGCACATCCTTGCTTCAGAGTCTGTTGTCTTAATTCTTTTTGCTGCAGATTAACGCCAGCCATCTGGAACAGTCTCTCTATTGACATTACTCAAAACAACATCTCGATAAGCATATTCTTCAGTTTATGATTTTATTTTGGGCTAGCATGGTTCGTACATGGGGACCTTAAATGGTGTGGCCCCCATTCAGACGGGTAGTGGTGGTGGATAACTGGATATCACCAGATCTATTCATTGAAAAGTGAGCAGGCCATATGGTCGCATTGACATTTATTTGTATTGACTTGCATTCGTTGACTGACCGATTCCCCTCCGCTAATGATCATATGGCATGTTTTAACAATTGTGTCACTTACTTACTTATTTATATGGTAGAGAAATTTGGTAGAGTTATGTTTCAAAAGAGAAATTTGTTATGTTTTCCTGTCTCTGCAGATGAGCTGAAGATTCACTGGCTTGTATCATCACTGATCTTTCTGATGACTAAGTATTCAAAGCAATATGACCTGGTTACAATTCTAGACCGTGTAAGTTGAGTTTCAGCCAGTATGTCAAGAAAATTCTTGAACTGATTTGAGCAAGTTTATTTGTCCGTTAGATTACGGTAGTTGATTTTCGTACTTGCATTGATCAGTCTATGTAGCAGGTTTTACAGATCAATCTGCCAGTGCTTATGGAACATAGCAAGAACTGAGTAAGAAAGAACTTATAACTTATGGTGTATGATAAGCAGTTACAGTTTTAAATTAATTTATTATGTTATTTATTAATTATTGTCTTGCATGTAACCTAACCTCAATTATGTATATATATACCGTAGTATATGCATATAATATATGCATATATTATATAATGTAATAATGTATATATATAATATATAATTACATTATATACATAAATGCTCATGTATGTATATATGAGCATTTATATAGAACCTTTTGAAAACATCTCGGAGTTGCTGAAATATAGCTGCTATCTAACAGATATTAAAAGATGTGTCTTAAGCTAAACTGAAATGAGCAATTCAGCAACTTCTTTCCTTTGACTAACATTTTGGTATTGTTTCTTTTTCAGGTTAAACAAATCCTGAAAAAGCAGGAATATTCGGTGACACTGAGTAGCAGTTTGAAGAGTGGTCTTTATTTCACTTCAACTACGAGTTGAAGAAGTAGCTGGGGCCCCATGATGCACTGTGCTGATTCCTTTGACCTGTGCGATATTTGAATAATTGTAAGCTTCCCTCATTGTTTTGGATGATGTACTATTAGTCACTGCTTGAAACCTTTCGATCTACTAGTGTCTTTGGTTATCAGAAGACAAATGTGGGACTCCAGGGGAGGTAGGAAATGAAGCCCACGACCCTTTTGGTAGGGATAGGACATCTGGAATAAATTGTCCAATTGAAGAGATAAGTTGATTTTCTGTACATCTTGGTTTGGTTGAACTATACTGTAAATCATGTGTTGATCTTGTCTTAGCCAAAGAAACATCAGTAGAGATTCTACCCCAGCCAGCATGACCGTAAACAGGGCCGTAAATCCTGGGGAGGGAAGGGAGGGAATTCCCTCCCCACTTTTCAGCTTGGGAAGGGAATGTGAAGGAATTCCCTTCCCACAAATTTGTCTAAACTGTGAATATTTAAACCCCAGTCGCTACAATCTGTTCCTTTGTGACGGGCAGTCAGACGAACAGACTGCTAGCCTTTCTGCCGTGCACCCAGGTTATCGGATATACCGACTGACTGACTGGCAGAGCTTGCAGAGGTATACTATCCCGGTCAAGGCTTGTAAGATTGATAGACCCTGATAACCTCTACATAATGAGGTCAATCCTCAAATTTTCTTGTGAAGTCTCAAATAGGCCCCACACATAATACCCTGTATACGTGACTCGGCTCCAGCATCAGCAGGAAGATACATCAAGTAGCCTCCCACACACATTCTTGTCATGCATGAGACGAGGGTTTGCAGTGTAGGGCCTATATCAAATTTCTAGCAGAGGAGGAAGTCAAAGAGGAATAGCAGAAGAAGGAATAGGAGGACGAAGTGGAGGAGGAGGGAAAAAAGAAAGAGGAAGAGGTAGAGGAGGGGAGGAGGAGGAAGGGGAGGAGGAGGAAGAGGGGGGAGGTTAGTGGTCATTAGGATGTAGGATGGATTTAGTCTAAGCCACGAACCTCTGGATAATATTAATAGGAGCCCTTGCCTCTGCAGCGAAATCCAGCTGTGGCATACACCGCATTTTGGACTTAAACTGTCATGACACATACATGTAGGTTTAGATGTCAATATCAATAATAAAGTGACCATTGTGGAGGTAAGTTCATTCGCTGTTCATCAGTCTTACATTATAGATCTTATTATTTTTGCAGTCAAAGTTTTTCTGTTTTATGCATATTTTATTTAAATCTGGTTGAAAGATTTTATTTCTTGTGGAAATATCTAACCACGTCTGCAAGTGATTTGGCAGGAAAAGCTTTAGCTTTAGCAAAGCAATATCCTGGCTGGCCTTAATGGTCAGGACTTCATAAGTCATAACAGAAATGCAACATTTATCCTCTCTACATAAGGCAAATTTTGGATGCACCCAGTTAACATCATTGGACCTGTTGTACTTTTTAACACAGTACAATCCTTTGGATATTTCCAAACGTTTGTGTCAGCTTACCGTCTTACGTATACTATACATGTTGACAATTCCATCAACAGTAGCCTCTGCAGAGAGACCATTCGGCAAACTCAAGATGATTAAGAGTTTTTAGGGTCTATAATGTCTCATTCACATCTGGTGCATTTGGCCAGGTTGAGCATTGAGTCTAATATTGCCAGAACAATTGATTTTGAAACTGACATCAGAAATTTGGGGGAAAGGGCCAGGAGTGCTTCTTTGTTGAGCAAATAAGCCTATTAAGTTTTTAAAAAGCATGATCATTTTCTTATTAGTGACAGTAGTGTGGTGGCTTCCAAGTTTTTCTTTTAATTGAGTCTTCATAACTCCATTTGAATCCCTGATTGAAGTAAAGGCACACAGTCACAATTGGTTCATTTACAATGAATCAATCATTTATTGTCAATGATTGGTATGACAGCTGTTTTAACTTCTTAAAGTAAATTTTCAATGCTTACTGCTGTTTTGTTATCTTTGGTCAGCTTCAGGGGCTTCGCTCCTCTGACCACTGAGGGCCTTGACCATGGGCTTCCCCATAAATAATAATAGCTCAATAATACGTTTTGCAGACTTAGTTCATGCAGCAAGTAATATTGCTTTGTTAACTGTTATTTTAGCATTATAATTTAAAGTATAAAATACTCAAAACATTTTTAAGTAAAAGTAGGCTATCAATATTGTCATTCCATTGTATTTTAAATACAGGTAGAAAATACTTAAAATAGTATTTAAAGAAGTATTTTAAATACATTTGGTTGTTGAAACAGTTATAGGTTTTCTTCATTAATCCAAAGAGGAAGGACGATTTGACGTGACAGGTGCTATATTTAATTCTTAGAGAGGGTGATTACAGAATGGAAGACATTGGCCAGTTTTAGGCAGAAGGCTATTCGATCTGAGCACTGATATATAGTAACATAAGGCATGGGATCCAATATTATTTATCGGGGATTAGAGGTACATGCGTAAGTATATAATGACAGGTGCGTGGGCTTCAGAGAGAGAGAGAGAGAGAGGGGAGGGAGGGATGGAGTGCGGTGAGACAGAGGGTCTGTTCACAGAGTTGAAACTTGATAGGTCTGTAAACTGTACACAGTGAGACTGAAGTTTATGATTGGCCCAATCTTTGGATGTTTTAGTAAGGGTAATGGTAATTGCAAATATATACCGCAACCCCACGAGAGGCTCATCAACTCCACCACTATATACCCTACCTGTGGTAGTGCCAGTCCCAAGCCTGGAGAAAGGAGGAGGGCGACACTAATCATCTTTGTTATGACACAGTGTCGTTAAACAGTAACCAAGATCTCGAGGTACTTCTGACCTAACACAATGAAACCACGATCGAACAAGAATTGTCTTCAAGCGTTTGCGGACATAGGCTCTGTCTTATCTTATCTATTACATGATTACCATAAACATTCAAATGCAGGGTGCAGATGATATAAATGTCTTTAATATTTACGTTGAAGATTATGTTCCCAATAACTTTAATTTTTAACCTAGTGTGTAACTGAACTAACT
Source organism: Aporrectodea caliginosa (assembly GCA_020284085.1). NCBI lineage: Eukaryota > Metazoa > Annelida > Clitellata > Crassiclitellata > Lumbricidae > Aporrectodea > Aporrectodea caliginosa. The sequence goes on along the minus strand of JACEVL010000137.1, from coordinate 842,350 downwards.
CAGTAGTGGCCCTAGTGGGCTTCTTAATGGATCTTTGCACACTGCCGAAGGGTCAGTTTTCCCTCCCCACATTTTGAAACAGATTTACGGCCCTGACCGTAAACACTTAATGGAACCCAGATGGATCCTATAAGGATACCATATGGGAATATGGGCCTCGTATAATAATTCTGGCAAGGTAACAACATAAGCATTCCTTTGAATACCCAGTAAGCTCAGCTTCTTCTGTGATAGAAGAAACTTGCCCAGTCTGTTGCTGCAAGTCAAGAGATCTCTAGTAGCCCTCACTTTTGGTGGACTGTCAATGCATAGGGGTGTAAAGAATATTAGTCATTGGGTTGGCTTTTTGCCAGGTAAGCCCAGGCATACAAAATGCATAATAATCTTAATTGTGTCTTTAACTTGCACCTCCTATAGGGAAACATTTCTGAGGTGCTTCTGGCCTAAAGACATTGAATCCAAAAGAGTTTACAAGTGGAGAATTAATTTTGTGTGGCTGCACTGCAGTACATGTATTTGTGATATTTTTAAATGAAATCTAACATGTGCCTTCAGGAATGGTTTTATGGCTTTAACCCTGCATCACATACACTAAACTTCATTTGACTAGATTATTTTTACGTGTACCTTGGGCATGACATTGGTCACTGTCAAGTCTCTTTAATGAAGACTAGCTTAAGAACTGTAAGATTGTCTTCTCATTGTGACTAAATTTGTTAAACAGTATATTATAATGGCTTAATATTACCTCGCTGGTTTTATTTGTGAGATTTTTATTGGCGCTTGAATCAGTAGAAGATAAGCAGGACCATACGCAGTGCTGCCGCTAAGGTTTATGTTTCAAGAATTATTAATCTGTTGCTGAAAAAATTGTCATACAAAATATTCCTGTCTTATTTAAGTATTTGATCAATGTCTTGCCAGACGTAAAATGGTATTTTGGTTTTGTGTCTAGCTAATGGCCATGTAGTATCAGTCCCAAGCCTGCAGAAATTAGGAGGGCGACTTCAACGGCCTTGGCAAGTTGGCAGCCATAAGATATCATTAAATACAGGAAACAAGAAGAAGAGAGGAGGGAGGATCATCAAAATGCGGACAGGGGGAGGGGTTATTCCCAATGGGGATGTGGCATCGAAAGTTGTTGTAATACAGTGTATGCCTTAAACACCAACTTCATTTGAACAGCAGACAGGTTGCATTGGATCTAATAGGAGTCCCTTTGCTAGAGGTACAGTATCAGAGTACCCCATGTCCCCATCCTGTGGCATAGTAGCCCTGTAAGGTCAACAGGAGAAAAACAGCCTGGTAAGCGGTTAGTCAGTCGCCGGGTGAAGAGCTGTTAATAATATAATATTTTCGTGTATTGAAACAATCCGGTTGACAAACCGCAACTGGTTACAGTGTACAGTTAGGATATATGCAATGAAACAATTCACAAGAACACAAATGACAAAAGACAAATCTTAACTACTAACAGAACAGACAGCCTGCAATACACGGCGCTAATAGCAGCCTACAAAGCATGTCCGCCCTACGGGACTCGAACTCGGTACCTCTCGCTCTCCACGCCAGTGTGTTATCCAATGCGCTATCTCGGTTTCTCGCTATCTCACCCCCCCCCCCGTGTGTCCAGATGTTTGAAAGCCAATGAGACCTAGTGAGTTTTAAGGCATTTCTTAATTAATTCGGACAAACATTGGTATGAGTAGTTAATTGGTTCCATTCCTTATTAGCAGCAGCATGAAATGCACGAGAGCCCATGACAGTGCTACATCGAGGCATCAACCAAAAGACTCATACCCAAAGATCGCAGACTGAATTGGCAGAAAGTAAAAGTAAGTAAAGTAACTAAGACAGTATAGTGGCTGAAGGTAGGTTAGAGTGGGGGTTAAACGGGGTTTTATAGGTTAGAAGCAGAATTCTACAGTAAGTCAATGCTGCTGACAAGGCAGAGTTAAAGAGTTTGAACATACACAAGTAAGTAAGTACGTGCTTTATTGAACCGCCTGCACACGCACTGCAGGAACATCGGATAGAGTTTAAATCACAAAAAATCATAAAATACAATAAAACATGTGCCACACAAAAGCCGTGTCAAAGAGACCATTACAGCGGTCTATATAAAAATAAGTCCGTAAGATTCTCTATATCTAACACGGTCTATATCAGAAAAATTAAGTCCGTATTATAAGATTGCTTCCAACTGTAAATTTAATAGGCAATAAAGTTCTGCGCATTATATTTTTCATACATCCATCCACGAGTTTCGGACTAGTAGATTTCGTTTATTAAGATACAAAGTTGACATACCGCAACTTGTTTACATTATTATGATAGTGAAAGTAGGCCTAAGGAAAATTAAAAACAATAAGTTTATGCCTATAAAAAGGATTGAGAGTTAAAGCTTAACATCCCGTCGGTTAAATTTTATCTCGTAGTAAAAGATCTAAACAAGTATGTAATAAGTCCATAATGTGTATTGTGTAACAGTATAAACTGAAAATAATAAAATTACGTTACGTACATTACGCGAAGGTTATTATCAAGGCGCTCAATAACTGTCTCAGATGACGTCAGGACTATTTTTAGAACTGAACGATAACAAAAATATTAAAATCGTTGCATGTTTCATATTAAAAATTGCCCAAAAATGTAAGTTTTGCTGTCTTGACCGAATGAATGGGTAAACAGCAGAGCAAAGTAAACCATTTTTGCAAACCTCTGGTAAGTGTCAAAGATCTGTAGACTATACTGGCGCTGGTGTTTGTAAGCTAGTATAATCCCTTACGGATTTAATGTGTGGCATAGAGATAGTGTTTTACATTACATTACATATTTTGCACAGTATATTCTCACATATGTCAATCCATCCAGAATGCTCTCACCACTACAATACCTAAAAATTGAGCCGTCAATGCGATTTAGCTGTGGTGGAATTTTTGGCCTCCATTATAGACATTTCGACATTTTAATGATATTTTTGTATCATTGCCCAGAAGCTAAATGTTGCATGCACCTCTGCCACCTCATTCTATTTCCATTGCACAACTGGAACATAACTGTCGAGGTACTATGAGAAAATCTATATCTGCAGAAGCTACTGCTATAGTGCTATTTCAGACACCCTTTGGGTCCACACTCTAGCCTTCATTGCAAGAATCTCCTGTATTGTGTTACATCAAGCACCAAAGTGTGAACTTGTATACCCGCCTTTGTCTTTCATGGCACCAAAACGGACAAAACAACCTGGCTATTGCGGACATGATTTGATATAGCACTGGTGACTAAGTTGGTCTCCCTGACATGGCTTTTTGTGTAGGGCTGAGAAATTTTGGAGATTTACATCACATTGGACATATTGGCAAGGCAAACGTGGGACTCATATTAACCCACGTTAAAGCTGTGAACCTCACTTGAGCATATGGGGTGGGTAAATGTAGGACCCTGGGCATGTTGGCTGGGTAAATGATGTGCTTGATGACTAATCAGTGTACAGGTCAGGTCTTGGAGGATGTTGTGAAGGTGACTGTTTCTGACGAGGATGGAGATGAGATCTGTAAGCTTCCGTTGCTCTGTCTGACGGGGGTCGTCCTGGTTCCCGGACAGACCCTTCCGTTGCATCTCTTCCCGTCCAGTCAGTCGATGATGGTACGACGAGTGGCCGACAACGACGAGGTCTTTGGAGTCATAACAGAGCGGTAAGAAGGTCTGTTCTGCTGTCAAGTACCTGACCCTCCTCAACAGCCTTCCAGTTCTTCTCATCATCCTTATGGTCCTCGTAATAAACCATTTGGTCCTTGTCATTAGCCATCTGATTGTAATCAGCCATCTGGTCCATCTTGTTTCTTTTTATTAGCCATATGGCCTCCCTATTCATTCATTTCAGAGATTTATATAGCGCCCCTTCAAGATTATCTACTCATAAGCTCTCCCGACCCAACCTCAGCTAAAGAGAACAGTCTTGAGGTTAGAGAAGACTGTATAGCCCTCCCAATCAAATCAAATCTAAACTTGTTTATTCTGAGAGATGAATTTCATGCTCCTCATTACCCATCTAATCCTTGTTAGCTGTAAAATTCTCCTCATTAGCCAGCCAAGCCTCCACATCAGCCACATGAACTTAACATCCACGAGTAGGGATCTTAAAGGGTTGCTATATATATTCTGATTGATTGATTGATTTTCATTTAGCATTTATGCATGGTCCTCCCAATCTGGTCCTTATTAGCCATCCGGTCTATCATATATAGCCCTATAGTCCTTGTCATATTCTAGTCCATGTTTGGTCATCGCTCTACCCTATTGATGCTTCTTGAACATCCAAGCCCTCTTCAGCAGTTGATGACAGGAATCCATTGGTTGGTTCCACATGTGTGAGTGGGCCTGCCACTGGTGACTCAGCTTACTGTTCATTGTTTTGCTAACTGATCTAATATATTTGTTCGTAATGACATTTAACATCATAAAGGTTAGCACAGAGAATGCTTTTGAGTAGATACTTTTAAGGGGCACTATATAAATGTTCAAATGTAATTGCATTAAGTTGCATTAAATTCCAGGTTTGCGAGTCCGACTGAGGGACATGTCATGTCGAACATCGGTACGACGGTGGAAATAGTATCGGTTGAGGAGGATAGTGTATCATCGTCTCTGAAGGTCAAAGGCGTTGGGTGCAAGAGGTTTCAAGTCATCAACAGCCAACGACAGATCGATGGGTGAGATTTTACTCCTCTTACCCTGGGGCATGTTCCTTTTCCACTCCGAGGATGTATCGTGCATATTCCAGCCAGGGTCCAGGAGCCATGGCACCAAAGATGCCGATGCTCACACAAGTTTTGGCACTGTGCTGCCGAGGCAGGAACATGCTCACACAATTTATTTTGAAACATTAATAGTATAAAAAAGAATTCAGTGATATATACTCTGACAGTGGATATAATGTACAATTTTATCCACCTTAGGTATGTACTTGGCTGAAGTTGGCTCACACAACTTATAAGCACTTCCCAGGCCACTCATTAGAGCTGCTGAAAACCAGTCCTGCTCATGTAGGTATTCTGAGTCAACGTGAAGCAAACAACATATCAATTCATAATCATTTCATCTTCTTCTCCATGATTAAGTCAGCCTGTTAGTGTTCCTTAAGTGTATGTGGTATAAAATTCATGCATTTTAGTTTTTACCACTATAGCTAAGTTGAAATTTAGATGCCTTATATAAGAACTCTGGCATGTTTGATGTTGTACTTGGGATCTAATCCAGCAGTTTTAGGTTTGAGCCTGCTCAGGGAATGCTGTGTAATGACCCTGAACGTTCGGGTCCACTTGTCTCTGCCACCGGGCAGCGAAATTTGTTACTGGTGTGAGCTGCAAATAAACTGTAACAAATTCTGAGGTACCAGCCCTCTGGCCGGAAGCATTGCGGGCTCAAGGGCCTAAGAGAAATAAATGAGTGCCCGCACTAGTTTCCACGGTGGGACATGAGAGCTCTGCTTTACTTTTAACACAGGTCGGTCTTGGGCACTGTTCGGATGTTGGCCGAGAGGGAGCTTCCACCGCTTCTGGAGAACATAATGCTTGCCTCTCAAAGACGACAGATACATCAACCGCATTGCGAGACAACTGGCAACCAAACCGTCAAACGAAAAAAGGTAACTGGGACTGAAAACACAAGACCATCCTTTTAACAGGCTTCGATGTAATGTGAACTCTGGAATGGGGATAATTGCAGGATCATGTCGGCCTCCATTCAAAAGCCAGTGCAAAGAATGAAGAGTAAGTGTGCAAGAGAGAATCAAGGAGGTCACCATGGCCAGAACGCTATCCCCTTGACTGAAATGGGAGGGACCCACCCATGTAGATCCCTCAGTGGATTGTTATATAATGTTGTTTAGAATTATAATACATCTGACTAGTTCAGAATTTCAGTAGACTGCAGTCAGTCTAATGTTTTTTTCAATTAATTTCTAATTTTTTCAATTAATTTCTAATGTTTCAGTTAATTTCTAATGTTTTTTTAATTTCTCTGAGACTCTGACCATTTTCGTTCTTTGTTTATCATGTTCAGCTTTGTTTGCTTTTCAGTAAAAATCTCTGCTACAGTTAAGATATCCTTTAAATTCAGAACTTCAGAAGAAACCTCTGCCTTAACCAAGACATCCTTCAGATTTAAATATCTCTGCTTCAGCCAAGATATTCTTCAAATTCAGGACTTTAGATTAAGAAATATCTGCTTCAGCCAAGATTTCTTTATGGACTTTACCTTTAAAAATGTCTAAGTCTATTCTCTGGTGTTTTGCTGTGCTTGGTGTATTTCAGGAGTGCCGGTCTAAAGGTTGTGCCATGCTTGGTGTATTTGTAGGTGGACAGATTATCTGCAGCCGTTTTCACGCACTGGCCATCCTGGGTTTATAAACAGTATGACTCGGTATGTGTTAATGCTCGTTTTGCTTTTGAGAAGTGACCTGGTCAGTACTTCTGAGGAAAATCAGATTATCGTACTGGAGACCATTTTATGATTCAATGCACTCTCTTGCTCGACTTTTGTGTGCCAATGCATTACTTGCTTGACTGCTGGAAGATGAATAATAATTGCATGAATAATAATTTACATAGCACCATGAATTTAGCAATCTACTCTTAGGTGCTTTTCAATGCTATTATTCTTATTGTTATTATTATTATTATTATTATAGATCATCATCATCATCGTTATTATTACCTGCATTGTTGGCTTGTTATTGTTATGTTTTACCCTAATTATAAAAATGCACACAATTAAGGATTAGTCTCAAAACCTTAGTAGTCTGTACAAGTCCCAGCAAATAATGTGAATCTTGTCCATCTATCAGAAACCTGTTGAATATTCATTCTGGTTAATAGCCTGTTCTTCCTGTTTTATTCAGAGGTCAGTCCTGATGAATATTCAGAAGGAGTTGGCCGCCTGCAATGGCACACTGAATCTTGCCTCTCGGTCGAAAGAACCCGTCGAATATTCATTCTGGTTGATGGCCAACCTTCCGATTGATGACAAAATGAAACTCTCTCTACTCGCAATCAATACTACAATTCAACGACTCAGATGTGAACTCGGTATACTTAAGTCGGTCAGCTGGTAGTATTTCCGTAACTTTTTAATTAATTTAAACGGTGATGTTTTATAATGGAGAGTTGCTCTGGTCTGCTGGGAGTGATTTGTGATTAGCAGTAATAGGCAAGGAAGGCCTGTTGGAAGGGTAGAAATTGATGGGGAACCAGTACTTTCTTCCTTATTTGCACTTTCTTCCTAATTCTGTATCTAAAGTAATAAATATATTGTCACTGTTATCAAAATAACAGAAACTGGAAAATGGCTTATCCAGCTTTCACACCAGGTTGACCTATTGGGTTTGTTGTCAAGAGGCCTGTATGGTAAATGAGCAGTTACCATACCATATGTTATCTTACCATTGCTGTCTAGGAAGAGATCCTAAAAGTATTGCTCAACATGCAGAGCATTTATTTGCATTTTTACAATTTGGTACCAGCATAAGTCAATGGCAAGTCCTGCAATATGTTGACCCTATTCGTGGTGAGGATTTGGGATACATCCATTGCACAGGAACCAAAGAGTCAATCAATCAATCAATCAATCAATCAATCAATCAATCAAAGGAAACTTGATATAGCGCCCCTTCAAGATATCTACTCAGAGGCGCTCGAAGAGTGGTAAATGATCACTTTCTGTATGTACCACTACGGACATTGGAGCTTTTACTGGCCTGATGTGTTTGGCTTTGATGTTAACACAGGTAGGCTTGTTTGTAACAGCTTTTAGTGACGCTTGGTTTGAAGACTTGCTTTGGAGTTCATTGAATTTATTTGCTGCTCTTTATGAGTTCTTTTAAAAAGAAGTTTTTGTTCTTGTGGTTTTCTAGTGCACTGTGATATGTTGCAAGGACTGTGGGCTGTTCATAGCCGATAAGAAGGACGTTTTCAGTATGGCCAAGGACGGTCCTCTTGGCATGTATGTCAACCCTGGTGGATACATCCATGAGATGATCACTGTATACAGAGCAGAGGGTCTGAAGAATGTTGGGGGACCTTCCGTGGAAAATACTTGGTTTGAAGGGTAAGAAAGATTTCTGTGGACCACAGCTGTAATAGTTTGTTAATTTGTTCAGTATTTTCTCATTCAGTACATTTATGCATACTTCATAGTCTTCTTGCTATGTCTCAGGCCTCTACATGAAGAATCTAGGCTTGAAATGGTCACTTTGTACACATGCTATTCACTCATGTTTGCTTAGCTACATCTGGTCATTAAACAGTACTGTGGTCATGTGGGCCTATATTTTATTTCCATTAACAATATAACCGCTTTTGTGATGCAGTCAGAGTTGATCTGTTCTGCGACTGGCTTCAGCAGAAGTATTCCTGTTTTGGACTGCATACCATGTATGTATATATGTATATCTGTTTGTATGTGTAAATGTGTGTGTGTGTGTGTGTGTGTGTGTGTGTGTGTGTGTGTGTGTGTGTGTGTGTGTGTGTGTGTGTGTGTGTGTGTGTGTGTGTGTGTGTGTGTGTGTGTGTGTGTGTGTGTGTGTGTGTGTGTACATATCTAGGCATTTGGTACATTTATATAGCGCCTTTAACACTTTAACGATATAAGACTGTGTACTAAGAGTGACTGGGAAATCAATGCAGTTCATCGTTAAAGTGTTAAACACCTCAAAAAAGCACTGCCTAAGCATTGCTGAAACTTATTGAAAGCAAAAGCTTAATTTGTGTGCAGATTACTAGAAAAATCACCGCTGTGTTTTGAGGTTTGCCTGTAGAATTATTCATTGCATAATCTGCTCTGTGATTGGATTTAACATAATATATTACTTATTATTGATTCTATTTTTAGATATGCATGGACGGTGGTTCAGTGCAGGAACTGCACAGCGCATATTGGTTGGAAATTCAATGCACAAAGGAGAAGCCCTTGCCTCGAAAAATTCTGGGGCGTGTGCCGGAGCGCCGTGTTGCCAGGCATCAGACAGGATCTTCCCCTTGATGTCGATCTGTCTCTGTCTCCTCTGATGATTTAGTCCAACTTGTCTTGAACATTTGAGTGCTTGACAGCATCTTCTTGTATTATATGCAGATGTAAACTTGTACATTTATGCGAAAGTCAGCCTTGTAACCGCGGACTCTGATGCCAATGAACAGTCTAAGCACCATCTAATAAGCTGGTTCCCATCGCTTAGCTTCTTTGGGTGCTGAAGATATTTGAAGATTTTATGATTACGAATCTCCATATAACTCAAATCACTTACTCGAATTTTGATATAGCACAGTTGGGAATTTTTGATCCAAATTTTAATTCACTTTAAAACTGCAGCTTTGCCTTTATGAGGTTTTTGAACAGCATTATATCAATAACCAGTTTGCCAATCAGTGGTGTAATGAAGGGGCAGAGGGGGCAACCGCCCTTGGGTGCAGCACAAGGGGGGCACAAAATTATCCTTCAGTGGTGCACAGTACTATGACAAGAACGATTAAAATTCAACAATAAAATTAAAAAGGAGCGAACTTTTGCCTCTGGGCGCCGAAACCCTTCATTCGCCACTGTCGCAAATAGCCTGTGACACCTGTAGCCAGTTACACCAATAGCCTTGTGATAATTTAGTTCTTGTTATGGATTCCAAAGTTGACATTATGAAATACCTTTGTGTGATCATTTATTTAGTTTAAAAAACTGATAGTTTTCCGGACTTTCTGTTGGAATTATCTTTTTATGATAACAAACTTTTCGCTGTTGCCACTCCATGGTAAATAATTATCAAAACATTGAACAGTGGTTGTTGAGGTAGTATGGAGAGGGTTTTGACTAAACATTTTGCCAGTATTCTAGGAAAGATGAAGAACTTGGTGTATAACATCTGTAATTTTGTATCTTCTAAATTGTAAATTGTGACTAAAAGTTATTGCTGCAATTCATTGAAAACGGTTCAGACAAACTGTCAACAAACTTTTTTATTGTGGCCTTGTCTGTGTGTTGCCATTTATGGTGCACCGGTTAGCAAACTTCTTGACCCTTCCAGCATATCCATGAACATCTGATGAGACCCATAGGATCCCTACAAGGGTCCCAGATGTGGATTTGAGTTCTATAACCCCATGTGGGCATACTTGAAAGGAAAAGACTCAGAAACTTTACTTCTTTCACATCTAGGAAAGTGTAGACTATTAATTTTCTGCTCCAATAGGGCCATATCAAACATTACAGGACACTTCCACCGCTACAGATTTACATGTTATAGTTTAAGTTTACACAAAGCAGAACTGCAGTTCGAAGATGTTATAGACGTGCAGTTCGAAGATGTTATAGACGATAATTACAATTTGCTTTGTGCTGGATCCAGTCTCGAAGTCTGCAACGGTAGCCAATTTGGTTGAGCGCTTAATTTAGGGTGTGGATTCCAGGCTCCCTGACGTGGTTGCAATTATAAGTATTTTGACCAAATCTTTAAAACACAACTGCTTAGAAGTTAGAACCCATCTGATGTTAAGATAACAGGCGAGAGTTTTGGGGCAGAGAATGACTAGTAAGCGAATAAGTAAGTAATGGACATTTGAGATGATTCTAATACACAAATATTCAGAAATGTGAAGTTTATGCGAGACGTGGGTCTTATTTCACAGGGATCAAACCCGGTTTGTAAGAAACTTGAACATTGCCTGACAGATTTTCTGCTATGATCACCTCACTCTAAAAACAAAACTATAAAGTCACGGAAAAAGTGATAATAAGTACAGAATTAAAAAACAACCATCAAGTTATCAAAGCATGAATAACGCAGCACAATCTACGCGCAATAATATAAAGGCGCTATACAATTAAATACATCTTTGAAGCAGGTTCTCAAATCTAAGTCGTCTGCAATTTCGGAGTTTTCTTTTTTAATGCGATGCTAAAGTTTAATAAAAATTCCTTAAACCGAAACTTTCAGATACTTTTAAACGCTGAAATGAACTGGGTTAAAACTCGTTTAAGTGTTCGTGAGGACAAATTACGAATGAAACAGAGAGTGAGTTCACCGTAGGCCTACTCTTGATAATAAGTTTTTTGATCATCAGCGCACCATATGCTTTCCATTACGTTAACTTATGCTTTAATTTTATTATACTTTATTATTATTATGCTTATTATTTGTAAATCGTAACCTTCGTCAATTTGGTTTGATATTTACATTCGGATATTGGCGTGTTTGGCGTAGAAATCCTGAGGTCAAATACTTGTAATTATTTAACATTTTCATGTTGTTTTATTTCTCCACAAACTTTTCTCACAGAAACATCAATCATTAACAGTTATTCACCCCAGGAATCGCAAGGAAGTCTCAACTGCTTCCAACTAGTGTGTCAAGGGCCTAAAGCACCCAAACTGAGAACCTCTATTTTCAGACAGTTTCTGACTAAAGGTGTCTGCCAACTTGTCAAACTGAAGTTTATAGGCTTCGTATCATGAGTTATCCACCTGGGCAATTACCAGAAATCATAAAACTGCTTCCAATTCCAGGTATTAGTTAATGGGGCCCCAAAAGGACCCAGACAGAAAATATTTATTTAAAATAATTATTTGATCAACAGCTTTCTATGTTGAGCACCATTTGTTATCCGAATATCGGAATATGAGTTTCGAACCAATGTGCCAGAGGTTGATTCGTGTTGAAGACATGAATGTCAGATAAGGCTGAGTCTAAGTCCATACTGCAGTGCTGTCCAACCTTTTTGACACCGCGGGCCACCGAAGAGGTAATTTTTGAAGCCGAGGGCCGCACCAGTAAACTCAAAGGCAGCGACTAAAATTTATTGAAAATTATTAACTGTATTATAATTAATGATGGAGTTATCATAATGAATGCGTCGTGGGAACTGGATTTTGTGTTCACATTGTCAAATGATAAGCCAAGTTACGAACGAATAGCTATGCAAGTAGGCCAGTGACTGTCTTTTACTTCATTTTAACAGAAATTGCAAATATTTAGCGAGCTGCGGCGGGCCACTTAGAATCTGCTGGCGGGCCGCATGCCGCGGGTTGGACAGCACTGCCATACTGCATTCTAAAGGTGATACACGGAAGTGATCCGAATACATGTATCATGAATTCATGATTCATCACAAATTAAACAGTAACCACTAGATTGATGGTTTGCAGAATGCTTCAAGATCTTTGCAAAACACCCATAATCTGAATAGATACTAAATTGGGAATGGGTAACAATGTAATGGGTTTATGAAAGTTGTGATCCATACCCTCTGGGCATAACTGAAAGGCAAAGAAGAATCTGGTTTCACTTTGTGAGTCAGCCTGAACTGACCAAATCAGCACTGTTAAAGGTCATCAGGCTGACGTGTTGCATGGAGGCAGCAGACATTATGTCTAAGGGTTGTCCAATGCTTTATCTATACAGTCCTGAGAAAACTAGGAGAGCTGCAAACACGGAAGAAGGGCACTTGACAAGAGCATACTGTCGTTTAATGACATTGCTCTATAGCCGTACATTCGCCAGACATTTCACTCTCTGGCTCCACTGCATATTTGGCATTAAAGATTATAAAGTGCTTGTTCACCAATGACAGTATACGACGACATTGATCAGGCATTCGCCGTGTCTTATTTATGGAATAGAACCAGATCATGAGAGCTTTTATTGTCTGTGTAAAAGCAGTTCTGAGGGCTGTCTAGTGTCTACATGGCACTCTATCTGATGCCTGGCTTTAATGACATTGCATCTCAAAACATTCTCTCTGCAAAGTCTGCTTTGACTTTCATATCTTGATATATTCCACTTCCATAAAGAGAATACATGATATGCCTGTCATATATTTAGTACAGAAAACATATTTGGGGTGTTTAATCTTACTTGATCGAATTTAATCTAATTTCAAGACTTATCTAGCGCCAGTATCATCGTATAAGAATTATAAATCGATGGTATGTATGTATGTTTGTATCAGAGCTCTTGTAAAGCTTCCTTTAAGTAACTCACAAAGGCGCTCCAGCACGGTTACTTATGAATCATCACTTTGAATTGCAGTTTTACAACTACTGTTACAAACTTTTTAGAATCTGTAAAAACAAAATTTTAATTATCCCATTTATGGGTAATTTGCTTTGCATTAGTAATTAGTAACTTATATAGCACCACTCACAGCAGTGGCCATTCAGTAGGTCTAGTGCAAAGTGACAAGTCTCTCATCTTCAAGAACTCCTACCCCGCTCAATAATAACAATAATAATAATAATAATAGAGATTTGAGTGCTAGTTCGTAAGCAGTCGATGACTCGAAGCAACGACTCAGAAGCACAACTGATCATCTACCTTCAAAATCTCGACCTAAACGACAAACACCATAGCAGCTACTCTGACCCCTCTGATCCTCTGGAAACCGGACTCAGACCTCCTTCGGACTACTCTCTCGGACAACCCTTCTGACTATAGATGCAACACTCGTGAATACGCTGGTGCCCTGCGCTTGGCTTTCGACTGGCGCTTTAGAAGTTTGGAGATTACAATTACGATGACTGACTAAAATCAGTTAAATCTTGACCAGTTAATTAGTTCCATCATTAGTGACCTCTCTGTGCTCTGACTTTTATCACTGGAGTGAGGATTTCCCTCTTCGTTGTTACAATTTAGGAATTCTTTGCCAACAAGAAACTTGAGAAACAGACTCAAATGAAACAAGTCCATCAGCCTGGATGTGGAATGAGCCTTGATCTTCTGGCAGTAAACATTTCAAACCGAGAAAAACCCAAAGCAGGTCGTATTACACAAAATTTGTTGTCATTTGCAATATTTTCCTTCAACACTATTTGACAATTTTTCATAATTATAAATCTTGTCTCTTTCCATGCAATTTCATTATTGTTGTTTTTCAACTCAAATTATCAGTATTATACTTGCTTACATTCTTTCGTTATTACTGCAATGTCTGCAGACATGCACACTGGCATAATTATGCATTGTGAAATGCTATATATATATATATGTGTAACGTGTCTGTTATGGTCGTGTATATATATTATGTTGATAAATTGTTAATGTTGCATGATTTTGAAATCCTATGCAGAATAATAATATAAAATATGAATAGTATGTTTATCCAGTTTATCCTGATTTTATTTCCTATATACCGGGTAGGTACAATGTTTTCTTTGGCTTAGTATGCAAATGTGTGTTTGTTCATTTACTACTACGAGGTCTTGACAAATTATCCACTGCAGTGTATGTGAGTTTAATTAGGGATTCTCTGAATTTGATCTGAAATGTGAGTATAGGTGAACTGTTTCTCACTGACAGAACCTTCTTTGTGGGTTATTCTAGAAAATCAGCCTCCACCTAAAGTTGTAAAAGTGGATCTTGATAAGCTGAATCCATACAGACGAACAGTGAAAAATGTCGATCTCGGTCCATTATCACCCACAAAACGTTCTCTTGCTCTTCATCCTGACATAAGTTCTTCTCAAAGGTATATTTCATGATGTATATACTTTACATGCACAGAATGACACACCAGTCTTCAATATTTCTCCATGATCAACTGTTTTTGAAAGGCACTATCTAGAAGAGTTGCTTATCTGCTGTACATTTGTAATTGCATACAGTAGTCGTTTGCATAGAGCACTTGACTTTTAATGTGGAGAGTACAGGTTAGAGTCTCTCCCAAGACAGTTGCAGTGTATTTAGGTTCTTTGAGCAGGCTCTTCATGCACAATTGTTTGGCACCATAATTGATCCTGTGGTTTTGTGTGTATGCACTTCTAAGCTTTGGAAGGACGGTAATATTCAATTCAATTTTCAATTCAATTCATTTATTGATCCCAAGACAAGACAAATACACTTACAAAACAGTAAAGAAAAAGCATTTTCTGCAATCAAAAGTATAAATACAAAAACTTATATACACAGATTATCAGGGAACAAAATGCGCACCTGAAGGGACGAGTCCCGCTAAGTAGGGGCCTAATCATATTAATGTAAGACTGGATAGATAAGTATGCATGTACAAGTGCAAGGACTGTGAGAAAAGGAATGAATATATCTGCTGATTTTGAGCAGCGCTATATTTTGAGCAGCGCTATATAAATGTTCGATTTCCATTATATTGTACTGTATCAATTGCAGTTGTATAATTGGATTTGTGTATTTAAGTACACACCACTTTAATTCATCATCTTCATTCAGTTGTAACGACAAGTCATCATCGTTTTCATTATCGTCACTGTCGTACTTCAATTTGGATCCTCTTCAGTGACCAATTCCTGACTATATGCACTTGTCATTCAAACAGAAGCGTCGTTTCTGACGTATCTTCGATGACCTGGCAACCTTCGTCTTTCCTGAGCAGTCAGCCAGTGCCAGCAACATCAAGATCTGTGCGTAGAGATATTCTGCCTCCTCTGATGCCACAGACTAAGTTCCTACAGACAACTCGTCAGAATGTAAGACAGCCAATCAGACGATCAGTGTCTAGTTGAAGAAATGTAATAATCACTTCTAATGACCTCGGGGTTATGCAGATGTCAGATATATGGTTGCCAGGAAACAGACTTGTGTCGCTCAGACTCTGGACCACTGGTTAAATTCAGCCGGATCTCTCCAGATCTGAGATCCGGCACATCGGATTTGAGATCCACCACATGAACATTGAGACCCACTACCTAAGAATTAAGAAAGGAGACCAATTCATGCTTAATTGTTTTTTGGTTACATAATCGATTATATGCAATTATGCATCGTGTTTCACACATTTGATGTCTTATTCGAATAGCAGAGAGTATTTATTGGTTATAGGTTCACCAGATAGTCTTCAGTTTTAGATTTGTAAAATTTGGGGATCTGCCACCTATGGATTAGAACAATTTAACCACTGCTCTGGACAACACTGCTTGTTCGTATACTTTCTGTTTATTGTGAGAGAAATTGGCTTCAATAGATGTAAATGTGACTGTAATAGAAAGTACATTTACAAACAATAACTAGAACCGGGAGGAAGACAACGGGAAACCACCTCTCTAACTATCCCGAGCTAGCTGTTCTTCACCAGAAACTAATCATATGTGCTTACTGCTCTAACCTAAGTGATTTTAAATAGCACTTAAAAGAGAAAGTTTATCATCGTGATCATACACTCCACATTCTAAAGCGCTACTCTAAAGCTAAGCACAAGGCACCAGCCTTATTCATGATTGCTGGGTCGTAACAGAGTTATTGACATAGTTCCCATACGCCGACACTGTACAACAACAGTAAAAAAACAATGAAATATTATGAACATTGTAAAAGTCTAACTTTATCAGATGTCATCATGTATTCGTTTATTATCAATTGGGATGACAATCCACAACCCTTTACATGACAAACAATACATACATACAATCAATAGGAAGGACAGAGGGATGAGTTTTAGACTAGGCTGATTGTTCAATGGTTGGTTTGCTGCATGTTAATTAATGTTGTTTACTAGGTTTATTTTTAGTCAGGCCTTTAAAGAGGCAGTATGAAATTCTTGTCACCCTTTGGAGGTAGCACAAAGTCATGAGGTCTAAGCCAGAGGTCGTATCGTCTCAATATGAAGATGTGTTTGAGAAGACCTTTTAAGTTGTTTGCATGGTTATATGTTAGACTCGGTTTTGCCATGTTAAACGCCCTTGTAAGGTTTGAAAACAAACGCTCTACACATAACCAGATATGTAGGCCTACAATGGTTTTTTTACTAACAGCAGCCTAGTTTTACTGAAATACCTGTGGGACAATTTTTGCTCTCACATTCAACGAGTCGTCCATTCCATCTGTAGCACATTTAGCCTACTTCTACTGAATTAGTGATTAATTAAAGGGTTGGCTACCTGTTATTGAAATGTCATTTCAGGAAAATTCGAGGTCAAAGACCAAGTTTGAGCAGAAAGCGCAGCCGACTCTTTCAAACTCTGTTCGACCTGAACCAGAGGTAGATTATTTTACTCTTCTGATAGCATTTTATGAATGTTATGAATGGGTTTATCTTTATAAGTAACCTTATTTTTAAGAGACTAATTGGCCATCTAACATGAACTGTGTGATTAAGTAGGTAATCTTTATTAGCACAAGAAAAACCCACACTTTGCAACAACAGTGAAAAACAATGAAATATTTTGACAGTGTGAAAAGTCTAACTTATTACAGTCCTATAGTTCATATTCGTACCCATCACCGCAAACTGGTTGGCATCAGAAACTGATGATGATGATGATGATGATAGTTCATTAACTAGCAGCACAAAACTTTACATATATAGGCGTACAGTTAGAAAGATGATAAAACTGGAAGGGAAAAGAGTCAAGGACTTGGTCTGTATAGAATAAAATTTCTCTAGTCTTGGAAAGATTAAGTATCATTCTATGTGGTGGCTGTCCAATGCTTGATATTATAGCAAATTCAGGACACCTGAAAAAAAATTCAGTTTCCAGGCTAACAGGAGAGATCTGAAACAAAGTGATGGCAGTTAGTGGTATAAATAGACGCTTGGCCTGGGTCGGGAATTGATGTGTTCTGATTGATTGATTGATTGAAATAAAATTGATGTCCGGTTTGATTGGTCAGTTTGCTTTTCTGATTTCAGACTCCATTCGTTCCATTCTCCAAACCTGGCCCACGTGTGACGTTTAACAACAAGACTGAAACGTGGAGTTATTCATGCAGCAGTTCTTCCAGCACTGAGAATTCCTCAAGGGAAAAGTCACGGTCTTCAGCAAGTGAATTCTCTAGAGCTCATCTGCGTGAAGACTCCTCCCCGTTGTGTTCCACTGCTACTCAAAGCAGATACCCGAAGAACTTGTTTGAATCTGAAGATTTCCAGGAAGTTTCAGAACCTTGTGCAACGGAGAACTGGTGTCATATGAAAGGCGGTAGAAATGAGAAACACTCCACAAATACACTTCCAAGTGATTTTGAAGTTTTGAAAGAGAGTTCTTGTCTAGGAGAAAAGTATCATTTTCAAAATACTGGTTCTAGATTCAGGGGAGGGACAGCTACTGAATCTGAGACTAAAGGAAGATTCTTACCTACATTAAAAAGCCAGATGTGCAAAATGGAAGGAAATCTTATGAGTATTTATGAAGATAATACTTCTGATGAGCAGAACGCAGCGCGTCTGGACATACATGCAGGAAGATATTCTGACTTTCAGAATCGGAAACTTGTTGACCTGCACAGCGATAGACATATAAGTGACCGTAGTAGTTTTGACACTTCTGCAAATTATGCCCCAGGCTACGAGATGAGGAGAAAATTGGACTTGGATGGAAAAGACTTGGTGAAATCCTGGATTTCGAGAAATGATGATCAGCCACCTAATCAGAGTTTCTATAGTCCTGAAGCTCATTGTAAAGTGAGAAGAAAATCAGAGCAGGATTTTCTTCCTGAGTCGCCATTTAGTCGATCTTCAAATGACAAATTTAGCAGGAATGAAGTAGAAATTGGAAGAGAGGATATTGACGATTGGATAATAAAGAACAAATCTGAAAAGGAGGAAGTACTGAAAACAAAAGAAAAGATTCTGGAAGTGGAACCTGATGTTTTATTTGCTACAAAGCCTCCTCGTCACGAAGAGAGGAAGCTTCAGCTAACTCCTGGTCGAATGAAAAGGTATCTCTTATCATTCATTACTTTAATTTGTATAGCGCCTCTTCAAGGGAACTATACTCAGAGGCACTCCCAACCCCAGCACGACCAAATATCACTTTTACTACTAAAAAAGTTTAGATGAAATGTTCATGTCAGAGCAGACTGTACAGTAATGTAATGTACTACAATGTAAGATGAGCAGTGAGCACTGACAAAGTATCTGCCCAGTAATTAGTTTGTTGTGTTTTTGATTGTGCCTGTGACTGGCTCGTACAGTTAGACAACTTGTAACAAACTTGTAAACTTGCAGATGGAATTCCAGCAGCAGTAAGAACTTCTTGAAGTTTTCCAGTTTCAAACTAATCCATCTTTAATTCTTTATGTGAAGTTTCCAACAATCTAATGCAGAAAACTTTTATAATAAGAATGTTGTACTCTTTTGATTTAAGATGTACCTGTATGTACACCAGAGTGGGGTTATGCAACTGGTATAATAAACAATGTACTTGCTTACTTACTTAATTTTGCTTGCTTGCAGTCATATTATTCTCTGTGTTGTTGGACTTCTAATTAGGTGGTCTAAAAGTGATGTCACAGACATCACAAGTACTGAGCAAAGAAGACCTTTGTGTATGAAGTCTTTACTTATGGATGACAGTGCCAAAAGCTCTATACAGGCAAGACGATTTTGCTTTGTGTGTTTTTCTAAGTCAGTTCATTTCAAAACCACTTGCTGAATCACCGACAGCAATAGAATGACTTCGTAACACTAAGTTTACAGTTGATGCTGGTGCTTATAAGGCAAGCCTCAAAACGACACAAATTCTGCTGCTAACCGAGTTAATAATTATAATAATCACAATACAGCATAGGCGCCGACTCCTTGGGAGCCTTGGGTGCCAATGACAAATTCTGCTGCTAACTGAGTTAATATAATAATCACAACACAGTATCATTTCTCATACAGCTGAGGTGTAAGGTTGCACAATTGTGTCAATCATCATCACGTGAGTTTCAAATACTTCTAAAGGATCCCATTACTTTCCCCACACTAAAAGTCACCTGGCAATGTAGAACATAAACGTTTTCACGGAACTGGGGTAGAACCCAGGCAGTGGCACCCAGAGACAAAACCAAAAGTCGGCGCCTATATATATATATGCAACGCAGTATCATTTTCTCATACAGATGAGGTGTTTCTTTCAAAGGGTCCCATTACTGACATAACATGGATTGGTGAATGCTGGCCTTGTAACACAGTGTACGGGTTTGACACCAAGCTTTCATTGTGTGAGAACCTTGAGCCATTGAAGCCTATAGTCATTAGACAGAGATATGCCTGTAATGCTAATCATACAGTTTATCTTAGCCTAAATATTCTTGCCGTGTCTGTGTAACATGATAAATAAGAACTGTGTCAAAATGGTAATTTATTTAATGCTATTTCAGGCTAACCTAAGTCTTATGCAATATGGCCTCTGCATTAGGTAATGGCAATCCATTCTCTTGAGGCTGTATTTGCATTGGGAGCGTTTGTGCTGGTCAACCAGACATGTTGAATCACGGCAGCAACTGAATGAAATCAATTATGCTGAATGCTGATTACAGACCATTGAGCATTATGTACTGTGTCTATATGATAAAAGCAATGCAAATGATGAGTGGATGGACAGATTAACAAACTGGGGAAATTGACAAATAGGCCAGTTGATGTTTGACACGCTGGTACATAGACCAGATGGCCTATGTAGCTGATCAACTCAGACAGACTCAGACAGACACAGACAGACAGACAGACAGACAGTGAAAGAGGCAGATACACGAAGGAGATACATGCACACATCCAAAGAAACAGACTTGTCTAATTTCTACTGAATGCTATTTGTAAATGTAAAGCCAGTGTCTAACTGCTTAGTTGAGAGTGCTGCTGATTTTGAGCACCACCATATAAATGTTCGATTACATTACATAATAATTGAATACAATACTATTTCCTAACTCTCCACTTTCTGTTCAGTTTGTGGGTCTACTGCAGCACTTGAAAATGCCACAGTTGCTGATTTCACTGGGATAATTTTAGTTTCACTAAATTTCCCGTTTTGTGAAACTGTTTCTAGCTATGCTTTCTGTTCATTGTTTATTATAACAATTGCACTTCTACATGGTTCAGAAATCAGATGACTTTCATAATAAGAATTATCTTTGTAAGCTGATATCAGATGAAGACTTATAATACATACTCCAAAGCTACTTGAATGGTATTATAAATGGACATTTATAGCAGGACTTCAAGGAAACTGCTCAGCTGTGCTCTTGACCCGAAAATGTCAAGTTGTTTTCAGCCTTATACATAACAAAGTCAAGGGAAAATTTAGTTTCTGTCCGAAATTACAGAGACCTGTACTATCCTCTTGTTGATTTTAAATGCAACTTTAAAGCATTGTGAGAAAGACAAGCAGTGGGTTAAATCATGGTGAAAGAGGGGACTGTCCCCAAAAGTTTTGACTGGGACCCTCTGTCCCCAAATGCAAAAATCCAGCCCCCACCCCAAAAATCTGTCCTTCCAAAGTTGTGTACAGATTTTCGTCTCTGAAGATAAGGACTGTACATATAGAAAAGGAAGGATATGGCATGTAAGGCTAGGAAACTTGCATGATCAGCTTAAATTTTTGTCTCATTTAATTCATCAATAACGTTTTTGTTACTTCTATAGGAAAAGAAAGATTCGGTGTCAGTGGGCTCTGACAGTCCATCACAGTCTTGGACTGATTCATCTTCTGACGAGAGGTCATCAATTCGGTCATCCTGTCCTTCTACAAAATCTTTCGTTCAGGGTCGTTGTGGTCACCAGCACCGGAACAATTCCAGGAATCATGCTGGTGGTAACAGACCTAAGGACTGCAATACAGGTGGTGACGAGAGAGCTGTTCCGAATAGCTGGCTGTTATTTGTCAGAGGTGAAACTCAAGGTCAGTCAAGAAAAAGTTTGTCTGTAGCAGTGGTGATTATTCATTCATTCATTTCAGATATTTATATAGCGCCCCTTCAAGATTTCTACTCAGAGGCGCTCCCGACTACAGCGCGGACACTGAATCGGAGTTTCACGCCGAAGCGCATGAGCAATGCGAGTGAAGGACTTGCCCAAGGTCCCTATACGGTGCCTTGAGGTGGATTCGAACCCGCAACCCTCCGGCTGCAGGGCACCGAACATACCCCTACACCACCGCGCCCCACATAAAACTGACAGTGCATTGTGAAATCCTGTTACAGCCAATAGTGTACAGAACTACAGATCCCTCATATAGACACACAATTTAACGACGCGCCACAGCGAAGATGTTTGGTGTCTTGCACACAATTAATAATTACACTGTCTTATAAGTAGACATTGTCAGCCTGAACAGCTTGTGTAGTGCAATTCGAAAGTCCATTCTATATTTATTGCAATGCTAATATCCTGTGTGATGTATGTTGATCATTTTTAGTATTGCTACTTATGTCAAAGAGAATATAATATGAGCCATAACGTCTTTCAACCTCTGATATAGACACACGATTAAAAATCATGATCATAAACTCTAGATGTCTAAAGCACCACTTGATGATGATATTAATAACGATGATGCCATTACAAGGGCGCTTTAACAAATCCAAACGGTTGAGAGCTAAGCAGAGGGCACCAGCTTATTCACTAGTGCTAAGTCAAATCAGAGGGGTTGTTAAGGGATATAAAAAAAAATGGAGATCCAAGTCTGGTTGCCAGACAGATTGAGGAAGATTGGAAGGTGGAAGATCAGGTGAATCAGGGTAGGAACTTTGAAGAGGTCAGACTGACTTTGAGTGGAAAGGTGTGATGTGATACAGATTATGGTGAGTGACAATAAGCAATTGTGTTACCTTCTTCTAAGTAGATACTATTTTCAATTCTAGTATCCTGTGTGATTTACATTAATCATTTTTCAGTATTAGTACTCGTGGTAAAGGACTAAAGAGTAAAGACACTATAATTCCTGTTAATACAGGTTTATTCGTTTTGCTAACCATTTAGCCTAACACTGTATAACTGTGTAATGGGGCTGATAGTTTCTAAAACATTCAACGTTGGCCAACCACATTGTTTAATGTCAGTCATGATTTCCCATACATTTGACCTTTTCCGCACCTTGTTCCCTCTGACTGATAGCTGCATACACAGTGCCTACCGGTATATGAGAGGCTCTTAAGACATGCTATGCAAGTGCTCTGTTACATTACATTACATACTTATCATTATTCAACAAGGTCATACTAGAACTTTTCTTGGTGAATGAGCATTTTGGCTGCTGGGCCTAAGTTTTGGAACTCTCATGACCCTGTTTCTGTCCAGTCGCTTATGTCATTTTGTTCTCAGCTTAAGACTTGACTTTTCCAATTTGCTTATAATCCAACATAGCATTAGGCTGCCTGCCTATCTGTCTGTTGACCTGATTTATGGCTTAGATGTGGTGCACCATTGGTTGATGCCTTGTACGATGTACATTGTCACTTTATAAATTAATAATAATTAATTGATAACTATAACGTTTATGGTAACTGCACTGAAATCTGCACAGTGCATTTTATAGTATCTGAATTTTTACGTACTGCAAACAACAGGCAATCGTATGTTTCCATGTCAGATTTTTTTATAGCAGCCCAAAATGCCAAATTTTTATGGTTCTTGATTTGCAAATGAGTCTTTGTCTCGGAAACTGCACACTTGTGAATAAGCACTCGTCACCCTTGAGTTTGCTTTCTTGGCAGCACGAGAATTCTGGCATTTGTTATTACACTTGGAAGTGTACACGTTACAGACCACCTAACAAAATCAGAAGTGGCGGGGCTCAGCTGCTTGTGGGGTATGGTTAAGGCAGCATGCGCACTTTGCCGGGGGGGAGTGGGGGTCGGACCCCCTCTTTGCTAAGGCCCGACCCCCACACTTCGACCTCCAAAAAGGTGTGGGGGTCCAATTTCGACCCCCTCTTTTGGCAGTGCGGCCAGTGCCACAAGAGGGGGTCGAAATTGGACCACTGCAAGCAGTTAGTAGGACTTATTCGTTTCATTTCCTCATTCGTTCAACAGTTGACACTTGTGAGGCTCTAAAGAAGAAGAAACAAACAACAAAAACAACAAAACTGAGCGATAATAGATGATTGTATAATTTGTATTTCTTTTCACGATTTCTGAATGCTAGTCAAATCTGGATGAGAAAAGCTGTAAGTCACTGTTAAAATTTACATAGCCTAACTTAGGCCTACTTAAATGTAGGCCTACAGACTACAGTAGGCTACAGATTAGATCGGTTGAGGTTTCTGAAAGAGTGTGTTTAATATTGATGCAAGCAGCAAACTTAAATCAATTCACCTCGTTTCATCCAATGACGTCAATGAAATAGACTGCGCTATATTTTTAACAATTATTTTAAATACTAGACGGGGAGACAAAAAAAATTTATATTGGTACCCGGACATTGAGTGTAACAAGCTGATTTTTTAGGGAACTATCCGGAAGGTATTAAGGAAGACTCCTGCAAAAATCGTCCTTTATCGTCCATTGGGAAAAAAAGTTATGAAGGTTTTAGTGATGAGTTTATGCTTGAGCGATATAAGAGGTCTTTGAGTAGTAAACAATGTATAAACAATGCATACACAAATTAATAGTGCAGGATCTTAGCGTCAAAAAGCATTAGGAATATTTCACTTCCGGAAGCGTAGTATACATATAACTTTTTTAAGTTCGGGGAGTGTCCTGAAACAATGTTCGGCGAGAAACCGTTCGTGAGACGTGCAGTTATTTCTTGTGAGTTGTTATAAGAACAGTATTTAGTTTATGCGTTACAGCTTGTGACTTGTGAAGTTCCGAGCACTTCGTTCATCCTAGGACCTTACTATTGTTTCATTATTTTGAGTGCTGACTGCTGAGTATTATTCTCACTTTGCGTTGTACTAAGTAACAAGTATTTTGGTGCCAACTTCCAAGTATGCTCGGCTTTCCAAGGGTACATATACTAAGTATGATCATTGATTTTGGTGCTAACTGCGAAGTTTTGATCGTGTGCTGGACTGCCGGTAGAAGTTTCAAGTTTTTTGGTTACTACATTTTCTGATTTCATTCGCTTTAAATTGTGACCTCAATATATCCTGCACCTGTGCATTTTACTGCATTTGTACAGCCAACTTTTATGTTGAAGTTAGACTTTTATGTTCTTATGTTGCACTATGCCACTATTATAAACTTCAAACCCTTTAACATAAATAACATGTTCACTGATCTTTAAAAAGGTGATATTATTCAATTCATTCAATTAACTTTCAATAGAAGATTTTGCTTTGGATTGCACCAAATCAATAGCGGGGGGGGGGGGGGGGGGGGGGGGGGGGGGGGCTGGGGGGGTGCCGCGGCGTATTTTGGCCCCCCAAAACAAGGAAATTAAGCCGACCCCACACTTCTTTTTTGACAAATCACACACTGGGTATGGTTAAGGCAGCATGCGCACTCAGAGTGGGGGCAGAGTTCAGAGTAAAACCAATGGTTCTCCTCTCTACGCCCTGGGTCCCTCCCATCTAAGGACCGCTGTATTGCACGTTTATATCAGTGTTTTTATCTTGTTCTGGTTGTTGCCCGTTTCCTGAAGAAATGCAGATGAACATTAATGGCTTATATTTACCTTTCAGCACCTGCCACTGGTTGTCGTCAGCTGCCAGAAGCAACAGCAACGGCTCAGGTAGATTTGACGTTTTATTTTCTAAACATCTTTCTCAAAGTAGCATCATGTCCTTATCAGTCAGGAATATAATGAGATCATGGGTCTTAAGTAGTTTACCCGAGTTCCATTGGAGCTTTGCAGCGATGTTGGCTCTTAGTGTTTTACCATGAAACTGAACAAGAACCGGCAAAGAATTGCAATGGTCATCAATTCAAAGCTGATATCTCCATTCTCCACTTCCTATGTATATGTATACACAAACCTATTCCATGCATGTTAGACTTTAAAATGTGAATGATGAGATACATCATACTTTTAAAGCAGATTTAAAGTAATCTTTATTGAAGTTGTTTTCTTTTTTTAAATTCAGGTTGTTACTGACCAGAATATTGCGGGCAGTGAACTTTCATGTTCAGTAAGCAGAACGAACAGCTGCAAAAAGTCCTCAGATGAGAAGAACATTACTCTAACCTCTAACGTGAGGGACAGGAATTCTCTTCAAAGCACAGCCACAAAAGAAAGTAACAGTGATTCCCATAATCATGAAATGGCAGAAGAAAATGAAAGCAACTCTCTTAGAATGGCAACCCCTACACATGGTGACAGAAGTTCTTGTAAATTGGTAACACCTGAACTTGATGACAATAATTCCCTGCGAACGGCCACCCCTAAACTTGTTGACACTAACTGTTTTGGCTGCCAAACTATAACTCGTGAATCACCAGATACAATTGGTACTGATGTGCCTAAAAGTGATGAAGCAGTCCATTCAACAGCTTGCATCAAAGAACAGTCAAATTTTGGTATAAGAAGCACAACCAAATGTGTGAACAACTTCGATCAAATTACGGAGGGTGAATTTTGCATCATGGACGATGATGTTCATCTAACTACAAATATTCTTAGCAATGACAAAACATTTTCAGCTGATGTTGAGCCACCGCCAAAGAGATACAAATGCTTCCGAGAACTGGTGATTGGTGATTCATCTTCGTCACTCAGCATTGCTAACTGTGAGGCTCCTGAGACTAGATCTGAAAGTCCTGTTTCGATGACTACCAACATGCAGACTGCTTCTTTAGATGTCCGTAGCTCACCTATCCATTCATCATCACACAGTACACTGTTGGTGACTGCAGGCACCCAGACTTCCCCTATCTGTTCTCCTCTGACTGCTAATGCCTGCACATCACCTGCAATCAACAGTTGGACTGTTGATGCTCATTCATCTCCCATTTTTGGCCCCTCACAGCCTGTGGTCCAAAGCTATACTACCTTGAACCGTTTGGGCGTTGATGTGTCCTTATCACCTGTGTTATTCCAACCTGTGAAGTCTAGTGATGCCCAGCTGTCTCCTATTTTCCAATACATGACTACTCAGGATGCTCAGTTGTCCCCCATTTCTAATTTCTTTAGTACAAGTGCATGGCAGTCGCCTCTTCTTGCTGAGAATCCTAAATCACCGCCTCTACAAAAATCTTTTACCTCAGACATACAGTCTTTGCCTACTTCCAGTGAAACATCGTCAAATCTGCAGACTCTTGGTTCAATTTCATGTAATCAGCCGCTTCTGCCTTTGTGTGCTGAGGTCAACATCGAAACTGCTCATGCTGAGGTCAACATTGAAACTGTTCATGCTGAGGTCAACATTGAAACTGTTCATACTGCTGAATACTCTGCTCAGTCAGAGGCTGTTCAGAATCCATCAGACACGAAAGAGCTGAACGAATCAGACATCTGTTTAGACATTCTAACCAACAAACAAGATGATGTTCGTCGTCATGTGGATGCCAAGCTAGAGGGCTTTGGATATTCTGTAGTGGAAGTAGCGGCTGCTTTTGATGGAAAGCCACAAATGACTATGGATGAACGTACTCCAAGTCTCAGCTGTTGTGTTGATGACCCTGTTTTATCAGATGTCTCGTTTAGAGGTATGATGGATCGCTTTAAACAGAATGAGGATGAAGTTGATAAAACAGACTGTTCTGAGTGTGTACTGCAGGCTGCTGAAGAGACAATTTCATGTAGTGTGGGCTTACAAGTGAAAACTTCTTTTAAGCCAATTGAAGAAGACAAGGTCTTGGAAGTACTTGATGTTCATGATCAATGCATCAAAGCAATGGCAGAGGAGAGTTGTATAGCAACTTCATTTGAAGTTGATAAATTATCTGAGAACGATAGTAAGAAACTAGAAGAGGACAGTGCACTCTCTGAAGATCCACATGGTGTGAAAGTTCCAGATCTGGTCCTCCTCTTCAACTCGGGTCTTGAAGACACGAAAAGGCAGCACTTATTGGACAGCTCTGCGAGCAGTTCAGTATATTCCTCCCCAATGGGTTGATGAGGGAACGCTCACGATGACCTAAAACTATGTTGAATCACAGAAACAGTATCTGCCTCACCCAAAACCTTATTGGGTATTTGTGTTTATCCACATTTCTAGTTATTTGAATATGTTTAAATTGCTGAATGTGGTTTGTTTAAAGTTTATAATCAGTAATTTTTAAAATTATTGACCCATTCTTGCTATCTGTGTCTGTATCTGTGTATTTGTATCTGTGCAAGTTGTTCTTTCCATTTTGATATAATAATACTCCAACTTAAATGCTTCCCTTTACAGCTGCTTCATGTGGAAAAGCTTTTCCACCTCTGTATTTATATGGTTTTAATACCATTTCTTTATGTGAAATTAGTTGTTAGATTTGAAACGTTAGTAGCGCCTACACTATTATATAAATGTACAGGTTATACATAGTTACCATGCTGTTGCTGTTACCAACATGTAAGCTCGGGTCTCAGAACCAGACCTTGAGGGACTTTGCATGAAGCATGCAGCTGTTCTTTCTGTAGTATGGTATGCCATGCAGAGGAACTCTGCAGTTCATATTCTTCCCATTTATATAACAGTTGTGTTGATAATTGGGCTCTGTAGGGTTTGTTGTGTTCCGATGTTAACTTATAAATTCTAACTGAGATCTGTTGTAACAGTTGTTGAACTGGTTTTCATTATAAGCTTACATTATTGTCTCTCTTCAAATGTATTAACAGTGTATTTATGCTCCAGTAAATCCAAAGTTAAACACCAAGTGAAATTAATTCATACAATGTAAACGAAGTAGAGAAGAGTGTTCTGCAGGTGATCGCACTGACAGTTATAGCAGGCTATATATATATTAATTATTTGTTAGGTTCCTAATTCAATTACATGAACACCTATGCAGGTAGATAGGTGGCGACGACGTCTCATTGAACACAGAGCGTCATGTCCGATGGCGCCGACTGTAGCTGGCCACAAGACGGACTTGTCTGCTGCTGCTTGGTGATTCCGTCGGCATCTGCAGACAGTGCAGACATCGCATGCAGAAGCAAGCAGCAGCTGCCGCTTCCCTTCGTGCGTGCAGCCAGGCGATGAACTGGACGCCGCAGAGAGAGAGAGAGAGAGAGAGAGAGAGAGAGAGAGAGAGAGAGAGAGAGAGAGAGAGACGCGGCTATACTTCTTTTTATGAGCGACAGGTAGACTACACACGTGTATTGGTCTTCATCGCCGCGCGCCGTACGTCTTCGTCTGCCTCTTCCCGCTCTTCATTTTCCGAGTGGATGAAAGCGCCGAGACCCGTCCGACCGTCGCCGTCCCCGGCGTCCGAGGCCACTTCGTCTGATGCGCCCCCGCCGCTGCCACCCGCCATCCCTCCCGTCGACCTCCGTCTCTGTATTATGACGTCGCGAGTCCTTGTTATGACGGCCCGAAGAATAACAAAAGTCGCCGGGGGCGGGTCCTAAGACGAACCCTTGAGCGCGGCGCCGGCCAATGGCAGCGACGTCTTCGGCCACAGAGACCACCCCTATAGCCATCGGTCGGGGTGCGGCGTCGGGCCCGCTGCCAGAACCCGGATAACTAGACTGAAGTGGTCGGCGACGACGACGGCGGGGTCGGCAGTGATCGTAGTAGGTAGTTACTGTCCGCGTGCGGCGTCGGCGCTGAAATTCCGCGGAGGGCTGAAGCATATCCAAACACGCAGTAAAACGCTATATCCACCGTCGACGGCGGCGGCGGCGTCCGCTCTCTTCAACAGTTAAAGCGGCGGCCGCCCATACATACGGGTCGGTCTGTATCAGTCTTCGCTCCTCGCCGGACCTGTCTGGCTGGCTGCCTTCGTGTGCGTCTGCGTAGCTGTTCGTCGCTCTTCGACCGTCTGTCTGCCTGACGGACTGCCGCTTACTGACGATAATATATACGGGCTCATATGTATATACGCATGGTTTATGGGCGCCGTTGAATTATAGCGGGGGCGATAATTGAATGACGGACAGTTGGGTCTGTTGCGCGTAGCTAGAAGGGTCGGCGCCGACTTGATGTATCGGTGAGCGCAAATGAAAAGTACGCCTAATGCACACGTAAAGCAAGTGGTGCCGACACGGGGCCTTACGGTGCATCGACGCCACGGACCTCGCCGGCCTCCGCCCGCCGCCGCCCGCCCGCCTCAGATGAACGAACAGACAGCGGCGACACTCATCTGCCCGTCCGTCGATGCGCTTTATAGACATCATAGACGGCGTATCGTCGTCGTCGTCGTTTTCACATGATAATAGAGCACCCATAATAGGGCCCGGCTATCCAGTTACGCTGTGTAACTAACCTTTGACTCTGGGAGTATACCTGCAGCGGCGGTGCACCTCGACCACGACGGGGCGTCTTGCGGAGAGGAAAAGTTCAACTGGCGAAAATGACGGTCGCCTGGTCGACGCGCTTCTGGATTTCCGCTATCATCTCGTCGTTCCTTGTCCTCGTCTGGTGCAGTCCAGCAGGTAAGGTCCTCCTCCTCTTCCTCCTCCTCTTCCTCGCTGAACCTTGATACCGTTCTGTCTGAACTCCAACGAAATCTGTATACGACAGGCTTTAGACAAGCACTCGAAAAGTGTTGATAAATGCTGAGAGCAATGGTAACTTACTGACAGCGGCGCAAGGATCAGCTTCCTTCGCACTCAGATAAGATATCGCGAACGAAGATCAAGATACACAGACCTTCACACCGGTTCAAAGGTGCTCACGTACATGCATGCATTCACACATACATACACACAAACATACATGTATGATTGCAAAGAAACCAGCATGGGCAGAAACGTTACAGAACCTAAATTTAAGTTGTGTCGATAAAAGCTTGTAAGCCTACATTCAATAGATTGATTGTTCGCGTGCGCGCATGTCATTCCGCGTGATCTATGTGTATTTGAATTTACGTATACGGCCTATCTGAACATTTTTATATCGCCGATTAGGCCTCCTGTCTTCACAGGCTGTAGTAAGAGAAAACTTTATAGGGCTTAACTCAGTGACGATCTTTCCAACTGGAAATTTACGTCGCAACTTCATCGCGGGCTTATTGGAAGAGGGCCGACAAATGTTCGTAAATGTTTCAATCTAAAGCGAATAAGCGAATAGTGTGGAAAGGTGGCGTCGAGTTGGTTTAAGCTCTCGTCTTGTGACGTTGAATGTGCGGCTTTCAATCGTTCCCATGCGGAGGCAGTTATAGAACATATAGACCTGTATGCATGTGCAGGGTCCTTGCGCAATGGACCAGCGCCACCGACTTTGTAATAAGCTTTATTGGCGCTTATAAATTCAGAATAATAATTAAAGTATTATTCACGCGCTCACGAAAAAGTTGGTGTCCTGCGGTTTGCTTTTCATTCTTTCATTCATTCCGGAAATTTGTATGGCGCCCCTTTAAGAAGCCTGCTCAGAGACGCTCCCATGCAGGACATGTCACGGCTAAACAGCAAGTACTTGAGGAGTTGGTAAAAAAAACAGGCAGATTACTCCGGTGCAGTAGGCGCAGCGTGAGCGGAAACCCATTCCAAGTGGAAGGCCCAGCAATCGAGAAGGCTCGACGCTGTCGGACCGAAGAGCAGGCTCGAGGGACCAGGAGCTCCCTTTAGTCGAAAAGCGCATATATAGCTCGACGGAAGGCTATATATATATATATATATATATATATATATATATATATTGTGACAATTTTTAGGGTGCCCTCCCCGGGCCTTTGGTGGTGGTCCCCCCTGCGGTCGCTTGCCGTTGTCGGCCGGGCATCTTGGCCCGTGTGTTGCCGTCCCCTTCCCCTTGGCTCTGCTCCTCTGGCTTTGCTCCCTCTCTCGGCCTTGCTCCCTTGGCTGCTCCCTCTCTCGGCTTTGCTCCTGTGCCTTTGCTCCCTCTCTCGCTGCTCCTTTGGCTCTGCTCCCTTGGCTTTGCTCCCTCTCTCGGCTTTGCTCCTCTGCCTTTGCTCCCTCTCTCGCTCTGCTCCTTTGGCTCTGCTCCTTGGCTTTGCCCCTCTCTCGGCTTGCTCCCTTGGCTTTGCTCCTCTCTCGGCCTTGCTCCTCTGGCTTTGCTCCCTCTCTCGGCCTTGCTCCCTCGGCTCTGCTCCCTTGGCTTTGCTCCTTTCTCGGCTTTGCTCCTTCGGCTTTGCTCCCTTATCCCCACCCCGTGTCCTGCCTACCCGCCTGCCTGGTAGAGTACTATAAATAGAGGAAAGAGAGTGTGTGTAAAAAGACACACTTGCTCTGAGGACCTGCATAGAGATCTGCTCTGACTTGGTGACGATTTGAGCTGTGTGCTCTCGTTTACGTGGTGTGTTGATCTTGGCTTGTGTGTGTCGCTTACGTCTGAGAAGAATATACTTTATGAAACCTAGAGCTGACTTGGTTGATTGATTTGGGTGATAGTCGTCGGAGGAAATCCAAGACGTTCGCTATACTCCGGACGCCGGACTTGCGCTCCTTCGAGCGACACGCGGGCATTGCAGTCCCTCCTAGCGACACTCTACGCCTGAGAGAAGGGGTGTTTCGCTTCAATATATATATATATCAGATACCGGGCGACAGAGGTCGACAGGTATATGACGGAGCACTATACATTGAGACATCGCCAAACAAGTGCTGTTATCCAATAGTAATTATTATTAGCTGCTTGTCTAATCGATTAGCTGCTATCGATTACAATCTAATCGATTAGTTACCCATCTCTGCAGTGATTTCCGTATTCTCTCTGATTGTGCAAATGAAGTTGGGATCTTCAAATCAGCCATTTGAATCTGCCGAATTGGACCTATAGATCTTGCAAGCAGTCGATATCCCGTAGCTAATTCTAATTCTAATTGATTTGCAATTTAACTAATAGATTAGCTAATCGATTAGACATTTTTAGACAATTCTAATCGATTAGCTACAAGATTTTGCTAATTCTTATCGATTAACAAATTTCAGCAGCTAATTCTATTTCTAATCGATTAGCAATTAAACTCTATAGTTATGTATATCTGCAAAATTCGCATTATAATTATAATTGTAGCCTATATAATAGCCTATCCTGTATAGGCTACTGTAACGCAAGAAGCATTCAACCGGTTTCATTCGATGTCGCCCTCTGTCGCATTCATCATTGTTCACCATTTTAAATCGCAGATATTGGCCTCTATATGTATATTATATATCGGTGGGCTTGATATCATCCATCGCGGGAATATATAGTCATGAAGCGGATCGAACTTGCCAAGACCTTTGTCACCTTCCTTCTGAGTGCCTTAGCTACCTTTGCAGCTATATATATAGAGAGAGAGACAGAGACAGACAAAGAGACAGAGACAGAGGGGGACTTATCGTCGCTGCAGTCTATCGATCTGCATGAATCACTGCCATCGTCCACGATATTTATTCAGTGTTCACAAATCGACTGCACTTGTCACAAATAGTAACAACCAACTGATGCTAATGTGACTAGAAATATAAATTGTCTGATATATTAAATGAAAAATCACTTTTGCCCCATGGCATAAGCAGACAACAATTTTGACATCTTCGTCTGGTAACAAGCAGGCTGTTTACTGCAGTGCCTTTATATCATGCAGAGAGTTGAACAAGTGAGGCACATCATAACAAGCTTCGGCTTTCTTCAACAGGTTGGTATATCCACATATCCGTGGGGCGCGGTGGTGTAGGGTATGTCTTCGGTGCCTTGCAGTATACTGCGGGTTCGAACAGACAAGCCGCCATGTAGGACCCTGCAAGGGCAAGTCCTTCACTCGCAAGCTCAGCGCTTCGGCGTGAAACTCCGATTCAGTGTCCTTTATAGTCGGGGCGCCTCTGAGTAGAAATCTTGAAGGGGCCTATAAAAAGTGCACATACATACATACATACATACATACATACATACATACATACATACATACATACATACATACATACATACATACATATATATACATACATACATATTACATACATACATACATACATACATACATATCCACATATGTGCGCACGGCGATTGAATATAGGTCTAGTCGTCACTGAAGAGGACTGCGTGGAGTCGTGGACGCCGATCGCAGTCGCCCTGAAGCCTCCATCCTTCTCCGATCGCGGCCTGTTAACATAATACCGTATTGTCCATTGGTCAAAGAGGTCACAATCGGAGGGTGCACCATGGAAGTCATGGGAAGAGAGAGACAGACAGACAGACAGACAGACAGAGACAGACAGACAGACAGACAGACAGACAAACAGAGAGAGAGACAGAGAAAGACAGAGACAGAGAAAGAGACAAAGAGACGGACACAGAGACACAGAGAGAGAGAGCGAGCGAGACAGAGATATATAGACAGAGAGAGACTTCCCGTGAACGTCTAATCGACAGGCGCCGACTTTGTCGCATTGCCACAGAAGATGACCATCGAGATGTTCGGATTCTATTAATTCCGATTGATTGAGTGATTGATTTATAAATGCGGAGTGCTGAGCGATGCCCCGAACGGTCAGAGCAACGTTATAGTAAGGATGCATGGATGCAATCGTAATCATAATCTCCAAATATATATAGCGGTACTAAAGCTAAGCGCAGACACCAACAGACGGTGACCATCTTACGAGCACTGCATGGACAATTATAGATCTGCAAATTTCTCAATGGATTCGCTACTCAGAAAGCTAAGCGCAGGGCACCAACTTCTTGACGAAGCGCTGCCATCTTGGATTTAGATAGCTGAAAGATCTCTCAATGGATTCAGTTTCCTCATGATTGCAGGACAGCTTCAGTCTGTTCTTTATACTGCGCCGCCCGTGTCTTCGTTCGCATGCCAATATTCTCGCATTCATTCATTCCTTCATTAATTAATTATGAGAATTTATATAGCGCCCCTTCAAGAAACCTACTCAGGAGCGCTCCCAGACCAGCCATGCATGACTAAACAAAAAAAGGCTTGAGTGACTTATAAAACCCAGTTGGGTTGATCAGGAGTCCGGAACGCAGCTCTGGCGCGGGAGATCATTCCAGATCGAGGGGCATACAACGCATGTTTCGAGCTACACTGGAAAGACGTTGCGATTGTGGGCGTAATACAATACAATGCAACCGCCTTTGATAATTGCCCTCCTTCCAAGTTCAAAAGTTGCACCCATGACAATATGGCGACAGAACATCGAAGGCGCTCAGCAACTTGCGAAAACGTGAAAGACTTGTTTAATGTTCCTACACATTGACCGCCTGAGTGGAAGCTAGAAACCGTCCTGCTCCGAGGTAGCCTATAAGCCCTATATACACTATACAGACCGGGCTTCAAAAATTGCGAGATTTCGGAAGTGCTTGGTCGCGAAATCACATCCAAAAGTAGCCCAAAAGTCGCGAGCTGAACAGCAATTCAAAAGTAGCCCAAATATCGCGATTTCCAATGGAACCCCACCCCCGAAATCGCGAGGACAACATTTTCAGTCGCAAGCACATTGAAAAGTAGCCCAACTCGCGCTTTTCGCGACGACACCTGGCAACCCTGATACAGACCGAAGGCTCTAACCACTCGGCTGCACATGTCATGCCCCACGCGTTGCAGGCCGAAGCTTCCAGTCGCGGACAGAATTAAGTACAAGGTCATCCTCATGGGACTATAACTTCCTTAGTTGATATATGGTCCCAGACTTCATCAAAAAGCTCTGCGTTTCTATCTATATCCATGCAGCCTGCAGTCGACGATAGTTGCGCTCATCGAACCATGGGAACTTGATGATGCCGCGCTCCCATGTATAGGACGACGATACGGGCACAACGCGCTTTCTCTTGCATTGCATTGGGGCGTCCTTGTGGATTGCAGTCTTTCATTAAACATACTCAATATTCTCATTATTCTGCCACTTGAGAGGCTGATCAATAAACGTCTGTAAGCTATCTTAAGTTGGATATATTTAGATTTGCTATAGATAGCCATGTTTAGCGCACTTATCTCCAAGCACTGGTTGCCGATACACAAATGCATTCAGCTTAAGATCTCAATGCTCGTGCGTAATTGCCTTGTGGCCTGCAATCTATCCATCTATCTGGAGTCGTATGTCTCGATCTCATCCATTTCGTGTCAATACATTCATTCGCTCTGCTGCACAGGGTCTTGATATCGTTGTTCCTCCGTTCAGCATCCAATCCAGCTAGCACAGAAGTTTGCAGTCCACAGTCCACAACAGAAGTTTCGCTGTGATACATTCCGTATACCAACTTTCTGGAATATGTTGCTTATAATTAATTATAGCACCGTGCTACACGAACTCCTTTGTGATTTTCTTTTGAGGCCTATGCCTATATATATACCTATAATACATACATACATATTCTGAAATTTTCATAAGCATCTGCTTCTCCCATAGATACATACATACATGCATACATACATTATATACATAGGCCTACATATATATATATATATATATATATATATATATATATATATATATACATATATATATATATTACATACGTTCTTGCATACATACATTATATCGTTCTTGTCCTCGTATACAAAGTTTCATGTGGAAACAAATTGTTTCATCACAGCTACGCAGTCTTTGTGTTTTGACATAAGGGCCGATACAGTGCCATCCATGGGCATTTGTCTTGTATAGAATTTCATATGCTTGCACGGATGTAGCAATGTGGTGTATGAATCATTTGTCACGGTTTCTAAAGCGACTACTGATGGCTTGAACTGAAGGACCGACCTGATGCATTGCATGCATGGCAACTCTCGATACAATGCATGACATGTGTGGTACCAGATAGGCTCCGCAGCGGAAAAGGTTCCGGCTCCGCGTCATCTTTTGGCACAGGATAGAGAGAGGCGAATATTAGAGTGTCCTGTTGCCTTATAAGTCTTACTTGTATTATTTGATTGGCAGCATTCATATTCAATTACATTGTAAGTGGAAAATTGAATCTCAGGCAATCGTTAAAGCATTTCGTACTTTCAGTCTATTGCATGGGCGTAGCCAGAAAAAAATTCGGATGGGGTTTTAAGATTTCGGGGGGTTTCCATTGAAAATCGTCGCAAAAATCCAGTTTTTTTGTATCTTGCTGCTTGCATGTAAGAGCATATAAATTTTTTTAGGAAACTTATTTCGGGGTTTGAACCCGTAAAACAACCTCCTAAATACGCCCATGGTCTATTGGACGAAATAAGAGTTGACGAAAGAAGCGGCACCAAACGTAACAGTTCTAATTTTAGGGGGTCGGAGGAATATCCACTTCCAGCTTACGTTAGCCAATAACAATATTTCTTGGAACTAACTTCGCCCGGTCTTGATTTTTCCTCACACCGCGGCGCCGCAGAGATGAGCCCAGGGCCGTAAATCTGTTTCAAAATGTGGGGAGGGAAACTGCACGTTCACTTAAGAAGCCCACTGAATTCAGTTACCCATTAGGTTAACACTTTAACGACGAGCGGCATTGGTTTCCCAGTCACTTTCAGGGACGTCATTTCAGTTTTTTTCAGGGGGCAAAAAAGTTTTTACGGGGTAATACTTGGCCAGCTTGTCAAGTTTTGTATTAAGTCTACATGTGCAAAACTGTGGTTATTTGGTCGAACGTGTTTCCTTCTTGTTCTTATTTATTTCTTACTATTTTTATTCTGTGATAGGAAGTATTTTAAATACAAGTATTTAAAGCCCATGGTCAAGGCCCTCAGTGGTCAGAGGAGCGAAGCCCCTGAAGCTGACCAAAGATAACAAAACAGCAGTAAGCATTGAAAATTTACTTTAAGAAGTTAAAACAGCTGTCATACCAATCATTGACAATAAATGATTGATTCATTGTAAATGAACCAATTGTGACTGTGTGCCTTTACTTCAATCAGGGATTCAAATGGAGTTATGAAGACTCAATTAAAAGAAAAACTTGGAAGCCACCACACCACTGTCACTAATAAGAAAATGATCATGCTTTTTAAAAACTTAATAGGCTTATTTGCTCAACAAAGAAGCACTCCTGGCCCTTTCCCCCAAATTTCTGATGTCAGTTTCAAAATCAATTGTTCTGGCAATATTAGACTCAATGCTCAACCTGGCCAAATGCACCAGATGTTAATGAGACATTATAGACCCTAAAAACTCTTAATCATCTTGAGTTTGCCGAATGGTCTCTCTGCAGAGGCTACTGTTGATGGAATTGTCAACATGTATAGTATACGTAAGACGGTAAGCTGACACAAACGTTTGGAAATATCCAAAGGATTGTACTGTGTTAAAAAGTACAACAGGTCCAATGATGTTAACTGGGTGCATCCAAAATTTGCCTTATGTACAGAGGATAAATGTTGCATTTCTGTTATGACTTATGAAATCCTGACCATTAAGGCCAGCCAGGATATTGCTTTGCTAAAGCTAAAGCTTTTCCTGCCAAATCACTTGCAGACGTGGTTAGATATTTCCACAAGAAATAAAACCTTTCAACCAGATTTAAATAAAATATGCATAAAACAGAAAAACTTTGACTGCAAAAATAATAAGATCTACACTCTAAAGCCGAGTGTTCACAACTAGAACACATTTTTAAACGCCAAATTGTAACACTAATAGAACGCGTCCGGGCGTTTCTAATGTTAACGCTGGCATTAAGTTTTTGAACACTAGTGTTATGATTATTGAACACCTATGCGCGTCACTAATAGAACGCGTCCGGCGTTTCTAATGTTAACGCTGGCATTAAGTTTTTGAACACTAGTGTTATGATTATTGAACACCTATGCGCGTCACTAATAGAACGCGTCCGGCGTTTCTAATGTTAACGCTAGCATTAAATTTATGAACACTAGTGTTACGATTTTAAACGCTTGATGGGTGTTCTACTCGTTAACGCATGACGTGTGCAAATGCTTTAACGCGTAAATGTAACACTAATAGAACGCGTCCGGGCGTTCAAACCCTGCTCTAAACGCTAGTGCTCATGAAAGGAACACAACAATGTGCTCTTCATGAACACTAGTGTTCCCAACCTATGAACACTTGCCATAACCACACATCTTCAGAGTTGAGAGAATACACGTATATATACATAATATACAATACAATATAACGAAAGCAATTGCATGTATAGGCCTAATATATTCAAAAATTAAGACAAAATATTAGCACAGCTATTATATGAAAGTCAGAATTGAGATATAAAATAATCATACTTCAATGCAATTGCACAGCAAGGGTTCGTCCATAAAGGACGCCCCCAAAAATACCTCCTTTGGACCCTCCATCACCCTTTGTCCGCTTTTGGCCTTACTCTCCCACTTTGCAGACGTCTGCACTCCAAAGCCAGGTAACAATTATAATGCACTAACATGCAGAAGACACCCTTACAAAACTTCTTGTTCTATATCTTAATTTATAAGCACATGCATAATTGAATTGTCTGAATATATACATGCTATTTGAAACTTGAAAGTAAAGCAAGTTTCCATACGTCAATTACAGCACTCAAAGCTGTAAAAACTGAATCAATGTCTCCCATCTTATAAATGAAGTTAGTGCTTAAAGCAGGTTGAACTAAAAGCCTTGTACATGTACATGCAGACCCATCTTAAGCCATAAGACTTCCTCCCTTGTCCGCATTTGCATGACCCTCCCTCCCTCTGTCCGGATATAATATATATGTGAATGACCCACAACCAAGTCTCATGGATATTTAAATTTAAATCCAAATGCTAATCAAAAATATAAAAGCACACATGTATGCAATTCCAACAGAACATAGAACTACAAATATCCTGCAACTGAAAATCCTGCAAATAATGATTAACTTGAAATTAATTACAATGCCATTGACATTGATGATAATTGTTAACATTCAAATTTCACATTCAACTTTAGCAACTGAAAATCCTGCAAATAATGGTTCTGTAAGATTTTGTCAGTGTCACAGGATAAGACGTAGTTAATCTCGGGTAATGACTCCGGCAAACTTTAAATAACAGCACAGTTTTGTAATGAAAAATTTGAACTGCTTGCTGGTGTCCTTCACATAATTGTCAGAGTTTGGAGAACGCCCAAAAGATTAGCATAAAACCTAGAGTATTCTAGGTCGAAAATATAGTGTGAGACAAGCAGCAGCAGGGTGGCACTCAGAATATTGGTCTTTGGCACTTTAGTCACAGCTGTGTCACCCAGTGACACCCACAATGAAAATGCGGGTATGTCGTCGCTCACTGTCAGAGCAACGATATGCAGGGCTCACTCTCCGCTGTCTCCAAAGACTGTGCCACAGCATGCATTGTCTGCAATGATCTGAAACAAAGTGCACAACATTCAGAATGACTAGTACTACAGTATGTGTAAAAATGTAATAGATGACGTTTGATTGAACATTATGCACATTGAAAGGCAGGCACGAAGACACAGAGAGAAGCAATTGTACGAATCATCATTGTCCTATAGCTTAGGTACACTGCATAGGTTGAAAATATCAAATATGGAAATATATTTGAGCAGCTGAAAATGTATCAGTTTTAGTTTATAAAATGGCTTGAACATTCAACTAATGAAACTGTTATAATATCCTTAAAAAGAACTTACATTCAAGAGTAGGCCTAATTTGCAAACCATTATTATAAATTATTTGTTTTCACCATGGCACATTGAATTGCTCCTTGCATTTTGTGTAAATTTATAGCAATGAGAAATTGTAATAAAAATTAGACCACAGAAAACTTTCTGAATCAACGGTCACTGACCTTCAACACAACTATTACAGAGAAAGCTGGAAAATGCTGGCCTCTTTCCTTCTCACTTCCCTGGCTGAAATGTGTCTCGTGCTCTACAAGTGAACTACTGGTACACGAGTAACATTCGGCCAGCACCCTATACAAAAAGAGACCACACAAATAATCATAATCGTAATAATCCCCAAACTTCTAATGGACCACTCGAAAGCCTGTTTTGAAATTGATGTGTTTTAAAGAGACTTTTGGGATCCAATCTATTATCTATTCTAGCAGTTAACACTGTCTACTTAATAATGAACTCTAACATCAACTTTACGTTTTTTAATCTGTAAAGAAAAAAAATCACATTTAATTATAAACTTTATAAATTCCCAAATGCTATCGGAAGCATGTTAAACAACATCAAATTCAGGCAGTGAAACACCACTACCGACTACTTCGCCCTTGTCACTTGAAGTTATTGGATCTGACCCTTAATCAGCAAATTTGACAGCAGTATTTATGACCTGTTTGTGATGACGATGTACATGCACTTTTAAATTGTAATATTTCTGTGCTGCGTACCCGCATGCCACTCTGAAATTTGCTTCATGCTGAAATGATCTGGCGCAAGCCTCAAGGAGTCTTTAAATCTGAGAAAAAATTGTTCCCAAAAATACAAGAATCGCACCGAAAGCAATTATTATCCATCCATGTTAAGTGCTAAATGGGTTATTATCCATGTTAGGTGCTAATGGGTTAATTGCCTTCCATAATAAATTGATACCGAGGAATCAGAAGTTGCGATATTACAAGTACTATGCATAGGCTATAGCGTCTAAAGTAGCCTACTTTGCAAATTTGCTACTGAATATAATGAGGTCACGTTTGCACATTTCGTGTGGAAAAATACTCACGCTTGTGTAGTTTTACAACAATTTTAAGCACAAAATGAACCTTTCCAACAGATTTTTTCGAAACATAACCGCCATTCCGCCAAAAACGAAAGTGGGTCGCGTACGTAGACGTAATTTTAATATTCATGAACCATATGGTTGAGCCTCGATGGACGTATGGCTTTGCAAAATGAAAAAATATATCGTAAACAAAGCGAAACATAAGATTATTATAATATCTCGATTTCATAAAAATTTCTACTGCGATGCCCGACTGAATATTTAACACAAACTTGGTGAACTATTCGACAAGATCACGAATTCGCGGACGAAGACGAGATTAATATTCATCATGTCGTGGTCAAAAATTGAACGCATGCGTTCAAATATAGCATACCAACGAGTCCTTAATTGAACACCGGTGTTCAAAAGTGCAGCTCCAACGTAGTCTACACTTTTATTCAACTTACTTCATGTACAAATGCTAAACGAATTTAAAGGTTATTCATGCCATTTATAATTGTTTTTATCGTATAGGCTTCAGTGTTAGGCCTACATGTCGATTTTGATTGTTAGCATATTATATCGCGCCATTATCGTTGTTTGAAGTCTTCTGACTTGATTTCGATAATTTTTTTAATCATTTAGGCTACATAATAAATTCTGCATTTCTAAGCAGGCTTATCATGGACAATTTTCCCCTTAGACCTATAGGCCTATACAGTTACAGCAATACAGCGTCTTTGACGTAGGCTACATGTCTGTTTTTCCGTAACATGAACGCACGACGCGTCGTATTGAACACGCGTGTTCATATTTTTAAACGCCCGTGTTCATTTATAGAACGCGTGAGATGTGCTGCCGGACGCGTCCGGCGTTCTGAGGATTTACAGTGTATAATGTAAGACTGATGAACAGCGAATGAACTTACCTCCACAATGGTCACTTTATTATTGATATTGACATCTAAACCTACATGTATGTGTCATGACAGTTTAAGTCCAACATGCGGTGTATACCACAGCTGGATTTCGCTGCAGAGGCAAGGGTTCCTATTAATATTATCCAGAGGTTCGTGGCTTAGACTAAATCCATCCTACATCCTAATGACCACTAACCTCCCCCTCTTCCTCCTCCTCCCCTTCCTCCTCCTCCCCTCCTCTACCTCTTCCTCTTTCTTTTTTCCCTCCTCCTCCACTTCGTCCTCCTATTCCTTCTTCTGCTATTCCTCTTTGACTTCCTCCTCTGCTAGAAATTTGATATAGGCCCTACACTGCAAACCCTCGTCTCGTCTATGACAAGAATGTGTGTGGGAGGCTACTTGATGTATCTTCCTGCTGATGCTGGAGCCGAGTCACGTATACAGGGTATTATGTGCGGGGCCTATATGTGACTTCACAAGAAAGTTTGAGGATTGACCTCATTATGTAGAGGTTATCAGGGTCTATCAATCTTACAAGCCTTGACCGGTATAGTATACCTCTGCAAGCTCTGCCAGTCAGTCAGTCGGTATAGGCCTATCCGATAACCTGGGTGCACGGCAGAAAGGCTAGCAGTCTGTTCGTCTGACTACCCGTCACAAAGGAACAGATTGTAGCGACTGGGGTTTAAATATTCACAGTTTAGACAAATTTGTGGGAAGGGAATTCCTTCACATTCCCTTCCCAAGCTGAAAAGTGGGGAGGGAATTCCCTCCCTTCCTCCCCAGGATTTACGGCCCTGGATCATGAGCCTTTCGTGTTCCATGCATTATGGAAAATCGCATTAATTAATCTATCACAATTGCCTCATAATGGAAACTCTGACGCATGTAGGTCTACGAAAGCGATTCGTCTGCAGAAGAGCAATGATCACTGCAGGATACCATCAGCAGTGGCGTAACGAAGGCTTTCAGCGCCCAGGGGCAAAGGGTTGATGA
This sequence comes from Aporrectodea caliginosa, assembly GCA_020284085.1. NCBI lineage: Eukaryota > Metazoa > Annelida > Clitellata > Crassiclitellata > Lumbricidae > Aporrectodea > Aporrectodea caliginosa. Next base: position 799,176 of record JACEVL010000137.1, on the reverse strand, counting down.
CTGTGCCCCCTTTAAATTTTGTTGTTGACTTTTAATCGTTCTTGTCATGTATACTGCGTATACCACTGAAAGCTAATTTTGCGCCCCTCTGCATGGTGCTGCGCCTGGGGTGAAAAGGGTAAGCTTTGTAAAACTGATAGCCAATAATAATTTGTATTTCAATTCAAAACCCATGTCAAATAATGTGCACATGGGATGACTGCTGAATTGTGTTTAAAGAACACTTAGTTAGTTCTTCCAAAATTTCAATTAGTTTTCGTGCACCATTTTCTGTAACAGAAATCCTTCTATAAAATCACCCAGTGGCAACAAGTGGCAAGTATACACCGGAAATGTCAATCACATTACTTTAATAGCCTACAGTATACACTGGAGCCCACCTGTGTATCTTCTCTTTCTCTAGAAATTCTATAGAACTGATAAGGTATACTTTTTATGTGGATGAGATAAAATATCAGAAAAGTCTTCATCTGAGCTGAATAGCTTACAGCAATCATGCAATTTACGACAGTGGATAAAACTGACTTTGTATAATAAAAATGTAGATGTTTACAAAACACTTAGCAATTCAATTGGCCTATACTAAGGTATTTTAGCTTTTGTCTGCAACGGATAAATTACTAAACACTGCAACTGCATGGGGAACACAACAAAGATTAGTATACGTCACTTCAATCTTTTTTTACCATTTTTACCATAGTTATTTTACCATTTCGAGATGTAAAAATTCCGTTGTCTGTCTCTATCTCATATTCAATATCTCCCTCTCTCTATGATCTATACCTCTGTCTCCATCTCCGTCTCCCCTGTCTTTCTCTCACTCCCCATATAGACAGACAGAGATAAAGAGATCTCTTATCTCTTTATCTCTGTCTATCTATGCTTTCTTTCTCTGTCCCTCTCAGTCTGTCACTCTGTCTGTCTGTTAGTGAGTCAGTCCTCAGTCAGTCAGTCAGTCAGTCAGTCAGTCAGTCAGTCATTCAGTCAGTCAGTCAGTCACAGTCAGTCTGTCAGTCTGTCTGTCTGTCTGTCAGTATATATGTCAGTCTGTCTGTCTATCATTGTGCCAGTCTGTTATAGTCAGTCAATCAGTCTGCCCGTCGTTACTTCCTTCTGTCCGTTTGTCCGTCCGTCTGTGTGCCTGTCCGTCTGTCCGTCTGTCCGGTCCTTCCTTCCGTTTGTCCGTCTTTCTGTCTGTCTGTCACTTGTCGCTAAATTGCGTCTGCAACTCTGCATGCAACGCATGTCATTGCCTTGCCACTGATATACTTTCGGCGACACCATAAGTGCACGAGTGTCTTGCCGAGGTCGTATCTCTATACCGCGGGTGTATACAATGTATATACACATTGATACACATATGCATGTATATATATACACACACACACACACGCACGCACATACATACACAACGCGTCACTCCAATCGACGACGGATGATATTAAGCGCTGCCAAGTCTACAATTTTATTGCAAAAACAATGCGAAACGGATTCATAATTTCCGTGCAATGTATTATTCATTCCGTCGCAGGTTACAATCCACAGAAGTTCACACATATATCAATTCATATATGTATACACATGCGCCGTTTATGTATAGACCTATATATATCTGCGCTTATATATATGGCTGAGTCGCATGCAACAACAACGTTGTTGACCTGTCTGCAGCCGTCGATAGGTGTCACTGTTATTGCGGTCAGAGAGAGTATCAGTCCGTGCTTATATATATAGTCTGTGCAAAAGCAAATGAGTCCGTGAGCAACTGAGGTAGTAGGTGAATGAGCATGGTTGCAAAAGAGCAAATGAGCAAATAAGCAATTAGCGACTGAGCAAATAAGCAAATAAGCTATGAGCGACTGAGCAAATTAGCAATAAGCTATGAGCAAATTAGCAAATAAGCAATTAGCGACTGAGCAAAATTAGCAAATAATCAATCAATCAATCAATCATAAAATTTATATAGCGCCTCTTCAAGGGCTCTACTCAGAGGCGCTCCCAAGCCAGGCCTGATCATACAGAAAAGTCTTCAATTGGGCGTAGAAGGAATTCAGCCGAGTGAATGCGAGGAGATAACCGAAGGAAAGATGGCAAGACATTCCACGCTGTTGGACCAACAACAGAGAATGCTCGGCGCTGCATAGTAGCAGTGCGGGCATGTGGAACCAAGAAGTCACCCCGAGAAGAGGAACGGAGGGCTGAGCGACCCTTAAGATAAGAAGAGAGAGTGAAGATGCATGGTGCACAAGTAGCGAGGAGCTGAACCCAAGACGCTTTGCCAGACGAGAGAGCAGAGCCGATATATATGATACGCTGCCGGAGGGGAAGCAATTAGCGACTGAGCAAAATTAGCAAATAAGCAATTAGCGACTGAGCAAAATTAGCAAATAAGCAATTAGCGACTGAGCAAATTTAGCAAATAAGCAATTAGCGACTGAGCAAAATTAGCAAATAAGCAATTAGCGACTGAGCAAAATTAGCAAATAAGCAATTAGCGACTGAGCAAATTTTCCAATCTTCGGAGCAACGAGCTGAAGACAAGACAAGAAAACACAAGACAAGACAAGACAAGACGAGACAAAGCAAGACACTGCAAAGCAAGACAAAACAAAACAAGACAATGCTAAACAAGACAATACAAGACAAGACAACACAGGACAAAACAAGTAATTACAAAACAAGACAAGACAATACAAAACAAGACATAGAAACAACTGCATGCCATGGAGACGGATGGCTCATGGTGAGGCCAACCTTCGGAGCAAAGAGATAAGACAGGACAATACAAAACAAGACAATACAAAACAAGACAACACAAAACAAGACAATACAAAACAAGACAATACAAAACAAGACAAGACAATACAAACCATGCAAGACAATACAAAACAAGACAAGACAAAACAAGAAACACAGTTAAAGACAACACACAGACAAAACAAAATAATATATAAATCAAGTCGAAACAAGACAAGACAACTGCAGAGCTTGAAGGGACAAGTCGGACAACCAGGGCACCGATAATCCCCAACGGATCTTCACCCAGTGAACTTCGGGCTAAACACAGCCTGGAGGAGTCGAATAGTCGATCCCATGGGACGATTGACTGCAGAGTCGTGGAGAGGGCAACTATATATACTCCAGGAGAGAGAGGCGCGCCATTGATGATAATGGCGATGATGTATATATGATACTTGTGTGCATTGTATACGCATTCTATGCATATGTATATAGTATACATATATAGCGTATAGTATACAGTCCCGTATAGCATATATATATCTTTGTGTCTGTATGTGTGCCTGTAAATCTTTGCATCGTATATATGTATACATGCGTTGATGATAATAACGTTGCCCGGTGTTGATTTGTTTTAGTGCTTCTCTCTCTACATCCAGTCTACCTTTGGCGCCAAGCGAATTTGCAACAGGTTGCACCACTATACGACGTGTATAGACATACACAGGCATATATACATATACATATACACATATATTGGCTGCACCCACATACATAGATATATACATACGTATACATACATACACATCGGCATATATATAGTAGCCTATACAGACATCGCACACATACATATGCACAAACATATACTCAATATACATACAAATGAACTTATGTATGTATGTATGTATATATGTATGTATGTATGTATGTATGTATGTATGTATACATGTATGTATGTATACGTATGTATGTATGTATGTATGTATGTATGTATGTATGTATGTATGTACATATAGCATCTTAATCAATCAATCAATCAACGAAATTTGATATAGCGCCCCTTCAAGATATCTACTCAGAGGCGCTCCCGGCCCAACCACGCCCGAAAAGAATAGTTTTCAGAGAGGCATAAAATGCAGGTGAAAAGTTCCTATAGGTATACGAGGGAGATAAGCCCATTCCAGATACTCGGTTTCACGACCGAGAAACCCCGATGTTGCATTATAGAGGTGCGTGCAAAGGGGACAATGAGGTCACCATGCGGTCTGCAGAGCGAAGAGGTCGGCGGCCAATATTGGCAGAAATAGGGCGACAGAGCTCCTGCAAATAAGCAGGTGCGGTACCAACAACGAGGCTGTAGACGCCAAAACGAAGGCATACTGGCAGAGTGCACCCTAAATTAAATGTGTCATTACAAAGATGTTAGTGTCAACCAGTGCAGGACATCCCGCATATATATATAGTCGGATACATGACAGTGACATGACCCGCCTTAGGGATGCCACCGAGTCTTAGACTTGTAAAGTCTGCATGGATGCACTGCGGCAACTGATGTGAGTGTAAACTATATCTAAGTTTAATGTAAATAGTCGAGTAAGCTTAAGAATGTTTTTATGAAGACGTAACAAAATGTCGATAGCGCTAATTGCCGATGGTGGTCTTCGTTTAAGATGAGTTGATGACTTCATGGCTTCTCCAATGCAGTGATTGGAAGCATAACAGAGCCATGCATGCATGGATGGTCCATACAACGGACAGCGAAATATATATGAACGACAGGATCTGATCTGATCGGTTGATTCTGCAGACTTGGATCTGATCTGATCAGACATCTCTGTTTGAGATCGGATCCTACGATTGGATCGAATGGCAGAATTCAGCACAATAATGCAATCGAATCAATCTATAGATAATTTCAGTCATGACTGCAGCATGGGAGGAAAAAAGAACCAAAGACAAATTATGATCTATATATCTATATATATAGGTCTGTCATACTACATGTATATATATATATACATACATACATATACCATATATATCTCTCTCTTTGACTCTATAGGTCTACTATGTGTGTATATATATGTATATCTTTGACTCTATAGGTCTACCATATATATATATAGACATATATATATATACACACACACATATATATATATAATATTATATATATATATATTGTTGTTTGTGTGCATTATAATCATCGTAACAATGCCATTCTGGACGGACGGCAGGCGGCGCTGTTTGTGCGAAGAAGAAATAATAATCAGCCGACGACTGAATCGATGGTCGACTGATGCTGCTGCTGATGCTGATGACGGTGCTTATGAAGATGATGCTCATAATGATGATGATGATGATGATGTCTCGACGGGATTTATGTAGCGCACAACTGGACGACGGGAGTTTTTATATGGACCGATATAATTATTGAGCAATCTTTCACTGACATACATATATGCATACTGCCTTATATATACATAGACATGTATATATGTACATACGTATACGTACATACGTGCATACAAACATATATTTAAACATATGCTTGATTGTTTGCTCATTAGCTATAGCTTACGTATACTTACAAATGGGATACATAGGCCTATACAGATATGTCGGCCCCTCCAGTTGGAACCATCTTCCGTATGAATTGCGTCTTGAGCTCCTCAGCCTTTCTCTTCCTCTGTTTCGGAAACGCCTGAAGACTATCTTATTTCTTAGAGCCCTGGGTCGGGAGCGCCTCTGAATCTCTGAGTGACGCTATACAAATGCTCAATTACAATTACAATTACAGATACAATTTCCTTAGGTGTTCTAAACTAGTATACATGCATGCATCCATCAATACCTATAACTCGGTATACATTGCCCATCAGTATACCCTAACTCGCTATATATACACATGTAGTATCCCTGCACTATCCATCAGTATATACCCTCACTGGCTACTACCCATGAACACTGAAACTTCAACTAGAGACCGACCGAAACAGTTTTTACGTTTAAGTTTCTACGGACTTGAGTCTTAGCTCAAGTCTTATAGTCTTAGCTCCTTTATAATAACAATATAAGTTACGCACTTTTGTCGTTGGCTGCGTTATGATAATGACAGCCAGTTTTGAATAAACGAAAATACAATACAATTGAAACCAGAGCTGAGAGTTGTCACGTAGGCCTATACGTATGTCGTGCCGTAGAGTTGAAGTCACCACTATATTGTTATTCCATAGCTTGCGTCACCAAATTGTAGCTGAAACAATAAGGGAACCATAACGGAAACATTAAAAGCGAAACCGATATTGAAGTCGAAACCGAAACTAATCAAATCCGAAACCGGTTTAGTCCACCCTATAACTCTTCGATTTCCATTTATATCGCGTAACAATACAATACATGTTATATTTGCTAATTATATAGCTAAACGATTAGGCCCTAGACAGACAGCTAATTCTAATTCTAATCGATTAGCAATTTGACTAATCGTGCCCATCTCTGATCATTTGATACTTTAGTGAATGCTTTTGCGTAATGTGTGACCTATAAGTTATTACATACAGTTAACAATATTAATCAGCAACTTATTTAGCTCCAGTGTATAATGCACAAGGCATCAAGCGTTGGCGCACCAAATGATCCATTACGTCACACTGCGTTACTTCATAAATGTTACAATGTAAACGCTAATGTTACAATGCGCATTATTTTCCACGCACTGTTTCTCTCGTATCGACAGCAACTCACTAAATGCGATGAATTACGGCTCCGTCATGACATCTTGTGCGTTCTCATGCAAGCGATATATAATCCTCGGATGACCTGCTGCGCCGTCTGGCGGACGGTGACTCGAGCACTCTAGCGGCAAGGCAACACGGACGCATATACACAGTGGGATACACTATGACCCACTCTGACACAGACATACATGTACGGA
>JACEVL010000137.1:470000-782500 GCA_020284085.1 Aporrectodea caliginosa | reverse complement strand
TCATTAGAACTACGTTTGCTATAGTGAACTACCAAGTAGATCCGAAATCTCGAAACAAGTTTCTGTCCTGGCTGGGATTTGATCCCCTGACATCTAAGTTGACAGTCCAGTGCTCTAATCACTAGACTAATAATTCCTTTAGAGACGAGTGCAACTGACGTCGGTCAACGAAGAGAGAATGGAAAACTCTCAGATACTTAGTACGCACGATGCATCGCGCGTCTGACGGAAGATGCAAATCTATTGTAAACAGTTCGTTATGTTGCGATGACATCCAGCATGCACAATTGCACATCTCATGTGGACACAATCTTTTGATCCTCTACAAACAGGCATAAATATATATATGTGTATTATAGTGTATCTATATACATATATATGATCACAAACCGTTCTATATACATATATATGATCACAGACCGTATATATAGATCAGAGAAGTATGTATGTATGTATGTATGTATGTATGTATGTATGTATGTATGTATGTATGTATGTATGTATGTATGTATGTATGTATGTATGTATGTATGTATGTATGTATGTATGTATGTATGTATGTATGTATGTATGTATGTATGTATGTATGTATGTATGTATGTATGTATGTATGCATGTATGTATGTATGTATGTATGTATGTATGTATGTAAATATGTGTGTGCGTGTAGCTATGTATGTAGGTATGTGTATATGTGTACAGGTATGTGTGTGTGCTTGTATGTTTGTAATGCATACAAACACACACACATATATAAACTATATGTATGCATATATATGCATGTATCCGAACAGCTGTATAGCTTTTTAACCACCCAGAAAGCTGCTATATAACTGCTCTAATTGTATATATGTATATAATTATTATATGCATGTTGAGTATATGCAGTATATTGAGTTCTTCAATAGGAAACGTGTAATCTGTTTGCGTGTAAATATGTGTGGCTAAGGTAGACCTGAATACATAATATCTGAAAGGCCGAGATAATCTGATGACATGTGTGCGCGCTCTTTAGCTATTTTGAAGCTAATGACACGTTGAGTACATCTTAAGGACTTTATTCCTTTGAGCGTGAAGCAATATGCTAATACACATGTCTGCAGGGTAAGTCTACCGAGACACAGACAGACAGATGGACAGACAGACGGAGAGAGACAGAGACAGACAGACAGACGGACGGACGGACAGATATGCGGGAGAGAGAGACAGAGAGAGACAGAGACGGAGAGAGACAAAGAGACAGACAGAGACAGAGAGAGACAGAGAGAGACAGACAGACAGATGAGAGAGAGAGACGGACGGACCGACAGACTGACAGACGGACAAGACGGACAGACAGACACACGGGCGGACAGACGGACAGATATGCAGGAGAGAGACAGAGAGAGACAGACAGACAGAGACAGAAACGGACGGACAGTTCAGATGAAGAGAGATAGATCGACTGTAGAGATAGACAGACAGACAGATAGACAGATGAGAGAGCTAGAGACAGACAGACAGATCTTCCAAGGGACGCGACGAATAAACACGTCTGGCGCGATCGGCGGACAGGTGGTCTGCAGCGTGAGGCCTTAATGGCCGTCGAGTGGTCTATAGAAATGTCACTAATAGATTTCAGTTACTCCTCAAGTAGGCAGACCACGAGATTAAGCATCGACCCTCTTTAATCTCTTATATATATAGTATATAGTCAGTTGTTATTAAGCTCGAGTCGGCGGATACATCACTATACGATACACGCACACAAAGGCATACACACACACATACACACACACACGCACACACACAAACACATACACATACACACATGAACGCACACACACTCTCTCTCTGTCTTTGTCTCTGTCTCTCTCTCTGTTTCTCTGTCTCTCTGTCTCTCTGTCTCTGTCTCTGTCTCTGTCTCTGTCTCTGTCTCTCTGTCTCTCTGTCTCTCTGTCTCTCTGTCTCTGTCTCTCTGTATCTGTCTCTCTGTCTCTGTCTCTCTGTCTCTGTCTCTGTCTCTGTCTCTCTCACACAAACACACAAACACACAACCACACACAGACACACTCGTAAGGATACAGGCATGTACGCGAACACACACGTTGAGGTGGTGGTGGTGGTGGGTGAATAGCTAATTGATCATGAAGGGGAGTTGGACCCTTAGAGCTCGGTCGTTAAGTGGGGCTTGACGTCTGCCTGTCTGGCATTTCGTCTATTCTGCTGATACTTCTACTTCTACAGTAGAGGTCTGCGGGTAGAGCATTTTTGCTACCCGACCCGTACCCGTAACACAGAACCGCTACCCGTACCCGTACCCGACCCGTACTCAAAATTACTACCCGACCCTACCCGTACCCGCGGGTATACCCGTACCCGTAAAGTACCCGTCACGTCATTAGCACGCCTTCCCACAGTCCCTGTCCCACCAGGCCAATAGGCTTACAATTCAGCATGTAATAATAATAATAATAATAATAACATCTCCGGATATTGTTTGGATCGCCTGAGGGATCATTGATACCTCACAAAAAAAAAAAAAAAATAATAATAATAATAATAATAATAATAATAATAATAATAATAATAATAATAATAATAATAATAATAATAATAATAATAATAATAATAAATAATAATTATGATGATGATAGTAGTGGTAGTAGTAGTGGTAGTAGTTGCTGTTGCTGCTGTTGTAGTTGGTGCAGTTGTTGTTGTTGTGGTAATAGTAGTAGATGCAGTAGCAGAAGTAGTAGCAGAAGTAGTAGTAGTAGTAGTAGTAGCAGCAGCAGCAGCAGCAGCAGTTATTGTAGTAGTAATAATAAGAGGCAGTCATTAGTCAACTTATAAAACTGTCCACGTGCAACTTAAGTTTAATTGTGCTGTCTCGATTGCATGGTGCATTTGATATCCGTGGTCTATATACTGTCACCTAGAACACTAAAAACTGTTAATAGTTCGTTGCAGACCCGGTCAGGTCCATTGTGCGCCTACATTCTATATTATATGTAACGGTGACATTGTAACCCTAAAACTTCACGTCGGTACGGGTAAAACCGGGTATACCCGTACCCGTGATGACCCTACCCGTACCCGACCCGACCCGTGAAATGCGTACCCGACCAGTACCCGACCCGCGGGTACGGGTCGGGTACGGGTAAACCCGCGGGTACGGGTATACCCGCAGACTCCTATTCTACAGTATATGTATACTCTTCGTCTTCTTCAGAGGGTCGAGCGATGAATTGATACTTCGGACTTTTGAATGATTGTGGACCCTCTTTGTCCTTTTGTATACTTGTCTGTCCTTTCTGTCCTCTCTAGTCATTGTACTTTTACCTCTCTGTCCTGTCTCCTCTAGCCATCCGTATTTGTCCTTTTATATATCTCTTTGTCCTTTCATTTCAACCCATCCGTCCTTGACTCCTTGTCCTTTTACCTCTCTATCCTCCCTCTTTTCTATAATCGTCTGTATATTCCTCTTCCCGTCCGTTTGTCCGTCCTTTTCCTGTCAACTTGCCGTGATCCTCTTTTCTTTTGTGTTTTAATATCTTTTGTGTTTATTTCTCCTTAGTTTGTCTATACCTGTTTTTAGTTTTATTGTTTTGTTTTCTTTATTTTCATTTTCCTATATTAATATGTTAATTTAAATATAATTGCTATAACTGAATAGTTAAGATACTTTGAATATAAACTACACTTGTTGATCTTCTTACGATTATAATTGATTGCCTATTATTACTCAGTGTATCAGGCCTTATGCTTTATCCGTCTACCTGTCATTAATTGATTTGCTGACGCACTTACCTACTGTTTGGTACTTGGGTAATGGCCATTTTCTTCTTTTACTGAAATGGGGGCCTCACTCAGCGGACCTAGGTTCCTTTTAGGTCTCCCTTATTGACCCTTCTCTCCAGTCCTTATTAAGATCCTTCAATGCATCTACAATTGTCTCTGTCTGAATTATCTTCGGTTGATGTGCATAACACTTGTATTTTCATATCATCTGCATGTAACTGTTCTGGACTATGGATGGATCAATAAAAAATGACTTGATTGATTGATTGATTGATTGACCCTCAGTCCATCTGTTTGTCTAATCATGCATCCTATGTATTTCTGTCTGTCTATCCACCCCTCTCCTTGTACCGCTGTTTATTCGTCTGCCTATCCACCTGTCCTTCTATCTTCCTGTGAAGCTGACCAAATGAGTGACCAACCAATTGACCGACCAGTGGACCGGTCAGCGAAGCTAACCAACTGAATGACCAACCAATTGACCGGATGCGACCTAGGAATGGACGACAGTGACCATGGATCAGATAAGAGGGCGATTGCTTTAACAAAGACGATAACGGAAGACAACGACGCCACCTACCGACCGACAGACCAGCAATAAACGCCACCCAGCGACGGAAATGGAAATCGCTCATGTCGCTTCCGATTGGTAGATAGACAGATGGATGGATAGATAGACAGTCGACGATATTGATGCGAATATTATAGGGCATCGGAAATTCATGGGATTCATGCGGATAGGTATAGTATCACTGTGAACGATACGACGCCGACAGGCAGACAGACAGGCAGACAGACAGGCAGGCAGACAGACAGACAGACAGACAGACAGACACACACTCAGATAGGTCGACAAATAGGCATAATAGGTTAACAATTACTTTAATGATAATAAAGATATTAATAATAATAATGATGATAATGATAATGATGATGATGATGATGATGATGATTATAATGATAATATGATGATGATGATGATGATGATGATGATGATGATGATGATGATGATGATGAACATGATGATGATCATTAGAGAAACATCTTATCAATTTCCAACGCATGTCTACCCCCCGCCATCCAACGCTTTAATGCTGTCGCCTTCCGAGGTACATTTGCCCAACCAGACACTGCCGAGTGAGTTGCCGTTCCAGACCACCATCAGTAACATCTCCGGATATTGTTTGGATCGCCTGAGGGATCATTGATACCTCGGGCAAAATAATAATGATAATAATAATAATAATAATAATAATAATAATAATAATAATAATAATAATAATAATAATAATAATAATAATAATAAATAACAATAATAACAATAACAATAATAACAATAGCCCTGCACATGAACAGACAGACAATGGACACGCTTGCAGGCAAGCAGACAAGAGACATGCATGTTGGCTGGCTTTTATACACATAAGTATTTGTTTGTATATACAGTTGTGTATGTAGCAAGGGATGTCGTTCTAAAGCGATCGGCAGAATCGAACTACTTTCCTCCTCCGCCGATCGAAATAATCCGATTTAAATTCTTCCGATGTAATAATATAATTGTGATTTATTGACGGCGATATCTTTTGTCCTCTTGTTTGATCTCCGCTGAGGGGATGAGGAGGAGAAGTGGGAAATCTTCGTGTAGAGAATAGCAAAGTCGATATCTGTATAATCTTTTGCCGAATGCACGGGCGGTCAACTGATAGCGGCTTGATATCGGCAGCGTTGGAAAGGAATTTTAAGTGGAACCATTGTTGCTAATGTTACAAGGACTGCCTTGAGCGAATGAAAGATCACCGAACGCAAGTGTTCATCAGATGAAAACTGTATACGGTGGTGGGTGCAGGGTGAGAATTGTCGGGGGGTTGGGGGTTCAACCAACCTCCCATAGTCTTTTTAGTACCCCATTGTTAAGTCCTCATTGCACACCCCAACTCCACAAGAGTCTGATCTCTGGTCTTCTTTCTACAATACTGCATACTGGGTGGATGTGCACCATGGTGGTGGTGGTAGTTGTATAATGGTAGACGTGGTGGTGGATGTGGTGGTAGCATGAAAGATGATGAGGATGAGTAGTGTGTGATGACGACGATGACGGTGACCTATATAGAGGAAGAAGAGAAAGAAGAGTAATTTCGTAATTTAAGCTTATCGGATTGGCGGTCATTGGCATGAAGCTTTAGCGGCTTCATTTTCTTAGCCTCGGCGAATATTACGGCTTCTTGTGGCCAGTCTGAGCTTTTCTCTTCCTACCGACATTGTGTAGTTATATAATATATTGTATTGCATTGTTTTTAAAGATTTATAAGGCACCTCTCATAGTGCAGGCCAATCCATGCTAAAGGTAGTTGACAGAATTCCACACAACGCACTACACGCAAGATTCGGACTCGGACCTCCTTCGGACTACTCTCTTGGATAACCCTTCTGACTAGACGCAGCGCTCGTGAATACGCTGGTGCCCTGCGTTTGGCTTTCGAGTGGTGCTTTAGAAGTTTGGAGGTAGTTACGATTACGATTACGATTACGCAAGATTCGAAGGAAAAAGACACAAAGGCAGACCAAGACAACGCTGGATAGACATTATAAATGAAGACATAACATCACCTGACACTAAGGGGAGCAGTGGACTTGACAAATGACCGTGGACAATGGAGGTCATTTATTCGTACCCATCGCCGCCAAGTGGCTGGCGTCAGGAACTGATGATGATGATGATGATGATGAAAGGTATCAACCGATGGAGCACACGGATACTGTATCCAGCCGAAAACTGGAAGAGTTAAAAGCCCCGTAGTTCCTATTCAATTACCATTTGTTGACGCACTAATACCCTAACAATTAGGCTACCCCGCACCCCTACATGATGCCACAAAACGAGTCTTTAGTTGCCCTCTAGTAGCACGAACTGATCTGTAACGATATTTGTCTAAATGCTCTATTGCCGCTAATTTAACCCGGAACGCCCTCTTGTGCCGACAGACGTTCGAAACCCTCGGCTGCGTTTACATGCCCTTTGACCTGCTGTCTCCCGATCCCTACCCGCTGTCCGCCCCTCCAGCCGCCCTAAGTACCGCCCCGACGCCAGCCTCCGCCGGATACCCCCTCTCCCTCTCTTCGATGCGAAGCCGCCGTCGCTCAGCCCCGTTGGGAGTCTCTCGTATTAGCCGCTTCGTTTCCAGCGTTATGGCTTCCATATTTCCGACCACACGGCAGCTATCCCCCTTCCCTTTCCGTCTATATCTCACTCCCCCTCTCTCTCCCTGCCTCCATCTCTTCATCTCTCTGTGTCTCTCTCTCTATCTGTCTGTCTCTCTCTATGTCTCTCTCTCTCTCTCTCTGTCTCTCTCTCTGTCTCTCTCTCTCTCTCTCTCTCTCTCTCTCTCTCTCTCTCTCTCTGTCTCTGTCTCTGTCTCTGTCTCTGTCTCTGTCTCTGTCTCTGTCTCTGTCTCTGTCTCTGTCTGTCTGTCTGTCTGTCTGTCTGTCTGTCTGTCTGTCTCTCTCTCTCTCTCTCTCTCTCTCTCTCTCTCTCTCTCTCTCTCTCTCTCTCTCTCTCTCTCTCTCTCTCTCTCTCTGGAGCTACCCTCTCCCTCCTTCCTCTCCAGATACCCTCTCCATCACTTCCCCTTCATCTTCCCCTCCATATTCTCTCTCTGGAGAGACCCCCGGTCGAAACGCCAAGATGATGGACGCGTGTTTTTTTTTATCTTGCTGACGGATGCAAGGATAGAGAGTGGAAGATGGAGACGGATGAACCGACGGACAGGCAGACAGGCAGACGGACAGACAGGCAGAGGGGCATCGAGAGCCGCTCAAGCGCTGTCATCGGGTCGTAACTCATCGTCTGAAGTACCTTCAGCCGTCTCTCCTTTGGACAGATGGATAGACGGATAGATGGATGGACGCAGAGGTGGAGGGATGGAGGGAGGCTGGGATGGAGGGATGGAGGGAGGCATGGATGGGGTAGGGATGGAGGTAGTGAGGCAGAGGGGTGGATGGAGGGAGGCAGGAAGTGTGGCACGAGAGGTTAGGCGCTGTATATCTCCCTAAGTGCTTAGCTGTCAATCGAAAACATGCTATTGACGTAATGAACCACGCTCCTTCCATCCGTCCATCCGTACATTCATTCGTCCTTCCATCCGTACATCCATTCGTCCGTTCATCCGTACATTCATTAGTCCTTCCATCCGTCCATCCATTCATCCGTCCTTCCGTCCTTCCGTCCATCCATTCATCCATTCATCCGTTCCGTTCATTCATCCGTACATTCATCCATCCGTTCATCCGTGCATTCATTAGTCCTTCCATCCGTTAATCCGTACATTCATTAGTCCGTTCATCCGTACATTCATTCGTCCGTTCATCCGTCCTTCCGTTCATCGGTTCCTTCGTTCATCCATACATTCGTTAGTCCTTCTGTCCTTCCGTCCTTCCCTGTCCGTCCTTCTGTCCTTCCGTCCGCTAGTGCGAGCGCTACGCTCTTGTTGTGGGGTCGCAGCGAGAATGCTTCACAATCTACCCTTTGACCCACCCACTACCCCACTACCCTACTTAATTAAAGTACCAACGGACCCACTCATCCGCCCTCCCCCATCTGTTAGACGCCACCCTTATCCTTCGTCGACTCATCAGTTTGGCGCGTTTAACGCAGACATCAGGGGTGGTGCTTCTGTGCTTCTGTCTGTCTGTTTTTCTATCTGTGTGTCTTTCTGTTTGTATCTGTGTGCCGCTGTGTCTGTTTGTCCCACAACCGACCGAGCGGACAGACAAATGAACGAACGAAAGAATGACTGACTGAATAAATAAATAAATAAATAAATAAATAAATAAATAAATAAATAAATAAATAAATAAATAAATAAATGAGTGAATGAATGAATGAATGAATGAATGAAGAAATGAGTTAATGAATGAATGAATGAATGAATGAATGATAAATAAATAAATAAATAAATGAATGATAAATGAATGAATGAATTGATGAATGAATAATAAATAAATAAACGAACGAATGAATGACTGAATGAATGAATGAATGAATAAATTACTGAACGAACGAACGAATGAATGACTGAATGAATGAATGAGTGAGTGAATGACTGAATGACTGATTGAACGAACGAACAAACGAATGAATGGAATGCATAAACAAACAAACAGACATTTATATTTCTGTAAGTCTCAACAACAGAGGGCCGTGCAGCAGAAACGGACAGTCGGACGTATGTATACATTGCCGATGATTGGAGGGAAGACGGGCTTATAGTTTAGTTATCCTGAGTTGCAGTTCAGAAGTTGAAGCGGCGGCGGTCTCGGCGATGACTAGGGGTCCCCGCCTGGCATGGCTGATCGGCTTCTGAAGGGCCTGTATAAGCAACGGCGTCACTGCGTCTCCCTCTACTGACGGCGGCGACGTCTAAATAGCCAATTATACTCCAGTTTTATTGCGCTGTCAACTGATCGTTGGCTTTTTGCGGAGGGGCGCTGCTCCGTTCCGGCTTTAATCTTTCGACCGCCCGACCGCCCGATCGACCCGATTCCCCTCCTGCAGCCATCATTCCCAGCTCAACTCCGAATTCCGTTACCGTCGAAGAACGGTAACAACCTGCTCTCTCGGGTGTTGTCTAAAGCGTCGTCCCGTCGTTAGGTCGTACGTATACTCAGCTGTTTTGCCTCGTCCTAATGCCTGACTCCTCGCCTGAACATCATCCTCGGCTTTCTTTGGCTATACCTCTTTGGCTCTCTCTCTCTCTCTCTCTCTACATCTCTCTCTTTCGACTCCTCTCAGTCTTCTCTTCATCTCTCTCCTCTCTCTCTCTCTCTCTCTCTCTCTCTCTCTCTTTCTCCTCCTCCTCTCCCCTCCTCCTCCTCCTCCTCCTCCTCCTTCCCCACTTCTTCTCTCTCTTCTTTCTCCTCCTCCTCTCGTCTTTTTCCTCCTTCTCTTCCTCCCCATCTTTCTCCTCCTCCTCCTCTTTCTTCTCCTTCTCTTCCTCCCCATCTTTCTCCTCCTCCTCCCATCCTCCTTTCCTACCCTATTCCTCTTCCTAATCCTTTCCAGCACCCTCTTCCATTTTCTCTGCTCTTCCTCTTCCTTCTCCAAGTCTTCCTCCTTCTCCTGCTCTATCTCCTCCACATATTCCTCATTTTCTTCCTTCTCCTCCTCTTTCTCCATTCTCCACTCCCTCCTCCTGTTTTCTCCTATTTCTCTGTTTCCTTTCCCCAATAGTCCTCCTCCCACCCTATAGTTCTTCTTCCTCTTCATTCTCTCTTCGTCTACTAAATCCTCCTTTTTTCTCTTAACCTCTAACTCTTCATTGTATACCTATCCTCAGCCTCCTACAACTTCTGCCACTCCTATTTATGTACTCCGTTCCAATCGTCCTACTATTCCTGCTCCTGCTCCTCTCCTCCTCCTCCTTCCTCCTCCTCCTCCCTCCTCTTCCCTCTCTTTCTCCTTCTCCTCCTTCCCTCCTCCTCCTTCCTCCTCCTCCTCCTCCTACTCCTCCTCCTCGTACTCCTACTCCTCCTCCTCCTCCTCTTCCTCCTCCTCCTCCTCCTTCTCTTCCTCCTCTTCCTCCTCCTCCTTGTGGTCTTATTCATGCGTCTGCTATTCCACCAACGCGTGTTCTTTCCGTCTTTATCATATCCTCTCTTGAATAAACGGACAGACGGTATGCATGGATAATGGATGGATGATGGATGGATGAATTGATGGATAGATGGATGGATAGATGGACTGACTGGCGGACGGATGGATGGATGGATGGATGGATAGATGGACGGACGGTCGGATGGGTGGATGATGGATGGATAGATGTATGTATTTCATGTTTAACGACTAGCTCTGTGGTAACAAAGACCATTAGCGTCGCCCTCCTCCTTTATTCAGGCTTGGGACTGGCACTGTCAGAAAGCGAACAGTGGCGGAGTTATATATGGGTGGGTGAGTAGGTGGGTATAGGTGGATGAATAGGGATGGACGGACGGACGGATGGATGGATGGAGAGAGGTAGGGATAAAGGGATGGGTTAGATGGAGGGATGGACGGATAGGACGGATGGATGGACGGAGAGAGGTAGGGGTAAAGGGAGGGTTAGAGGAAGGATGGACGGACGGACGGATGGATGGACGGAGAGGGGAGAGGTAAAGGGAGGGATGGAGGTAGGTAGGGAGGGAGGAGAGGAAGGGAGGGAGAGGAGGCATGTACCGTTTCGTTGTAACTGCGGTTATCAGCTGCTTTGGACGAAATGAACAAAATAGTTTAACCTTCTGCTCTTCGCCCTCTCCCTTCCACATATATAGCATACTTAAGCCCGTGTATATATATATATATATATATAAACATGCATATATTCATATGCATGTATATATATATATATACATATTTACACACGTCATCTGTGTATATAAACACATATACAGTAGATACTTACATACATGCCTAAGAATACATACACACATATATATTTGCTTGTGTACATATATATATATATATATATATATATATATATATATATATATATATATATATATATATATATATATATATATATATATATATATGCATAGACGTACTCTTATTGATAAATAACGTAGGTAATATACAGACTGTAAATATAATAACAGACGCTCTTATCTGTTCTTATACGCATCTGGCGACTGAGAGCCAGAAGAGAGCGCCGTTGGGTGGGGGGGCATCGTTCGGGGGAGGGAGGGAGAGGCAGAGAGAAAGGGAGGGAAGGAAGGAGGCAGGGAGGAGGGAGAGAGGGCACTTGATTGCCGCGACGGCTAAATATATAGAATGACATTTTTATCATCGTCATCGTCGAACATGAGGACCGGTTTCGACCCCGATACGACGCAACCAGAGAGAGACAGATGGACAGACAGACAGCCAGACAGACAGAGAGGGAGAGAAAGACAGACATAGAGACAGAAAGGGAGACAGATGGACAGACAGGCAGTAGAGACAGACAGAAAGACAGACAGGCAGCCAGACATAGAGACAGAAAGGGAGACAGAGGGACAGACAGGCAGCCAGACAGACAGAAAGGAAGAGAAAAACAGACAGGCAGCCAGACATAGAGACAGACAGAGAGACAGATACTTAAGAGCCCATAACCGACCGATCTCCCGCGCTTTCCCTCACCTCGGCAGACGACTATTTTTATTTGTGCGTTTGTTGCAGATATCTGTGAAAGAAAAATACTTAGGTCCTATATATACATATATATATACATACACACAAACATGCCTATATATGATATATTTATGTGTAATAAATAACCCGATTACAACCAGAAATAGGCCTACATATATGATATAATGCATAAACACAGCATTCAATGAAAGAAATATGTTTTTATATCTGTAACATATCTCCGATTGCAGACATAATAGACACAACTGGTATGGAACAAACATGATCTGCGTCTCGTAATATATACAGGGTGGCTCAAAATAAAATGTCCCACCGGATAAAATGCAATTTCTCCGCAACCAATTGAGATTTTTATACCAAACTTTCACCATTTACAGAGGAATGATTTTCCAACAATCTATGAACATTTTACTAAATAATTTCCATAACTTCAAAAGTTACAGCTGTTTTAATATTAAATTCAATTTTTTCAAATTTCCGCAGATGAACGGTCCAATAATGGTTATTTCTTTAAGATTTTTTCACAGAGAAATTGTTTTGTAACACCCAAATAATCATGACGTCATATGACTTCATTACAAGTTGTAAAGAAAGAATTTATGAAGCAAACAGTTAATAATTGCAGATATTTTAAAATAATATTAAGCGCTCAATTTGTTAATCATTTACTGACGGTGCGCCTGCTCATACGGCAAGGTTGGCTCAAGGCTTCATTGCCACCAACTGCAGTGAATTCATTGGCAAAGATGAATGGCCACCAAACTCTCCAGACCTTAGCCCTCTTGATTATCACGTCTGGGGAGCTATGCTTGAACGTTACAAGACATTTCATCCGAGGCCGAAGAACATTGACGAGCTGAAAAAGTCTTGCAGCTAATATGGAATCAGCTGCCGCAGGACTCAATCAACAAGGCTATACTGAGCTTCACAAAAATACTTCGAGCTTGTGTGAGAGCTAGGGGTGGACACTTCGAACATGCCTTGAGATAAACTGCTCAACAGATTCTGATTTCGTAATGAAAGACGATTTTATTTGACATTGAAAATTGTAAATAACTGTCAATTTTTCTTCGGAAATGTGAAAAAATAAAATTTAATATTAAAACAGCTGTAACTTTTGAAGTTATGGAAATTATTTAGTAAAATTTTCATGGATTGTTGAAAAATCATTCCTCTGTAAATGGTGAAAGTTTGGTATAAAAATCTCAATTGGTTGCGGAGAAATTGCATTTTATCCGGTGGGACATTTTATTTTGAGCCACCCTGTATATATATATGTGTGTGTGTGCGTGTGTGGCCAAAGAACCGTCATGTCAATGCATTGTAGAGATAGGCCTATCTGTGACTTCTTCCATGGTTAGATATAATTTATCTTGCAAGCTGCAGGGAATACTGCTATCTCTGGCCAGAGGAAGAGGAGGAGGAGGAAAAGGAGGAGATGCAGGCAGAGTAGAAGGAGTAGGAGAAGGAAGAGGAGGAGGAGATGGAAGAGGAGGAGATGGAGGTAGAGTAGAAGGAGTAGGAAGAGGAGGACGAGGACTAGGAGGAGGATGAAGAAGAGAAGGAAGAGATGGAAGAGGAAGATATTGAAGAGGAGGAGGAGGAGGAGATTTAGGAGGAGGAGATGCAGAGTAGAAGAAGGAGGAGGAGGAGGAGGAGAAGAAGAAGAATAATAGAAAAAATAGGACGAGGAGATGTAGGAGAAGAGGAGGAGGAGGAGGAGGATTATTAGCCTACCTTTACCAGTCCTTTGTTAAGTCACACGTACGTATGCACACCCCTCTCATCCACCCATCCCATCCCCGAACAGATAATATCGTTTAGTGCTTAAAGACATGATTAAGTTCAACCTATATATATAATTATTAAACTTAATATACGTAGGCATCCACATACACATCTGCAGTATACATATACAATAAGTAACAATATATTATGTATACACAAAGCCTATATATAGGGCCTAAGTATATTATAAGCTCGTCATCATCATCATAATCGTAATCAGTCCCTGACACCAGTCATTTGGCGGCCATGTGTGCGAATAAATGATCTCCATTGTCCTCGGTCATTTGTCATGTCCGGTGAAATCTCTCAGCGTTAGTCCAAGTGATGTTATGTCCTCATTTATATTATCTATATCCAGCGTCGCCTTGGTCTGCCTTTCTTTCTCTTTCCTTTTAATCTTGCATGCAGTGCATTGTGTGGAATTCGGTCAACTGGCATTCTCTCTACACACGTGCAAACCATCGGAGTCTTAACTCGACGACTTGTCTGACTCAGTTACAAGTATATATTATTATATATTCGTTTGAAATGAAAACCTTCTGACACAGAGAACAGAAATTTGACTACAACTGAACTTGAAAATGCTGTAAACGGTCATTTTTTGTCTTAAAGATTGTTTCAATAAAGAACTTATTATTATTATTATTATCTGATTATTATTATTATTATTATTATTATTATTAAATTATTATTAATATATAATAATAATAATAATAATAATTGACAACAACAATAGATAATAATAATAATAATAATAATAATAATAATAATAATAATCATAATAATAATAAAGATTGTGGACCCTTTTAGATTTTACTGATTGTCGATATAGGATTCTTGGGATAAAGTACACTGTAAGCGTAATTGTGAATACTTACAGTGTTGTCATGTACTAATGCAAATCTACGAAATTTCTCAGCGCCACAGTGAGAATACAAGGCTATGTATACGTCCGCGAGACCAGTTTAATCGCCGGCGCTATATCAATCAAGTGATCTACCAGGCCAGAATGCGTACATACTTGTCATATTATGTAGTTACAGTCATGTATGAATTATAGTGATTATACTTACGAGCTGTGTGGTATGACATCTGGCGAATGAACTTGTAACGATCTATAGGCCTATATTATGAGAAAGGCGAAATTGGAACGCGGTAGCCAGTAGGCCACTGCTCGTACTCTGGCAGTGCCAGACCCAAGCCTGGATGAAGCAGGAGGGCGACGCTAATTATCTCCGTTATCAACTTATCACACAGCGTCGTTAAACTGAAACTACTACTAGTATAGTCTACTACTGGAGCGCAGTCGTTTGATGCTGAGCCTTAGGAGATATTCCATATTGAGATGGACAAGTAGACGGACAGATGGACAAACAGAACAGGTAAAATACACAGAGAGGACAACAAAACGCACACATGAAACTGATGATGAAAGCAGACATAAGCCCAGGGACAGGACAGACGTACCGACGTAAACTGTGTACTGCAGCGTCAGTTCTGTCTGCGACGTATTTTGGTCGTCGTCGGTGGAAGAGAACCGTAAAGCCTGTCTTGCTGTCTGTCTGCCTGCACCTCTCTGCCTGCACCTCTATGTCTGTGTCTGTCTGTATGTCTCTGTCTGTCTGTCTTTGTCTGTCTGTCTGTCTCTATCTCTCTGTCTGTCTCTCTCTCTATTTCTTTGTCTCTTGGTCTGTCTGTCTCTATCTGTCTCTCTATCTGTCTCTGTCTCTGTCTGTCTCTGTCTGTCTGTCTCTCTCTCTGTCTCTCCTTGTCTCTGTCTCTCTCTGTCTCTCTGTTTGTCTGTCCCTCTTTCTCTGATATAACTCATTCGATATCAATGGACACCTGTTTCTCTTCCTCCTCTCCTTCCCAGGATCCTCTCTCCATCCCGTATTATACCCTCGCATGTTCCACAACAGACCACCACCAGCAGGTACCGCAGACAGACACGTGGGCAGACAGACAGACAGACAGACAGACAGGCAGAACGGATGACAGCAGAATCTAACATGCAGCAGTCAATCGAACCCGTGGACAGGCAGTGTATAGATTACAACAGAAGCCCCAATACGACCACCATCCATCAGTGCCAGGTCGACATATACCATACATAATTGACTGATGGAGGAGGGTATTCCCCTATAGCTCGTGGGTGTGGTGGCATACTTGGACCTCTCTGCGAATGGTCTGTCTTGTATTGCGCCCTGAGCAATAGCGATATCGTGCGTGGAACAGAAGTCTTAGAGGCGCATAGATTTTCTCAGGCCTTTAGGCCATGGATGCCACTCGACGAATATCCGACATAAAAATGCTTTAAACGGATGTCTTGCAGTAGCCAGACACTCGTGTTATAACTAAAATGGTATAGCCGTATAGGCATAATCGTAATCGTATACAGTATACACTCCAAACATCTAAAGCGCCACTTGAAAGCCAATTGAAAGGCACAAGGCTTAGTCTGTCACACTCACAGAGCACCAGCTAACTGCCATTCATTCATAACGACAATTTGAACCCGGGACTTCACAGTTCAGGACTCATAACTTCTATGTTGAGTTGTGTGCAGTGGCGTCTACCAAAATGAGGGGGGGTTGAGAGAACATTCTCCCACGGTTGCCAGAGGGGATTGAATTTAACGTTTTGGATATAACACAATCGACCAGAATCGAGGAGGTGGTTGTTTTCCCATTCCAGGTAGGGTGGGGTGAGGGGGGGTAGACGCCACTGGGTGTATGCCAATGTAAGAGTAACGAGTTATGCTAGAAATTCTGTCCATGGCATGTTGTTTGCTGGCCACACTACATTGTCTTACATTGCTAGACACTACTTTGAAATGTTCAGATACACAATTGATATGTTCTGATATATTGGACTATAATGCAATCTTCTATACTTGCTGTGTATTTATCTGTTGTGGTATGTGAGGTCCATAGCCTATAGATAGCAGAAACTGTTTCCCTGCTGTGGATTGTAGTTCCCATCATGCCTGCATATGTGATATTAGTAATCTATCAAAGAGTATCTATACAACCACAGTATACGCTCTATCGTAATATATCCGATATGGTATCTCTATGGCATGTATCGGTCTAGAGCCTGGTATATTGTAAATATACATATATATAGATACGACAAAGTATCTATATACATACTAGAGTATATTACTTTAGCGCTTGGCGAGGTATTTAAACAGTGCAGCACATACATACATACAGTCACACTGACTCACACATACATACTATACATGCATACATACTAACATACATGATATGTTCGTGAACTTCTGATATATACATACGTATAAATGCATGTGTGTACATACGCACGCACACTTGCATGCATACATATGGCCTACATATGCATACATAAATACATGTGTGGAGTCTGTGGACGTACTTGGCTACTTGCGTACACGTGCATTCGTATACATGCATGCGCACTCTTCCGAATCTTGCCCTATTTAAAAAAGAGGTCAGAGCCTACCTCCTTGACAATAGTCAATGCATTATCTAAATATGATTATTCATTGTTATACCACAATTAGTTAAGTGACCTAGTTAAGTGTTGTTAGTTAAGCCAGTTATTCTAAATTTTTTGACAATGCTATTTGTGTAAACTATACTCAACTGTCATCCCTCTGCTAACATGGTACACGGGTATCCCTAACTTAGCGGGACTTCAGTCCCTTCTGGGAACCCGATTGTTTCCCTCAAACGTTAATTAGATAATCATGTCATCTGTCTGTTTTAATTTCCAAACTTATGATTGTTGATTATGTTTATTCTGGATCACTACTTGTAAACTATTCTATGGAAACAATAAAAGGATTGATACACAAACATACACGCATGCATACATACATACATAGGGGCCTACATACATCTACCTGGATGGATATACATACATACATACATAGCCTACATACATAATATTATATACATACATACATACATGCATGCATACATACACACATATATACACACACACACACATACATACATACATACATACATACATACAATCAAATAGCCAGTCAGACGTATACACACATAAATAATGCTGAGGACTTGTAAACGTGCTCTACGTAGATATGGATGATCGTATATTATAGTATAAGTGGTTGTTGGTCTGATGTATTTCTCTAGTAATTGGAACGGACAGAAGCCGGACTGCCTCTAAGTGCCCGGCTGATTTGGTCGGCGAGACGCGCCTCTGTCTGACGGACTACACGGGGCAACTGGACGCCCTCCTGCTGTCCGACAACCGCTTCTTCCCAGGGCTCGACGTCGAGGTCATCAGGTCACTGTGCAGGTCAGTCCCCACGTCAACCACCCCCCCCGCCCTAAGTGGACCACCTCTCCCCACATCCATTAACCCCAAACATATATCGCAGACAACCCACACTACATCTATAAAGACTATGGAGACATAGATTCCGCAGTAATGGTTACATACTGATACCATTTACATAAACCACGCGAGGTCATGAGGTTTAATCTTACGTAAATGCATTCTGTGTGTGTGTGTATGCATGCATGTATGTATGTATGTATGTATGTATGTATGTATGTATGTATGTATGTATGTATGTATGTATGTATGTATGTATGTATGTATGTATGTATGTATGTATGTATGTATGTATGTATGTATGTATGTATGTATGTATGTATGTATGTGTTGTATGTATGTATGTATGTGTGTATGTATTTGGTTTTACCTGAACACTTCTTTTGCGCATTTAGAAACATCATAAAGGCGTTGTATAAACATATAGGCAGCCATATATACAAGTGGACAACTATAGATTGACCTGCCGCCAGACACAAACACACACAGACAGGTAGGCGGACAAGCAGGCGGCGCAGAAAGACCTGCAAACATACAACTGACTATAATAGTATACAATGCAGCTGAAGAGAGTGACGCTTCACTGAATATATAGCATCCAGGCAATCGAGGCAGCATCCCATTGAAGGATGCGGGAGCTGCTGCTGCTGCTGCTGCTGCTGGTGCTGGTGATGATGGTGATGATGATGACGGTTGTCTGTTCTGTGTTGTGTGATGTGTAGTCTGCTGGACGACTCGATGAGATGCGTCCGTAATACTCTCATCGAGAACTGTCCGAAGAGCGAACAGCAGCAGGCCATCGAAGACGAACTCGGTCCTCATCTCGGCGTCAGACAGCTCTGCCTACACCCAAATATTTACGAAGGTATACGTACAACCACTCATCCGCCAAAATCATCTGGACGTCTGCCTGTCTGTCTGTCTGTCTGTTTGTCCGGCTCTGTGTTGGACCTATATAATGTAATGTCTCTCTGTCTCCTACTCTGTCTCTGTCGGTCTTTATCTCTGTCTCGGTGTCTCTGTTTCTGTGTCTCTGTGTCTGTGTCTATCTCTGTCTGTCTGTCTGTCTGTCTGTCTGTCTGTCTCTCTCTGTCTGTCTCTCTCTGTCTGTCTGTCTGTCTGTCTGTCTGTCTGTCTGTCTCTCTGTCTGTCTGTCTCTCTGTCTGTCTGTCTGTCTCTCTCTCTCTCTCTCTCTCTCTCTCTCTCTCTCTCTCTCTCTCTCTCTCTCTCTCTCTCTCTCTCTCTCTCTCTCTGTCTCTCTCTCTCTCTCTGCTTACACAAATGAAACTAAATCTCTATCCGATCTGTTATGAGCGTTTTGCTTATACAAATGAAACTGGTCATAAAATCATTTAGTATCCCATCAACTGTTATGAGCGTTTATTAAGCATAGAATGGTATAGGCCACTATATGTGCACGCATGAGGATTGTAAAATGTAAATACACACACACACACACACATACACACACACACACACAAACGCACACGCACGCACACACACACACACACAAACACACACACACATGCATGTGCGTGCAAATACGATGTTTCCAGTCACTGTTCTCTTGCATGACTATATCGCTTATATAAATATATACTCACGCATGTCTTCTAGCTGTGCACAGTTAAACGGAGCTGTTTCCCTTTTCCTTTAAAAGAATGCGCGATAAAGCAGAACTGTTTCGCTCTTCCTTTAAGAATGCGCTATAACCCAGAACTGTTTCGCTCTTCCTTTAAGAATGCATGATAACGTTTATCTGTTTCGAGCTGTTTCGCTTTCCTTTAAGAATGCATGATAACGCAGAACTGTTTCGCTCTTCCTTTAAGAAGAATGCGCTATGCATGTTTCGCTCTTCCTTTATAACCCAGACTATACTGTTTCGCTCTTCCTTTAAGAATGCGCGATAACCCAGAACTGTTTCGCTTTTCGTTTAAAAGACTATACGCGAATAGTCCTTTTCGGCAATGTATGATACAAACTGCGCAGAACTGTTTCGCTCTTCCTTTAGTAAAGCACCATGACTCAGAACTGTTTCGCTTTTCCTTTAGTAAAGCACCATGACTCAGAACTGTTTCGCTTTTCCTTTAAGAATACGCGATGAACCAGAACTGTTTCGTTCGAACTCGACCGGAAGCGGAAATCTGCTACCGCAATTTTATGATCGCCGTCCAAGATGATGAACCGATGGAGCGACCATCATCATCGTTATCGTCTAGTCAACGACACCAGGCTCCACAACAACGACAATATTGCAGGTAACTATAACTACTACTAATAATAATAATATCATCATCATCATCATCTAATAATAATAATAATAATAATAATAAATAATAATATATATATATATATATTCGTTTTATTTGATAAAGAGACAGATCTGGGTGGCACACCGCACCCAGTTACATGTCGAAGCATAAACTAGACAAATAAAATAATAAATGAAAAGAGTTAACAGAGCTCTGTCAGTGATCACGGGCAAAGAGGACTCTAGGGATAAAGTTTTTGTATTTATATTGTCTATCCAGTAAAGGCTATATATTAACCCTATCAAGGGGGTGGGTTGCCACCCCCCTAGGTTTTTTCCATCTCAAACTTTTTCCGTATGGAATAAAAATTTGACCTTTTAGGTAGCTGTAGGGGTTCATTTACACTTTGAGGTAAAATGTGAGATGATATCTCACACCGTTCAAAAGTTACTATTTCCGAGGCACCAGGGGGTGGATACCACCCCCTAGATTTCCTTTAGTATTAAGAGACACCATGACCATTCAGAACTGTGTTCTATTTTCACTGAGTTGACCTGAAGCAACCGGATGTGCTCAAAATAAATAATAATACGCGTAATATGCGTTAAAAATGGCTGAATGAAAGGACTCCCCCCTTAGTTTTTGTCTGTAGCGTATTCATTTGTCTTCCTGGAAGAGGAAACAAAGATACCATTCTTTAGAGGGAATGATCGCCGTTGCAACCTATGATGTCTTTTGATGGAGCGACCATCATCATAATAATATAATCTGTGTGAAAATGGCCGAATACAGCATTACAAGGCTCCACATATATATGTATGGATATATATGTGCATGTACATTTACTATATAAACATACTATGATTTTGTGTATCTTTTATACATAGATTAGTTTCAAAACACACATAATCTTATATTTGTTTATCCAAAAAGTACAAAATGTACGCAATAATATACAATATTGCTAATTAATAGGTTCCGTTGTTAAAAGTGATGTAATTTCGAGGTGCATTCACATAATGTACAACTAAATATACCATTCTGTGCAGAAATGAATGCTGAATCCATTGCTATATTACAAGTTATGATATGTGAAATCAAACACGAAATCCAGGGGGCTATAACAAGTCCGCTCATACAAAAAGCTTGGTAGCCCTAGGGTTATAATATTAATAATAATAATATAATAATAATAATAATAATAGTGACAATTTATTTGGCGCCGTAACACAGTCATGCCGTTACAAGGGCGCCTTACAGTCATATATATATGCCTGACGCCAGTAAATCTATGGCGGCGATGGGTACACATAAATGATCTCCATTGTCCGTGGTCATTTTTTCAAGTCTATATATTGCTCCTGTGTTAGTCGAAGTGTTGCTAAAATGTCCTCATTTATATTGTCTATCCAGTATGTGGCTATATATAATTATATGGTTTTCTATATAGACTCTTAAAGACGCACTTTTCAGCTGTTTGATGGCCACGCGTTGAGCGATTCTTAGAGACTCTCTTAAGTGACGCTTTATAAATGTCTTGTTGCATTACATCTGTCTATCTGTCTGTGTTTCTCTTAGTGTATGTGTGTATGTGCATTCGTGTATATGTGGGCCTGTGTGTTTGTTTTTTGTTTGTCTGTCTGCCTGTGTGTTTGTCTGTCTGCCTGTGTGTGTTTCTGTCTGTCTGTTGTGTCTGTCTGTCTGTTGTGTCTGTCTGTCTGTTGTGTCTGTCTGTCTGTCTGTTTGTCTACATAGACACAATAAAAACTCCTATATACTGTTCTACATGGAACCGTGTATAATGTATACATGCATACTGTGATTGTATACAGCCACGTAAAGCGCCTGATTTCCTGCGTCAAGAACCACGTTCGCACTAGTACCACATCGTGTCAGAAGATGGCGCTGAGGCTCGTCGATGTTCTCGTCCGCGCCTCCCTTCCCAGCACCGTCTACTGCAGGGACGAACCAGCCACAGCATCCCCCACGCTGGTAAGGCTATACACTGCATGCTAGACAGCTTGAGTAATGAGTACAATACAATACGATACAATTGTATACTGCCGAGATTTCAATCGCGGGCTATATATGACGGTCCGTATATATATACACGAGGACCTTTGGCGTGGTACCCCCATTCAATTGGAAAGCGGTGGTGAAGGATTTTAGCCGAACAATTCATTGAAAAATGAGCATGCAGGGTCGAGGCCTTAGCACGGTCCGTACACGGGAATCCTAAATGGCGTGGCACCCATTCAATTAGGCAGCAGTGGTGCAAGAAAATGTAGCGGATTATCAACATATTACGCAAGTGTGTCACTGCATGTGTGTGCCTCCTCGTGTCTCCATGTGCCATATGTTAATGTGTATGTGTATTTAACTATGTATACTATATATGCCTCTAAGCTACAGTTTTGTAAACTTAAGCCTTATATATATGCGTTTGCAAATATGTATGTCTAAAAACTTATAGCACCTTTATAAAAGCGCTGAAGCCGGAGAACAAAATTAGTGTTTGAATTTGGTGGATGGCGAATTAGTAGTAATATCTGGGGTCGAAATACAAAACGCAATTCGGGTATTAATAAAATATATCTCTGCGTTTGTCTGCCCCAACTTAATTAAGATGATTAATTATTATTAATTATTATTAATAAGTTAGGCCTATAGGCCTACGTTGTCTGAAACACGAGTTCCGTCATAGGATATATATAGAGTAACAGAGAGGAACCAATTCATGAATAGTTCTCGAGTTGACGCCAAGTATGCCATTCGTAAGACTTGGAGTAAGTCGTCAGACTTATCGCCGCCCTCCTTCATGACGACGCACTCCTCCTCTGCGTCGCGGTCTCACTTGAGTGTGCTATCAATTTTGCTATCATGACGATTACCGTCGAGGGCTCACAGCGGAGACTCGTTGACGACAGCCAGACATTTCCGCGTGAGCTCACTGCAGACTCAAGAACTCCTCGATGGGACCTGGTTTATGGTCATTTCAACCGATGTATACGTCGAAGACTCGAAGTCCCTCGCCGTAATTAATTACAGTGTTACATTAATTAATGCTCATAAAGTAGAAAATGTATTAAAGCTCTTGTTGAGGGCAAATATTGTAATCATACTGCGTTTGTCGGTTTGAAATAATAATATCATCATCATAGTTATCGTCTTCGTCGTCGTCGTCATCATCATCATCATCATCATCATCATCATCATCATCATCATCATCATAATCATCATCATCATAAATCCTCGTCATCATTATAATTATTATTGTTATTATTATTATTCATCGTCCTAATGGTAGCTATATCGGTTGTGTGTAATCCGGATGTTGTAACCCGGATGTTGTTTAGTTTCGTCGTGTTTTAGAACCGATTATTCCAATCGCTTTCGTGCAACGCCATACTTTGCAAAACAACCGTTTATTTTAGTTGGCTTAGTAGTAGTTTCCGTTTAAGGACACATGTGATAACAAAGATCATTAGCGTCGCCCTCCTCCTTCATCCAGGCTTAATTGGGACTGCAGGCTTAGTTGGCTTCGTGTGATTGGCTGTTTTTAAAAGTATATATATAATCGGTGTCGTCATGTGATTGGTTGCTTTGCCACCTTTATCCTCGTTGCCTGGCGGTCATTAACTTTTTGTAATTGGATGTTATCCAATTATTGTCGTCATGTGATTAGTTGGCTTGCAACTGTTTATTTAAGTTGGCTTCGTGTGATTGGCTGTTTTTAATTGTATGCTACTCTGTGCCGTCGTGTGATTGGTTGCTTAAGAATCAAATTATAATAATAATAATAATAATAATAATAATAATAATAATAATAATAATAATAATAATAATAATAATAATAATAATAATAATAATAATAATAATAATAATAATAATAATAATAATTCTAATCTAATAATAATAATAATAATATTCTTTAATTGAAACAATCCGGTTGACAAACGCAACAGGTCACAGTGTACAGCTATGCAACTGAATTCACAATTCACAAGAACACAAATGACAGAAGACATAAATCCTAACTACTAACAGAACAGACAGCCTGCAGTATATACTTTCGCTGTCGTCGTTTAATTGGTTTATTTTCTTCCGTCGTTTCAGGGGAAGACGTCAGAACGTTTCCAGGACGCAAACTCATCAGGAAAAGCATTGCAAGGATCTGGCGGACTGTTAGCCTTCTGTTGCTTTGCACTGGCCAGTCTCGTCTGCCTGCAATCCTTCTTCCTGCACGTGTTGGGACCTTCGGGATCACTGCTCTTCCATCGTCCGCCCTCTGCCACCACGCCTCTTCCTCTATCGCCTCCTTCTTCTTCTTCTCTCCTCCTCGTCGTCGTCATCATCTTCATCACCGTCGATTTGTAGATCTTTTGTTCTCGTGATAGATTCTGTAGAGGTTCGAATGTTTTCCGTCTTCGTCGCTATAAAAATTGTGGCTGCAGCCGCCTTCAACGGTGTAGTGTTTCGTGCGGCTGAGTTGGTCGGCGGGACCGTGTGGTCTTCTAGGACCCCCCAGCCTTCGATTTGTTTCTGTAACCCCAGACATCGTGCAGTCTTTCAGACTGGGGTGAATAGCTAGATAGGGTGCTGGACTACGTCGACTTCCTAATTGTGTACAGGTCAATTTTTAAATAGTGATGCTAAATTGCTAATCGACGAGAAAGGCATTTAGATATAGAAGCAGGCGGGAATTTGTAAGGGAAATGTACCAGCGGCTTGGATCAGCCAATGAAAACGACTCGTAGCCTACACGTGTATAAGCTCACCAGTGAGTTTTAAATTCGCTTCATTAACTGGGTTTTTCAGACTGTATAAAGCCAGGCAAAACTGTTTATTGAGACTACGAAATTTTAGAGTATTATGAGTATTGAGTATACTTGCTTCACAAGCGTTGCATTTAACCGTAAATTGTTATTAACTATAGAACGTGTAAGTCCGAAAGTGTAATTAATTGATTAGGGGTTTATTATTTAAGTGTTTATGTAGCCTATATGTGCGTTTCTACTCATTGAAGAAGAGTAGGATAACGTTAAATTACTGTAGTAAATATGAAAATTGTTGGCCTCCTCCAGACGATATTTTTGTAGATGAAGAGTACAAATGTTATGTAATTGTCTTGATAATAATGTTGAGTGTCTTGTGGCGCCATGCCTGTTATCAGCTGCGGCAACGTCTAGACGCTTCGATGGGAAAGCTATCAACCCTCAGCAGAGAAGTGGCAAAGGGTTCTCGGCACGTTCGAGAGTTTGCATTACGCCATACTTACTTCACTTATAGTAAGCTTACTAGACGAGAGAGACACAGACGGACAGACGAAAGGACGGACGGACGGACGAATACACGGAGAGATAGAAACATGGACACACAGACTGAGACACACATGAACACATATTTGGAAGAACTCAAACTGAGAGAAGCCGACAGAGATGAAGAGAGAGAGAGAGAGACAGACAGACAGAGAGACAGAAACGAAGACTGAGAGCGTTGGAAGAACATACAGAGATAAAAGACGCACAGAGAGAGAGAAGAAAGAGAGAGAGAGAGACAGAAAGAGAGACAGGCAGACAGTGACAGACAGGAGAGAAGAAAGAAAGAATAACGGAAGATAGAGAGAGAGACAGACAGAGAGACAGACAGAGAGAGACAGAGAGAGAGAGAGAGAGAGAGAGAGAGAGACAGAGAGAGAGAGCAGAGAGAGAGAGAGAGAGAGACAGAGAGAGAGAGAGAGAGAGAGAGAGAGAGAGAGAGAGAGAGAGAGAGAGACAGAGAGAGAGAGAGACAGAGAGCGAGACAGAGAGAGAACGACGATCCATATAAGGCGTATATATTAATTCTCTTGCGTGTATAATATATAGGCCCAACAGTAGGCTAATTAGTGGTTGTAATTAAGTGCCTTGTACTGCAGTTGATTAGTCCTTTTCGGCAATGTATGATAAGCTGTGCTGATTAACTCTAATACTGTTCTGCATGAAATAAAAAAACGCAGTCGTAATTCCGATGGAGCCTTGTTTTCAAGTGTCGTCTTTACTTAACAAAGCATCGTCATCTGAACCGTGTCATCATTATCACCATTGTATATATACGCAAGTATAAGATAAGTTGAAGAGCTGTCCTTGAAGCTGCTCGCGGGAGGCAGCCATTGGTATATATATGAACAAGTGTCAGCGATATATACCAATGTCCGCCACTGTGGTTGTGCCAGTCCCAAGCCTGGAGGAAGGAGGAGGGCGACACTAATCATCTTTGTTATGACACAGTGTCGTTAAGCTAGCAGCAACTAACAGCGACTTCAAAATTCTTAGCTCTGCAGGACACGCAGCGACCGGTCGATAATTCCTTTCCGATCTTTCCACTGGCGTGCAGTGTACGAGCAGTGACCCAGTGTACTCATTGTATGGCTGAGTTCGCCAGGGCACGCAGGTGGAGCAGAAATCTCGAAACATACATGTATGCCTGCAATGGCGGAGATTTGAACCCTTCACCTCTCGATTGTATTGTATTGTATTGTATCTATCAAGTTATGTAGCGCCTCTCGCAGTGCACACCAATCAGAAACGCTACCAGTGCGAGAGACCCAGAGAAAAGAAAGAGGTCTTGAGACAACAAAAAGAGGCACTTGGCCCGCCAGTTAATAAGCAGGAATGAGTCAAAAGAGGAAAACACCCCCCGCTGGTTCCCTAGTGCAGGGCCAATGATTGACAGTTCAGCAGGTTAATCACTGGATTGTCGGAATTATAGTCTCCTAAATCACTCGATTTTTGGATCGCATTCATGCCAGGCGAGCAGACGCGCACTCACTTCCGCAGCGACGCATGGACAAAGGAGTCATGTTACTCATGTCCTAACAGAACCTTTGGCCCACAAAAATACATCTTGGGCATAGTGTATCTCCCATTTTAGGTGCCAGGCTCCTATTTCGGATCCCAAATGAGAGATGCCATGAGATCCGGTGGAATCCGGTGGAATTTAACGACCACTCTTCTCTTCTTAGATCACAAGTCAGAAGTTGACCTGTATACACACACCTGTTCATACGTCCGTCCATCTGTTCGTCAACTCATGAAATGCTTTAAGCTCGTTCATATAATTATACAGTATACATATAGATGCTTTATGAGTGTAGCTTTATTGACTGACAGATGCGTTGGTCCGTCCGTCCGTCCGTCCGTCCGTCCGTCCGTCCGTCCGTCCGTCCGTCCGTCCGTCCGTCCGTCCGTCCGTCCGTCAATCATGTCTGTGCAGTGTATGTCCGTCCATCCGTCCGCACAGAATCGACTCCTGTCAATCAACACTCATTCAACACCCATTCATATCTCTGACATCCTGTTGTCAGTCAGTGTTGCGTATGAAACTGTACTCTTTGAATGATTACGTATATATACATAGATATATAATATACATATAATATCTTTCTGTTGGTTCTCTGCCTTGCTATAGGCATGCAGGTTCGTACGTCCAATTGCGCCATTCATCATATAATATAATTATTTGTATATGTATATATAATATACAAATAATATATATATATATATTGAGTTTGGCCTACAACACAGACACAAATATATATATATATATATATATATATATATTCATTCAGAAACTATTGTTTCATACGCAACACGTATATACTTGGACTGACTGATATATTGAGTTAGGCTTGCAACACATACACACAGATATATAATTATATATATATATATATATATTAATTTGCATGCAAGTAATATCTACTAGAGAGGCTCGAGGGGTAGACCTTGCACTTACCGGATGTCAACACTCGCCAATATCCGTCGGGGCCGAGCTGAGCGAACGCCATCTATCTTCAACCGCCGGCGCCGCCGCAGAAGAATCCGGCAGAAGATGAGGAGGTGGCGGGAAGGAAGGAAGCAGCCGATGAGTATAGAGGAATTCCGGTGGATGAAAGATGCCAAGGATACTGCTGCTGCTGCTGCAACTCGTGTGGCAGCAGCAACAGCAGCAGCAGCAGCGGCGGATGGAGGTTGAAATTTCACGCCGAGCAAAAGCCGAGCATCGTTGAGAGAACGGGAAAGATAAGACCGGCGGCAGAAACGGAGTAGCATCGATACACCTTTGCAATCAACTGAGAACAACTGTGTGGAGGCCTGGAGGGCTGTATTGGGTGGAGGGTGTTTGATCTGTGTTTCCTCGTTTCTAATTACGCTAATTGTCTATTCGGATATAATTAGACTCTCGAGGGTTTTGAGGAATCGAGCCCCGCGAGAAATTCGATTATGATCTCCAACTTCCGACAACTGACCATTGCCCTTGTCTGTCTCTCACTTCTCTCTCTCTCTCTCTCTCTCTCTCTCTCTCTCTCTCTCTCTCTCTCTCTCTCTCTCTGTCTCTCTCTCCGACACACACACAAACACATCCACATACACACAACATACCATAAATAACATTTATACACTGTCGGCGAGAGACATATATTAGGCCTATAATTAGAATCAAAAACAACGCTACAGTTACGTGCACAGCAACTCAACAAGCGAGTCATCAAGTTTCAGAGATTTAATCCATCCACATTTCTTGCGCTGCCCAACAGAAGAAATTCCGTATTCAATTAAGAATTAAGGAGGAGTTTGTTGGCCATCATCCAGGACTCCTCAAAGACAATGGACGTTGTCTTCTGTCTTGTCCATTGTTTACATCTGAGGAAATAAAGAGCAAGGTAATTTTCCGAAACAGCATGAAGAATACCAGTAATTCTGAGATAAATTCCCAAAGCATTACTAAGACATCACTGTCATGTATGTCAGTTTTTAACCCTTTAACGACGAGCATGTACTAAAATGTATGGGATGCAATGCAGCTCGTTGTTAAAGGGTTTTAATCAACACATTGCAGGAACTTACTAAAAATTTCCCCAGACATTGCTAGGTGCATCAGTAGATCCTCAAACTGTGGTTCATTGTTGGAGTCAGTCGTCTTTTTGGCCCCATCACCCATGCATGTACACATCCTCTCCCTGCAACGCCAACATTGAAAGTACTTCACCTGACAATGTCAAACGATAGATAGATACGCATAGATATGATATCACAGTGTATGATCGTGAATCATTGTACCCAGTAGTATTGTGTACAATAAAAACAATTGAGATACAACCCTGTATGGAACACCGCATGTCAGCAAAGCATTAGATGAATAATTAGTTATCTGCGTATTCCGCTGTTGAAGGACGATTGTAATCATATCAACCTATTCTCTTTGTTGAAGATAATAGTAACCACATCTACGTAGGCCTTTTCTTCTGTTTGAAGACAATCGTAACCATATTTCTACGTATTTTCTTTGTTTAAAAACAATCGTAACCATACCGACGAATTATTCTGTTTGAAGACAATCGTAATCATGCCTACATATTCTTTGTGAAAATAATCGTAACCATATCTACGTACCATATTTCTTGGAAAACAAATGGTCTATATCTATATAGTATACGTATATATGCTGTTTGTTTGAAGACAATCGTAGCCATGGTTACGTATTATTTTTCTCGGAAAACAATAGGCCTATATCTACACATTCTCCATTTTTTTAATACAATCGTAACCATGCCTACGTATTCCTCTGTTTGTATACAATCATAACTATATCAACATATTATTTTTCTTGGAGAACAATAATCTATATACGACGCATTCTCTTTGATTGAGGACAATCATAACCATGACAACGTATTTTTCTGTCTTAAGACAATCGTAACCATATTCACGTATAGGCCTACTCTTCTGTTTGAAGACAATCGATCGTAACCATACCTACGTATAGGCCAACTCCTCTGTTTGAAGACAATCGTAACCACGTCAGTAGTGGAATAAGTGGGTACCAGCCTACCAGGTCCTCACAGACGACTGGGTGCCAGCCTACCAGCTCCTCACAGACGACTGGGCGCCAGCCTACCAGGCCCTCACAGCAGTGATGTGGTCTCGAGACCGCGGTCTTGGTCTCGAGACCGTCTCGAGACCGAAAAAATGCGGTCTTGGTCTTGGTCTCGGTCTCGAATGTTCCGGTCTTGGTCTTGGTCTTGAAAGGTGCGGTCTTGGTCTTGGTCTTGGTCTTAAAGGCATGGTCTTGGTCTTGGGCGTCTGGTCTCGCCGTCTCGGGCATTCGCCTTTGATCTTGGCCTTGCGCCTTTGGTTTGGTCTTTGGTGGGAACGAGAGTGGAGTAGTAATAAAATGTTGTCGATATTTGCGGTTATTCGGGGATTTCTGAGATACCTAGCTTCGAATTCATGCGACGATTCGCCAAGGACAAAGCGAGAGAGGACCTTGTTCGTTTAATTCTTATCAGAAGCGACAAGAAATCGTTGAGGCACAGTTAACCCTAAGTCCCTAACTGCTGGTGCTTTAGTGACTAGTTAACTTTAGGCTTGTACTACAAAGCAATATCAGCAAGCGTTGCAAATCATGTATTTGGTGGGAAATTTTTCTCTAGGCCTACTGGCAAAGTTTTTCGTATTCCTCAACACCTGCGCCTGTTGAGAGTGTGTTTAGCTGTAGTGTGCTGTTCATGAGACCTCGCCCACTTGGGGACAAAAACTATAGGCCTAACTATAAATATAAAATAGGCATTTGATTTGAATTATATGAATATGTAACACTACAATTGAAAATTGCATTTATGATCTTGAGGCTTAGGTCTTGGTCCTGGACAGTGCGGTCTTGGTCTCGGTCTTGGACCAGGCGGTCTCGGTCTTGGTCTTGGACCAGGCGGTCTTGGTCTCGGTCTCGGTCT
Source organism: Aporrectodea caliginosa (assembly GCA_020284085.1). Lineage (NCBI taxonomy): Eukaryota > Metazoa > Annelida > Clitellata > Crassiclitellata > Lumbricidae > Aporrectodea > Aporrectodea caliginosa. The sequence continues at coordinate 751,395 of JACEVL010000137.1, read as the reverse complement.
TGGACCAGGTGGTCTTGGTCTCGGTCTTGGACCATGCGGTCTTGGTCTCGGTCTTGGAATTTTGGTCTCGTGCACAACACTGCCTCACAGAAGACTGGGCGCCAGCCTACCAGGCCCTCACAGAAGAGTACTGGCCAGCCTACTAGGCCCTCCCAGAAGACTACTGCTCAGCCTACCATTTCAATGGTCAAATGACGTCATCCAAACCTACTGCTGCTATAAAAGCCAGTTTCTATTATTAGCCTGCAATGCAATGCTGATTACATCAGCCTGAAACACATGACACACCCACTAATTAAAAGCTGTGGGTGGGTCATTTCAAGGGTCGCTATTCTTAGAGCCTCGCCACACACACACACACACACACACACACACACACACACACACACACACACACACACACACCGACACACACCGAAACACACTATCTTTTCACAAGCGTTCCATACAACTGTAGCTTTTCACAAGGACACTGAAACACAGTGGTTTTTCACAAGGTTTCCGATTAGGCGTTTTTACTTGCCTAGGGTTTTACGTCACACACACACACACAGCGACAAGCTCTACTAGCCAACTCGAATTATAGAGAAATGGAGTGAGTTAGGGTTCGCTTACTTAAAACGCGCCTAAGTTGACTGCCATTATTGGATGACTGTGCTTTTCTCATTGATTATTGTGCGTCCACTCAATCACACACACAATATAGGACGTCTTTCAATGTCTATACTAATCTATCTACCAAACACGAAAAGACATGAGTTTAATCAAACTTTATTGAAGCGAAACACAGCTTCAGTACATTAAACTGTTACACACAAAATTATGAACCAGGTAGTCGTTAAGACCAGTGTCAAAACTTAACATATTTGCAATGGCATTAACTGTTTTGTTTCTAGCTCTATGAATGCAATAGAATATAGTGTCCGCAGAATCGACTGACTACGCTTTGCAAATTTCTACCGGTATAAGTCCAACGAGCGCAATGTCTGTGTAAAAACGTTCTGAAAGGCGCTTCAGGTGGTTCTCCAAACGAATCAAAGTATTCGCCGTATGTAGAATCTTCAATGTACAATACGATCGATCCAATGTTGTCCAGGTTTGTCGTGTGGGTCGGTGTTACACACTATTAGAGCCGGTTTGCTTTTGTCAAACGTTTTAGGCAATCTATCGCTCGAGAAACGTGCTTTTCGATTACAAGAATTGAAAATGAATGGCAGCAGAATAGAGAAGATACTTCAGAAAGATGCAAAGTGTAGAGCAATGTTCCTGGGCGTGTTTGCCGAGGCCGAGAAAAATGAAGGCGCTAAAAATGCCGAGGCCGAGAAAAATGAAGGCCCTAAAATAGCCGAGGCCGAGAAAAAAGGCGCTAAAAAAAATGAAGGCGCTAAAATTGCCGAGGCCGAGGCCGAGAAAATTGAAGGCGCTAAAATTGCCGAGGCCGAGAAAATTGAAGGCGCTAAAATTTTATATGCCGAGGCCGAGAAAATTGAAGGCGCTAAAATTGCCGAGGCCGAGAAAATTGAAGGCGCTAAAATTGCCGAGGCCGAGAAAATTGAAGGCGCTAAAATTGCCGAGGCGCTAAAATTTTTATATGCCGAGGCCGAGAAAATTGAAGGCGCTAAAATTTGAAGGCGCTAAAATTGCCGAGGCCGAGAAAATTGAAGGCGCTAAAATAGCCGAGGCCGAGAAAATTGAAGGCGCTAAAATTGAAGGCGCTAAAATTGCCGAGGCCGAGAAAATTGAAGGCGCTAAAATTGCCGAGGCCGAGAAAATTGAAGGCGCTAAAATTGCCGAGGCCGAGAAAATTGAAGGCGCTAAAATTGAGAAAAATTGAAGGCGCTAAAATATGCCGAGGCCGAGAAAATTGAAGGCGCTAAAATTTTATATGCCGAGGCCGAGAAAATTGAAGGCGCTAAAATTGCCGAGGCCGAGAAAATTGAAGGCGCTAAAATTTGCCGAGGCCGATTGAAGGCGCTAAAATTGCCGAGGCCGAGAAAATTGAAGGCGCTAAAATTTTAAGGCGCTAAAATGCCGAGGCCGAGAAAATTGAAGGCCGAGGCCGAAAAATTGAAGGCGCTAAATTTTATATGCCGAGGCCGAGAAAATTGAAGGCGCTAAAATTGCCGAGGCCGAGAAAATTGAAGGCGCTAAAATTTTATATGCCGAGGCCGAGAAAATTGAAGGCGCTAAAATTGCCGAGGCCGAGAAAATTGAAGGCGCTAAAATTGCCGAGGCCGAGAAAATTGAAGGCGCTAAAATTGAAGGCGCTAAAATTGCCGAGGCCGAGAAAATTGAAGGCGCTAAAATAGCCGAAGAAAATTGAAGGCGCTAAAAATAGCCGAGAAAATTGAAGGCCGAGGCCGAGAAAATTGAAGGCGCTAAAATTGCCGAGGCCGAGAAAATTGAAGGCGCTAAAATTTTATATGCCGAGGCCGAGAAAATTGAAGGCGCTAAAATTGCCGAGGCCGAGAAAAATTGAAGGCGCTAAAATTGCCGAGGCCGAGAAAATTGAAGGCGCTAAAATTGCCGAGGCCGAGAAAATTGAAGGCGCTAAAATAGCCGAGGCCGAGAAAATTGAAGGCGCTAAAATAGCCGAGGCCGAGAAAATTGAAGGCGCTAAAATTGCCGAGGCCGAGAAAATTGAAGGCGCTAAAATTGCCGAGGCCGAGAAAATTGAAGGCGCTAAAATTTTATATTGAAGGCGCTAAAATTGCCGAGGCCGAGAAAATTGAAGGCGCTAAAATTGCCGAGGCCGAGAAAATTGAAGGCGCTAAAATATATGCCGAGGCCGAGAAAATTGAAGGCGCTAAAATTGCCGAGGCCGAGAAAATTGAAGGCGCTAAAATTGCCGAGGCCGAGAAAATTGAAGGCGCTAAAATTGCCGAGGCCGAGAAAATTGAAGGCGCTAAAATTTTGAAGGCGCTAAAATTTTTATATGCCGAGGCCGAGTTTTGCATATATAATGAGCACAGGTGTTCTTTAGGTTGATATATATATAATGTGTATCGATTGTTAAGCGTTTTAGTCTTAGGCCTTAGTTGCGCTGTCGGCTCGTGGGCGCTTGGCCTAAAGTAGCCTAAACATTGGCTGACGGTAGATTGTTTTACACGTGCAGTTAGCGCGCCAAACTTAGAAACTGCTGATGACAGTGAATTTGAACTATACAGTGTAGTACAGTTGTTTTAATGCAAGAGTTGAGTTGTTGTTATTAAACTGTGTTTGAAGAAAGAAAGAAACATTCAAAGAACTGTGTCAATTTAATTCTTAAACAGTTAGAAGACGTTGAGCAATTTATATGTAGAGATAAGGAAAGTTCTTGAGGTAGGTCACAACTAAGAAAGAAGAAGAGTTGGTGACACAGATAAATATAGCATTCTCGTTATGAACAATATACACGTTCCATTATATACCTGGGGATAAAACGGTCACGTGGTTGTAGGTGCATGTAGCAAGGAAGCGCCTTTAGTGGGGAGGAAGCCGATGCAACAGAAGGCCTGGGTTCCGCAGGACAGCAGGAATAAAGGGCTTACCACGGCCGCACAATGGCTCAGTATCTCAGTGTGGGTTTAGGTCCTATTATCTGTCAGATATTGTATACGAATCAGTCGATTACTGATTGCACTCGGTTTCGCTCCTTCCGCCCCGAAACACCCCCCCAGCCCGGGGCGGAGCTGTCGAGACACTGTTGTTTCCCACATCACATCGTAAAGCAGTGGTCCTGTGAGGCTATGCGTTACCATCTCCTGTGAAGAGGCGCTGAAAGATCTCGCTTGTGAAGAGGCACCGAAAGATCTCGCCTGTGAAGAGGCGCTGAAGGATCTCGCCTGTGAAGAGGCGCTGAAGGATCTGCCTGTGAAGAGGCGCTGAAAGATCTCGCCTGTGAAGAGGCGCTGAAAGATCTCGCTTGTGAAGAGGCGCTGAAAGATCTCGCTTGTGAAGAGGCGCTGAAAGATCTCGCCTGTGAAGGAATAGGCGCCAAAAGATCTCGCCTGTGAAGAGGCGCTGAAAGATCTCGCCTGTGAAGAGGCGCTGAAAGATCTCGCTTGTGAAGAGGCGCTGAAAGATCTCGCTTGTGAAGAGGCGCTGAAAGATCTGCCTGTGAATGGGCGCTGAAAGATCTCGCCTGTGAAGAGGCAATGAAAGATCTGCCTGTGAAGAGGCGCTGAAAGATCTCGCCTGTGAAGAGGCAATGAAAGATCTCGCCTGTGAAAAGACGCCAAAAGATCTCGCTTGTGAAGAGGCGCTGAAAGATCTCGCCTGTGAAGAGGCGCTGAAGGATCTTGCCTGTGAAGAGGCGCTGAAAGATCTCGCCTGTGATGAGGCGCTGAAAGATCTGCCTGTGAATGGGCGCTGAAAGATCTCGCCTGTGAAGAGGCGCTGAAAGATCTCGCCTGTGAAGAGGCAATGAAAGATCTTGCCTGTGAAGAGGCGCTGAAAGATCTCGCCTGTGAAGAGGCGCTGAAAGATCTCGCCTGTGAAAAGGCGCTGAAAGATCTCGCTTGTGAAGAGGCGCTGAAAGATCTCGCTTGTGAAGAGGCGCTGAAAGATCTCGCCTGTGAATGGGCGCTGAAAGATCTCGCCTGTGAAGAGGCGCTGAAAGATCTGCCTGTGAATGGCGCTGAAAGATCTCGCCTGTGAAGAGGCGCTGAAAGATCTCGCCTGTGAAGAGGCAATGAAAGATCTGCCTGTGAAGAGGCGCTGAAAGATCTCGCCTGTGAAGAGGCGCTGAAAGATCTCGCCTGTGAAGAGGCGCTGAAAGATCTCGCTTGTGAAGAGGCGATGAAAGATCTCGCTTGTGAAGAGGCGCTGAAAGATCTCCCCTGTGAAGAGGCGCTGAAAGATCTCGCCTGTGAAGAGGTGCTGAAAGATCTATCTGTGAAGAGGCGCTGAAAGATCTCTCCCGTGAAGGAAGAGGCGCTGAAAGATCTCCCCTGTGAATGAGCGCTGAAAGATCTCGCGTGTGAAGAGGCGCTGAAAGATCTCGCCTGGGAAGAGGCGCTGAAAGATCTCGCTTGTGAAGAGGCGCTGAAAGATCTCGCTTGTGAAGAGGCGCTGAAAGATCTCGCCTGTGAAGAGGCGCTGAAAGATCTCGCCTGTGAAGAGGCGCTGAAAGATCTCGCCTGTGAAGAGGCTCTGAAAGATCTCGCCTGTGAAAAGGCGCTGAAAGATCTGGCCTCTGTGAAGAGGCTCTGAAAGATCTCGCCTGTGAAGAGGCGCTGAAAGATCTTGCCTGTGAAGAGGCGCTGAAAGATCTCGCCTGTGAAGAGGCGCTGAAAGATCTCGCCTGTGAAGAGGCGCTGAAAGATCTCGCTTGTGAAGAGGCGCTGAAAGATCTCGCTTGTGAAGAGACGCTGAAAGATCTCGCCTGTGAAGGAATAGGCGCCAAAAGATCTCGCCTGTGAAGAGGCGCTGAAAGATCTCGCCTGTGAAGAGGCGCTGAAAGATCTCGCTTGTGAAGAGGTGCTGAAAGATCTCGCTTGTGAAGAGGCGCTGAAAGATCTGCCTGTGAAGAGGCGCTGAAAGATCTCGCCTGTGAAGAGGCGCTGAAAGATCTCGCCTGTGAAGAGGCAATGAAAGATCTGCCTGTGAAGAGGCGCTGAAAGATCTCGCCTGTGAAGAGGCAATGAAAGATCTGCATGTGAAGAGGCGCTGAAAGATCTCGCCTGTGAAGAGGCAATGAAAGATCTCGCCTGGGAAAAGACGCTAAAAGATCTCGCCTGTGAAGAGGCGCTGAAAGATCTCGCCTGTGAAGAGGCGCTGAAGGATCTTGCCTGTGAAGAGGCGCTGAAAGATCTCGCCTGTGAAGAGGCGCTGAAAGATCTCGCCTGTGAAAAGGCGCCAAAAGATCTCGCCTGTGAAGCGGCGACGAAAGATCTCGCCTGTGAAGAGGCGCTGAAGGATCTTGCCTGCGAAGAGGCTCTGAAAGATCTCGCCTGTGAAGGAAGAGGCGCCAAAAGATCTCGGCTGTGAAGAGGCGCTGAAAGATCTCGCCTGTGAAGAGGCGCTGAAAGATCTCGCTTGTGAAGAGACGCTGAAAGATCTCGCCTGTGAAGGAATAGGCGCCAAAAGATCTCGCCTGTGAAAAGGCGCTGAAAGATCTCGCCTGTGAAGAGGCGCTGAAAGATCTCGCTTGTGAACAGGCGCTGAAAGATCTCGCCTGTGAATAGGCGCTGAAAGATCTCGCTTGTGAAGAGGCGCTGAAAGATCTGCCTGTGAAGGGGCGCTGAAAGATCTCGCCTGTGAAGAGGCGCTGAAAGATCTCGCCTGTGAAGAGGCTCTGAAAGATCTCGCCTGTGAAAAGGCGCTGAAAGATCTGGCCTCTGAAGAGGCTCTGAAAGATCTCGCTTGTGAAGAGGCGCTGAAAGATCTTGCCTATGAAGAGGCGCTGAAAGATCTCGCCTGTGAAGAGGCGCTGAAAGATCTCGCCTGTGAAGAGGCGCTGAAAGATCTCGCTTGTGAAGAGGCGCTGAAAGATCTCGCTTGTGAAGAGACGCTGAAAGATCTCGCCTGTGAAGGAAGAGGCGCCAAAAGATCTCGCCTGTGAAGAGGCGCTGAAAGATCTCGCCTGTGAAGAGGCGCTGAAAGATCTCGCCTGTGAAGAGGTGCTGAAAGATCTCGCCTGTGAAGAGGCGCTGAAAGATCTGCCTGTGAATGGGCGCTGAAAGATCTCGCCTGTGAAGAGGCGCTGAAAGATCTCGCCTGTGAAGAGGCACTGAAAGATCTGCCTGTGAAGAGGCGCTGAAAGATCTCGCCTGTGAAGAGGCAATGAAAGATCTGCATGTGAAGAGGCGCTGAAAGATCTCGCCTGTGAAGAGGCAATGAAAGATCTCGCCTGGGAAAAGACGCCAAAAGATCTCGCTTGTGAAGAGGCGCTGAAAGATCTCGCCTGTGAAGAGGCGCTGAAGGATCTTGCCTGTGAAGAGGCGCTGAAAGATCTCGCCTGTGAAGAGGCGCTGAAAGATCTCGCCTGTGAAAAGGCGCCAAAAGATCTCGCCTGTGAAGCGGCATCGAAAGATCTCGCCTGTGAAGAGGCGCTGAAAGGATCTTGCCTGCGAAGAGGCTCTGAAAGATCTCGCCTGTGAAGGAAGAGGCGCCAAAAGATCTCGGCTGTGAAGAGGCGCTGAAAGATCTCGCCTGTGAAGAGGCGCTGAAAGATCTCGCTTGTGAAGAGACGCTGAAAGATCTCGCCTGTGAAGGAATAGGCGCCAAAAGATCTCGCCTGTGAAAAGGCGCTGAAAGATCTCGCCTGTGAAGAGGCGCTGAAAGATCTCGCCTGTGAACAGGCGCTGAAAGATCTCGCCTGTGAATAGGCGCTAAAAGATCTCGCTTGTGAAGAGGCGCTGAAAGATCTCGCCTGTGAAGAGGCGCTGAAAGATCTTGCCTGTGAAGAGGCGCTGAAAGATCTCGCCTGTGAAGAGGCGCTGAAAGATCTCGCCTGTGAAAAGGCGCTGAAAGATCTCGCCTGTGAAGAGGCACCGAAAGATCTCGCCTGTGAAGAGGCGCTTAAGGATCTTGCCTGTGAAGAGGCTCTGAAAGATCTCGCCTGTGAAGGAAGAGGCGCCAAAAGATCTCGCCTGTGAAGAGGCGCTGAAAGATCTCGCCTGTGAAGAGGCGCTGAAAGATCTCGCTTGTGAAGAGACGCTGAAAGATCTCGCCTGTGAAGAGAATAGGCGCTGAAAGATCTCGCATGTGAAGAGGCGCTGAAAGATCTCGCCTGTGAAGAGGCGCTGAAAGATCTCGCTTGTGAAGAGGCGCTGAAAGATCTCGCCTGTGAAGAGGCGCTAAAAGATCTCGCCTGTGAAGAGGCGCTGAACGATCTGCCTGTGAATGGGCGCTGAAAGATCTCGCCTGTGAAGAGGCGCTGAAAGATCTCGCCTGTGAAGAGGCGCTGAAAGATCTGCCTGTGAAGAGGCGCTGAAAGATCTTGCCTGTGAAGAGGCGCTGAAAGATCTCGCCTGTGAAAAAGCGCCAAAAGATCTCGCCTGTGAAGAGGCACCGAAAGATCTCGCCTGTGAAGAGGCGCTGAAGGATCTCGCCTGTGAAGAGGCGCTGAAAGATCTCGCCTGTGAAGAGGCGCTGAAAGATCTCGCCTGTGAAGAGGCGCCAAAAGATCTCGCCTGTGAAGAGGCACTGAAAGATCTCGCCTGTGAAGAGGCGCTTAAAAAGATCTTGCCTGTGAAGAGGCGCTGAAAGATCTCGCCTGTGAAAAGGCGCCAAAAGATCTCGCCTGTGAAGAGGCACTGAAAGATCTCGCCTGTGAAGAGGCCCTGAAAGATCTTGCCTGTGAAGAGGCGCTGAAAGATCTCGCTTGTGAAGAGGCGCTGAAAGATCTCGCCAGTGAAGAGGCGCTAAAGATCTCCCCTGTGAAGAGGCGCTGAAAGATCTGCCTGTGAATGGGCGCTGAAAGATCTCGCCTGTGAAGAGGCGCTGAAAGATCTCGCCTGTGAAGAGGCAATGAAAGATCTGCCTGTGAAGAGGCGCTTAAAGATCTTGCCTGTGAAGAGGCGCTGAAAGATCTCGCCTGTGAAAAAGCGCCAAAAGATCTCGCCTGTGAAGAGGCACCGAAAGATCTCGCCTGTGAAGAGGCGCTGAAAGATCTTGCCTGTGAAGAGGCGCTGAAAGATCTCGCCTGTGAAAAGGCGCCAAAAGATCTCGCCTGTGAAGAGGCACCGAAAGATCTCGCCTGTGAAGAGGCGCTGAAGGATCTTGCCTGTGAAGAGGCGCTGAAAGATCTCGCCTGTGAAGAGGCGCTGAAAGATCTCGCCTGTTACGAGGATCTTGATGATGTGGCCTTTGTTAAGGCGCTGAAAGACCTCGCTGGTGAAGAGGCGCTGAAAGATCTCGCCTGTGAAGAGGCGCTGAAAGATCTCGCCTGTGAAGTGACGTTGAAAGAACTCGCCCGTGAAGAAGTCCTAAATGATGTCGCCTTTCATAAGGCACTGACAGACCTCGCCTATGAGGAGGCGCTGAAAGATATCGCCTATGAAGAGGCGCTGAAAAATCGCGCCTGTGAAGAGGGGCGCTGAAAGACTTCGTCTGTGAAGAGGCGCTGAAAGATCTCGCCTGTGAAGAGGCGCTGAAAGATCTCGCCCAGTGAAGAGGCGCTGAAAGACCTCGCCTGTGAAGAGGCGCTGAAAGATCTCGCCTGTGACGAGGATCTTGATGATGTGGCCTTTGTTAAGGCGCTGAAAGACCTCGCCGGTGAAGAGGCGCTGAAAGACCTCGCCTGTGAAGAGGCGCTGAAAGATCTCGCCTGTGAAGAGGCGCTGAAAGATCTCCCCTGTGAAGAGGCGCTGAAAGATCTCCCTGTGAAGAGGCGCTGAAAGATCTCGCTGTGAAGAGGCGCTGAAAGATCTGCCTGTGAATAGGCGCTGAAAGACCTCGCCTGTGATGAGGGGCTGAAAGACCTCGCCAGTGAAGAGGCGCTGAAAGACCTCGCCTGTGAAGAGGCGCTGAAAGACCTCGCCTGTGAAGAGGCGCTGAAAGCCCTCGCCTGTGATGAGGGGCTGAAAGACCTCGTCTGTGAAGAGGCGCTGGATGATGTCGCCTTTCATAAGGCACTGACAAACCTCGCCTATGAAGAGGCGCTGAAAGACCTCGCCTGTGATGAGGGGCTGAAAGACCTCGCCAGTGAAGAGGCTCTGAAAGACCTCGCCTGTGATGAGGGCTGGAAGACCTCGTCTGTGAAGAGGCGCTGGATGATGTCGCCTTTCATAAGGCACTGACAGACCTCGCCTATGAAGAGGCGCTGAAAGACCTTGCCTGTGATGAGGGGCTGAAAGACCTCGTCTGTGAAAGAGGCGCTGGATGATGTCGCCTTTCATAAGGCACTGACAGACCTCGCCTGTGAAGAGGCGCTGAAAGACCTTGCCTGTGATGAGGGGCTGAAAGACCTCGTCTGTGAAAGAGGCGCTGGATGATGTCGCCTTTCATAAGGCACTGACAGACCTCGCCTGTGATGAGGCGCTGAAAGATCTCGTCTGTGAAGAGGCGCTGGATGATGTCGCCTTTCATAAGGCACTGACAGACCTCGCCTATGAAGAGGCGCTGAAAGACCTCGCCTGTGATGAGGGCTGAAAGACCTCGTCTGTGAAGAGGCGCTGGATGATGTCGCCTGTGAAGAGGCGCTGAAAGACCTCGTCGGTGAAGAGGCGCTGGATTATGTCGCCTTTCATAAGGCACTGACAGACCTCGCCTATGAAGAGGCGCTGAAAGACCTCGCCTGTGATGAGGGGCTGAAAGACCTCGCCAGTGAAGAGGCGCTGAAAGACCTCGCCTGTGATGAGGGGCTGAAAGACCTCGTCTGTGAAGAGGCGCTGGATGATGTCGCCTTTCATAAGGCACTGACAGACCTCGCCTGTGATGAGGCGCTGAAAGATCTCGTCAGTGAAGAGCCGCTGGATGATGTCGCCTTTCTCAAGGCACTGACAGACCTCGCCTATGAAGAGGTGCTGAAAGACCTCGCCTGTGATGAGGGGCTGAAAGACCTCGCCAGTGAAGAGGCGCTGAAAGACCTCGCCAGTGAAGAGGCGCTGAAAGACCTCGCCTGTGAAGAGGCGCTGAAAGACCTCGCCTGTGAAGAGGCGCTGAAAGATCTCGTCTGTGAAGAGGCGCTGGATGATGTCGCCTTTGTTAAGGCCTCTCTTCACAGGCGAGATCTTTCAGCGCTTTCACAAAGGCGACATCATTTGCTTTCTTGGTGACTTTTATAGATAGTCATAGGCCTACATGTGGGTGTAGTGTATTTGTGAGGTTCCTATAAGATGCACCATGTGAAGTATGTTGATACATAGATACAACATTGTTGCTTTTAGGGCAGAAGAATTCTTATCCACTGCAGGAGGCAGACCCACTGGAACCAGCAACCAGCGTTCTCAGACGACAGAGCACTCTGCTTGACCCCTGTTCGGTGTCCTCATACATATACATACATCTCCGTCGTCATTGACAAATCGCAGCTAAGAAACTACTTGTGCCTCGGTGAAGGATCTCAACCGATCAATTCATGTATTACAGTATTAGCAGGGTCGGGGCTATACGGTCGATGTAGAAAATGTGAACTTTACTTCAGACGTATAAGCTTAATTGTAGCACGTCTGAATCAATGGTGCAAGTTGCAACAGCTGAAAACTATTAACGACGCTTGCAGTGATGAGCAAAAGTGAACTTAACAGTTGAAATTAGTTTAGTGCCCATCACGCTTTTGTGGGGGCCAAAGTGACAGAGTAGGCCTACTGATCATCATGACTAAAATTCAACTGCAGATAAAAATTATTAATTTTGTCTAAGCTTAGTACGTGAAAGCAGTGTCACCTGCCTGACCCCTATGAATCTTGACCTGGAACTGACTTCACCCTCCCCCCTGCCAATCCATTGTGTTTTGACTAAGCGCCTTTGAATAAGGTGGTTCCCACGACTTCGCTTTTGGGGGCTGCAGAAATTTCGAGAGTACGATTACGATAGCTGGATTATGTTCCTCACAAACTTTGGAAGGCATTGACTTGTACAGTGAGCAAATAATCTTTTATTGGTAGTTTTATTGTAAAGATGCGTGGAACTGTAAACTGATTCATTTGGTTGGATCCTGTGAACGGCGAATAGGCCTACACTGCAACTGGTATATCAGACACAAATTTAGAGTTCAGCGCATATCATTGACATGTAATGTAATGCGATGCAATGTAAATCTTCGAAAATTTCTCATCGCCCACAAAAACCACGTCAGGGAGACAAGCTTTATTAACCGGCGCTAGGCTATATCAAATTAATTCCGCAATAGGCAGTCTGCTCTGTTCGTTCCGATGCCAGGTCAGAATCCGGGAAGTTAAAAGCCAAGGAGACAGCGTGGTGCTGCGGTGGTAATCGGTGATGCTGGTCGTTTGGTCACGCAGGAGTGAAATAAGGATATAATAGCTTGAACAGTTCGGCTTTCAGTCACGAGTGGAAAGTAGCAAAGGAGAATACAAGCGGAGGAGAGGTTAAATTAAGAGGCGAGATAGCAGGATGAGCAAACTAACGGAGGTCTTCTGGTAGTCCGTTCCAAAGAACTGGTGCAGCATAGACTAAGGAGCGATTGCAGAATTTCAGAGAAGATTAGACTGGAGGCCGAGACACAGAAAGATTATGATGATGATCGAGTATATCCGAGCGGTTGCATGGTGAATAACTGGCGGATGTAAGAGGGTTGACCGGTTGAGAAGTTTGAAGAACGTTGTGGGTGAGATGTGCAGTTTTGTAATGGATGCGCTGAGGGACTTTTAGCAATGAAGTGATTTGAGAACAGAGGTCAGTCAGGTATTAAACGTTGTGGTGTTTGGGAGTTTTGGTGACTGCTCGGGGTGAAAGCGTTCTGGACTGTGCATGTGTTTTATTTTAGAAGAGTCGATGTTGTAAAAATGGAAATTACAGTAGTCGAGTTTTGGAATGAACATTTTGAGGTGGTTATTGTGCACGAGGTCTTGTAGTTAAGTATTGGGCGCAATCGACGAAGGACACGGATGTGCGTATATATCAGGTGAGAGATAGCTGGGTGATGTGGTCGGAAAAGGTAAGGCTCTTATCGAAGATGATATTATCAAGATTGCGAACAGGAACAGAAAACGACACGGGTGAAGTGATCGAGATGTGTTGGAGAAAGGTGGAAAGGATTGTCGCGGAAATCGCCTCTCACCCAGGTAGGGCAGTTCGCACGCTTCTCGTGTTGCGAAGGCAGAGGTTTCTGCGCAGGAGGACTACAGTCTCGCGTGTCGCTCGAAAGAGCGCAAGTCCGGCGTCAGGGGTATAGCTGACGACTTATGGCAATCGCCGCAGACGACGCGCTCAGATCAATCGAAGACAAGTCAAGTCACTAGGTTTTGAACCCGTATATTCTGCCAAATCGTCAGCCCACTCTACCACTGTCACACAGACACGCAACGGTAGACAGGAATCAATCACCACTGCAAGACAAACGTCGTCAAAGTTCACCAAGTCAGAGCACACACACGTCAGTCGCAAAGTCAGATGCATCGTAATCTCTACACAAAAGCGTCCTCTATATATAGTACAATTGCGGGGGGTGTCCCGGGCGCGAGGTGAGCAGAAGCCGACTGAGCAAGGCCCAAGGGGAAGGGGAGGGCTGAGCAGAAGCCGGAGACCTGAGCAGCGCCCGGACTGAGCAGCGCCCGGAGGGGAAGGGGAGGGCTGAGCAGAAGCCGGAGACCTGAGCAGCGCCCGGACTGAGCAGCGCCCGGAGGGGAAGGGGAGGGCTGAGCAGAAGCCGGAGACCTGAGCAGCGCCCGGACTGAGCAGCGCCCGGAGGGGAAGGGGAGGGCTGAGCAGAAGCCGGAGACCTGAGCAGCGCCCGGACTGAGCAGCGCCCGGAGGGGAAGGGGAGGGCTGAGCAGAAGCCAAGAAGGACGCACCCAGACAACCACAGTGACAAAGCAGGAGGAACACACATACAAAGACAGTGACAGGACAGAAGACATACACACACAGTGCCAAAGCAGACAATATCACCCTGTCCGAAAACCAAGGGGGGCCAGTCCAACTGCCGGGGAGGGCAACCCCTAAAAACCGCCACATCCTCCCCCCACTACTAATGGGAACGTCCCCGTTCCCGCACGGGACATACAACAATAGCAACGGCCAAAAATCCCGGGCCAAACCACAAAACAATAAGCACGGCCAACGGGCCTAGTCCCCCTAAAGTCCGAGGCTGATTCACAGCCAAAACTCAAAACTAAAACAATAAAGTCTCTAAAACATAAATGTTCGAGTGGCCCAAGGCCCGAGAAGTCTCTAAAAATTAACGAGTGGCCAACGGCCCAGAAAAGGTGCGATTAAATTCACGCAGCGGCCAACGGCCCAGAAAAATTATAAACAATTCAATGAAATTAGCAGTGGCCAACGGCCCAGAAATCACAACAATCAAAAATAAAAAACCACAGAAACAATAGGTCTCTAAAAAGAAATCAGAGTCTGTTCAGCGCGCATCGTTCTGGAACCAGAGTCTCTAGCGGAAACGGGCGGGTAAGCGCACCGTCCGCTTCGGTCTCCCATTGTCCACAGCAGCTGGCACAGCGTCCATGAAATCGTCGTTAGGAGCGAGGTCGTCCCTCGCGTCGTCCAGGCCTTCCTCGAAGCAGCGGCGGAGTTTATCGACATGGGCGATAAACGGGCGAGCGTTCGCTGACTTACGTAGCCTGTAGTTGATGAGGCCGCAACGTTCCATGAATCCGTCGTCGTGATGCACAGGAACCGTAGACATCACGTCTCTCGTCATCGAGGCGGCATGGGCACGGGGAAGAACTTCAAAACAATCACCTTTAATGGCTGCTATTACCTTTCCCATCATGGCACCCAGGGCCTGGGGAAGGCACCCAATAAAGCAATACCCACTAAGGCGGTAGCTAGATGTCATTAGCTGGTCAATCCCCAAGAGCCTACAAAATTCCCGAAACGGGTTCCCTTCTAAAATCATAACCCGATCGGCCAGAACTTGTGGCGGTGCCCCATGCCTCACAACTATCTTTTCCACAAGGGATCTTACCACCGAGGTAGCCTCACGTTTATCCCTTGGAATGGCTCCCGTATTCTCAGTGACACTGCCCACAATTACTAGAAAGAACACCAACAGTATTCCCACTGCCAACACACTAGTCAATTGCTCGCTCACAGCAATCTTACGCGAAAGTGGTCGCCGCCGTAAAAGCTGTTGTACGGGGCGCGCATCTCCCGTCTCAATCTTGTGCTTACAGACTGACGTCCTTCCCAAGTCTCGGTCAGTAACGGAGAAATCATCACCGTACTCTACCGGCTTTTCACTCAATCTTTCCCTAATTTCCGGCGTCGTATCGTCGGGCAGATCGGCCAACAACATTTCACTAGGCGAAACAGCATCAATCGGCCCTACATTCTCATCATTCTGCTTGTTAGTCTCAACCTCTACCGGGTGTAAGCCTCCTAGCATCTGGTCCTTAGTCAACCGCACCAGGTTCTCACTTAAATTCACAATTCTAACGCGGCTGTCCGCGTGATCATCGACCACTACACGGGCAAGATGCACACCGGGTTGAATTTCTTGAGCCTCAGTCATCCAAGCAGGCGCTACAGTAGTCAAATCCCCATACAAAGTTTTCACCGGGACATCGCTCTGGCACCTAGGGGACACTATAACCTCCTCGGCAACGATCACGCGCCGGCACCACATTGACCCATTACCTCTCACCAGGGAGATACGCTTACAGTCAATAAATAAAGCCCCAGTCCCAAAACTTAAGCGACAGCGATGCTCCCTTAACCAGTCCATCCCAAGCATGGGCTCAGCAATCTGGTCTGACACCAAAAATTTAGTATGGATCTGTAAACCACCCGCTATCTTAATGGGCACCTGGACCTCCCCAAGAACGCGTATAGCAGTCCCATTAGCAGCCATCAAAAAGCGATTGCAAGAGCGAAGTTCTAACCCGTCGACGGTAGATGAAGGCACCAGGCTGACCTCCGATCCAGTGTCGACCAGGCACAGCTGCGATCGTCCGTGAATCGTCCCTCGGATGTAGATTGCGTTCTTGCTTGCTCGGTCCGGCAGGCTCGGGCGTGTCGTGTTGTTTCTGGCCACCGGGTCCGGTGGCATCGTAGCTCGTTCATCATCGGCCGGTGCGTCGTCGTTCGGTCGGTTTCTGTAGCGGCGTGCTTGACGGCAGTTACGCGAGATGTGACCTGCTCGTCCGCAGTTGTAGCAAGTCACGGATCGTCGCGTGTTCTCCAGTGGCGTCGTAGGTTGTTCATCGGGGCGAGCGTCTCGACCCGGTCCATCGTTCATCGAAGTTCCTCGGCGGATCTCGCGGAGTTGACGGTCGATTCGCTGCTCAATCTCTCGCTGGAATCGTCGCTGCTCTTCCATCTGCGTAGCCAGAAACCGGTCCAGCTGCGTTTGCAACTGGGGGTTCACGTCGGTTTCCTGGGCTCCACGAACTCTGTTCGGCTGCCTTCTCCGGTCGTCGGAGTCGGTCGCTCGCTGGTAGGCTTCCAGGCGAAGCGCCGTCCGGTAGGCTTCATCAAGAGTCTTCGGCTCTCGCTCGCGTACTTTGAGCGAAAGTTCTCGGTCTCTCATCGCTTCCAAGAAGGAGTCCTTCGCGATGATCTGCGTCGTCTCGTTGGAAGGCACCGGGTAGGCTAGGACAACCAGCCGTCGGATCTCATGCAGCAGATCACTCAGGTTTTCTTCCGGTCGTTGGCGTCGGTAATACAGCTGAGCACGGAAAGTTTCTGCTTGGCCCTCCGTCCCGTATCTTTGGCGAAGGCGTTCAACCAATTCTTCATAACTCACGCTCGGTTGAGCGCCGAAGTCCCAAAGGAGCTGCGTCGCGGCCTTCTCCAGCGAACATCGTAGGTAGTCGACTCGGTCTGCGGCCGTCCACTTGTTATGCCTCGCGCAGACCTCGAACTGCACCAGGAACGACTCCAGCGATCCTGTCCCATCGAACTTGCCTGGCTTCATTGGCGTCGGGCGGTTACGCAGCAAACCACCGACACTTTCCAGTAGATTCGTCATCGAATTCTTCGGTGCGTCCGGTCTTTCAATCTCTTCGATCTTTACGCGGGCGTCCGATCTCAATTTCGTCTTTTCTGTCGTCGATTCGCCCGTCTTTCCTCGGATGCTCGATCTCACCGGCTCCACGGGCGTCTCTTCTTCCCTGTCTTCGCGAAAGCTCGATCTCACCGGCTCTGGGTCGTCGAAGTCGATCTCGGCCAGCAGGCGGCTTCGGTCCGGCGGCATCTCCATCGTTGCTCTCCTCGCGGCTGGCGTCGATGTATCGGCAGGCGTTCGGACTTGACCTGGCATCGGGAAGGCGAGATCTTCCAGGAAACGGCTTCTGTCCGGTTTCGTTCCTATCGCGGCCATCCGTCTCGCAGCTGGCGTAGAAATATCGGCAGGCGTTCGGACTTGACTCGGCATCCGGAAGGCAATCTCGTCGTCGTCGTCTTCTTCACGGAGCATCATCGGTTGATTCTATCGTCGTCGGCTGGCGGAAGAAACTGCAAACCCCACTCTCTGGTACCAGTGTCGCGGAAATCGCCTCTCACCCAGGTAGGGCAGTTCGCACGCTTCTCGTGTTGCGAAGGCAGAGGTTTCTGCGCAGGAGGACTACAGTCTCGCGTGTCGCTCGAAAGAGCGCAAGTCCGGCGTCAGGGGTATAGCTGACGACTTATGGCAATCGCCGCAGACGACGCGCTCAGATCAATCGAAGACAAGTCAAGTCACTAGGTTTTGAACCCGTATATTCTGCCAAATCGTCAGCCCACTCTACCACTGTCACACAGACACGCAACGGTAGACAGGAATCAATCACCACTGCAAGACAAACGTCGTCAAAGTTCACCAAGTCAGAGCACACACACGTCAGTCGCAAAGTCAGATGCATCGTAATCTCTACACAAAAGCGTCCTCTATATATAGTACAATTGCGGGGGGTGTCCCGGGCGCGAGGTGAGCAGAAGCCGACTGAGCAAGGCCCAAGGGGGAAGGGGAGGGCTGAGCAGAAGCCGGAGACCTGAGCAGCGCCCGGACTGAGCAGCGCCCGGAGGGGAAGGGGAGGGCTGAGCAGAAGCCGGAGACCTGAGCAGCGCCCGGACTGAGCAGCGCCCGGAGGGGAAGGGGAGGGCTGAGCAGAAGCCGGAGACCTGAGCAGCGCCCGGACTGAGCAGCGCCCGGAGGGGAAGGGGAGGGCTGAGCAGAAGCCGGAGACCTGAGCAGCGCCCGGACTGAGCAGCGCCCGGAGGGGAAGGGGAGGGCTGAGCAGAAGCCAAGAAGGACGCACCCAGACAACCACAGTGACAAAGCAGGAGGAACACACATACAAAGACAGTGACAGGACAGAAGACATACACACACAGTGCCAAAGCAGACAATATCACCCTGTCCGTAAATTAAGGGGGCCAGTCCAACTGCCGGGGAGGGCAACCCCTAAAAACCGCCACAGGATATAGGATCGTTTGCTTAGTTGCTCGCGGGGGCCAATAATGAGGAATTCTGTATTTGAAGGGTTTAGGCATCGCAGGCTGGCGGTCATCCAGGCTAATTTCTGGGTGATGGTGAGGGTAGAAAGATATGAACTGTTGTGTATTGTCAGCATAGAGATTATATTCAATAGAGGATGAGGAAATGAGTTTGCTGAGTGGGGCCGTGTAAAGAATGAACAGCAGAGGACCGAGAACAGAACCTTAAGGAACACCGCAGGTGAGGGTGTATGCCTGTATGGATTAGATGAATGACCAGCAGCATTGACAGTGAAAGAACGTGAGGAAAGGTACGACTTGATCCACGATAGGATAGTACCAGAGATTCGAAATACAGAGGAAAGGCGTTTAGTGAGGATAGTATGGTCTATTGTGTCGAAGGCGGCAGAGATGTCTAAAAGACACAAACAAGAGACTAATTATTGTTGACGACCTATTGACATTGCGAGTTTGTTGTAAGCGAGGCGAGGACTGTTTCCGCGGAGTGATGTTTGGTGTAGGCAGATTGATTTGGGTTTAGAAGATTGTTTGAGGTGAGGTAGCCGTTGAGACGAGAGAGGAGAGTTACGAGAGTTTGGTTAAGAAAGAGATTTGAAACTGGACGGTAGTTGGATGGGAGTTCTTTGTCTATGGATGGTTTTTTGAGTAGTAGTTTAACAACTGAATCTTTGAAACACATAGCGAAAGTACCGGTTGATAGAGACAGCTAGGTTGATGATCTTGGTTATAGTAGGAGCGAGAAGGGTTTTTACAGTCTTTAAGTCTTTTAGCTTGGGATTGGGTCAAGATCGCATTGTTTCTTTTGAGAGGCTTTAATGAGGGTAGCGATTTATGCTTCAGTAGCAGGCTCGAACATGTTAAAAGATGCAGTAGGTGGCAAAGTTGTGTCATTGTGGTCGCTTGAGGGGGAGGAGTCGATTTGCGTAGAAGTTGATTTTGATAAGAGAGTCTGTAGGCCTGAAAGGCGGAGGGAGGAAACCTTGTCAGTGAAGAAGGATGCAAAAGAGTCGGCAATGGATGCATGTGGGATAGAGTTTGGGAGGGGTGAGAGGAGCCACGGTGGAGAAGACTATAATTATGTTGGAATTAAGCCTGTGTTATACACATTCTGGACAATAGGTGGTGTGCTAAGAGGACTCTTTAGTACTCTATGTACTCTACTTCCGGTTTACCTTCTTCCTTGCTCGTTGTGCTAATTAAAATGTTTAAACTCTGATCAGTTCTATATCTAAATAATCCTAAAGAACTAAAGTGAACTTCAACAGGTTATGGGCCCAGGCCGACTTGTAAAGAACTGTTTACTGCGTGTCGACTAATATTTTTCGAGATTTATCGTTTCTTATCAGTGTCGACAGAAGCTGTTTTTATTGTGTTCTTTGTACCGCGTGTTCATTCCGACATGTCGTCATTAGAAGAATTACAACTGCAAATGCAGCAACTTCAGACGGAGATTAGCCTGAAAAACATTCGAGCAACTTCAAGTTCACTTGGAGGGTTATCGGAAGCGAAACATCTTGATGGAAAGAATTATGGTGATTGGAAGTTCTGGATGCAAAATTTCTTGATAGACGCTGGTCTATGGTGTTGCATTTTGCCAAAAGAAGGTCAGTCTGTTGATCCGGATTTGGACTTACGAGCGTTAGCCAAAATCAATCTCAGTCTAAAGCCTTGCGCGGCAAAAATCACAAAGAAATGCCAAACTGCAAAAATTGCTTGGGATGCATTGAGAGGTGAATATGAAAGCACTGCTTTGGTTCGCCTAATTGGTTTATATTCGAGTTTGTTCAAGACACGTTTCGAAAATTTTCTTTCGATGCAACAGTATGTTGATCACATTTTATCAATTGCTGAACAGTTAGAGTCGATTGGTCAACCCTTTCCGGAGAATGTTGTGGGAGGTATAATACTTGGTGGCCTTCCTGACCAATTTCAGCCTCTGATATTGGGTATTCAAGGGTCAAAACAAGACACAACAGTGGAGTTTGTGAAAGGTCTTTTGCTACAAGATGGCATTAAGAATATTGGAGCAAGTGCAAGTGCAAGTGCAACTCAGTCTGCCTTCTCCATGCCCAGACTCCAAAAGAAGGGTAAACCAAAAGGACCAAGATGTTTTGAATGCAATCAGTATGGGCATACTCGTCCACAGTGCGATCAATACAAATCTTCAAAAAGGATCAGTGCTAAACAAAATAAACCTTTTTTTAGTGCACATGTTGGTGCCTTGTCAGCACACACGAATTTTTCTGTTTCATCAGAGAATTCCACCACTTCGACAGGTGATGACTGGTACCTTGATTCTGGTGCTACAGTACATCTAACATCGAGACTTGACTGGTTTGAGAGTTTTACTCCTAATGATAGTCAACAGGTTGGAATTGCAAATGGAACTAAATTGAAAAGTACTGGAACAGGGAACATATCCATTCCATTGTCGTCAAAAGAAACAATGACTGCCTTTGATGTGGTTCATGCTCCAGATTTAGCAATCAATCTCTTAGCAGTTCACAAGATAGCAAAGGAAGGTAAAACTGTTTTGTTTGACGAACAGGGTTGTCGTATAATCAACCAACAGTTGAAGGTCAATTCAAAGAATGTCATTGCTACTGCCACAGCAGTTAATGGACTATATTGCCTGGATCGCCAGAAATCACATTCGTTTGCAGTAATGTCAACAAGCGTTGTGAACTTGTGGCATCGTCGTCTTGGACATCTTAATCGTCCTTCGATGCGTCTGTTGCAAATTAAGATGTCGTCTGGTGTTCAATTAGACGAAGTCTCAAGCATTCCTTGTGAAGCATGTGTGAAAGGCAAACAGCATCGGAAACCATTTAAGAAAACAGGAGTCAAACGTGCAGAACACGTTCTGGGGCTTATTCATTCTGATCTTTGTGGTCCTATGCAAGTATCATCTGTTGGTGGTGCACGGTATTTTCTTACCTTCACTGATGATTTCACACGACACTCGGTTGTCTATTTTCTGAAGTCAAAGACTGAGGTTGTCGACAAGTTCAAGGAATACAAAGCACTTGTTGAAAACCAGACTGGTGCACGTATTAAAGCTATAAGGACAGACAATGGTACAGAATATGTCAATAATGCTTTTTTGACCATTCTACGAAGCTGCGGAATTCGACATGAGACGACGATTCCATATTCTCCAGAACAGAATGGAGTCGCAGAGCGTCTAAATAGAACTTTGGTGGAAAGGGCTCGATCCATGATAATGGAATCCAATGTAAGCACAGACTTTTGGGCAGAAGCAGTTAACACTGCCAACTACCTGAAGAATCGCTCACCCACAAAAGCTCTAACAAACATGACCCCTGAAGAGGCATGGACGGGAAGAAAACCTGATCTTAGTCATCTTCGTGTTTTTGGATGCAAAGCCTTGGCAAAAATTTCTGGAAATTCTCGCAAAAAATGGGACTCAAAGTCAAAGGAGTATATCTTTGTTGGTTATTCAGAAGGCACCACAGGATACAGACTTCTTCATCCATTTACCAAGAAACTCACTCAATCAAGGGATGTTGTTTTCTTCGAATCTCAGTTCTCAGTTCGACAGATATCTTCATTCGATCCTTTCCCAGTTATTTCTGATGACAGTATTGTTTCTCCTACAGACTCTTTGATACCTCCTCAACAGCAGTTCCAGTTAATCCAGGCTCCTGTTGAAGTGGGGGAGTCTACCAGTACAAAGACTAACATTACTGATGGCGCATGCACTGAAAATGAAGAGTTGAGAGATGTTGATTTCGTTGATGATACAACAGCAGATATTCCACTGAGCAATGCAAATATTTCTGAGGATGATGGACGGCCAAAAAGAACTCATGTTCCGAATAAGAGGATATTTAATGAGGACTTTGTGGTAAATCAAGCTACCTTATGCAGAAACATCGATCCGTTAACAGTTGAACAAGCCCTCGGTTCTAAGAATGCAGATGATTGGAAACATGCCATGGAAGAAGAAATCAAGGCACATGTTGAAAATCATACATGGACATTCTCTGATGTACCTGATGGTAGGAAAGCTATAAAAAGTAAATGGGTGTTCAAAACGAAACTGAAAGTAGATGGTACAGTTGAACGTTACAAAGCTCGTTTGGTGGCTAAAGGCTGTTCACAAAAGCCAGGCATTGATTATGAGGAAACCTACGCACCTGTTGTTCGTTACACATCCATCCGTTTTCTAATGGCACTTGCAGCAAAGTATGACTTGGACATCGATCAAATGGATGTCACAACGGCATTCTTGAATCCTGAATTAGAAGAAGAAGTTTACATGGAATTACCAAGTGGTTATCGGCTAAATAATCGAACTTGTCGGTTGAATAAGTCAATTTATGGCCTGAAACAAGCCAGCCGAGCTTGGAACAAGAAACTAGACAAGTTGCTGAAAGATCTTGGATTTCTGCAGTCAAATTTCGACACATGTATTTATTACAAGAATGAAAATGGAAAGATCTTAATCATTGCTGTGTATGTGGATGATCTCTTGATTTTCTCGAACAATAAGAAAGAGAAACAGAAACTGAAAGTGGATCTGATGAAACGTCTTAAGATGAAAGATTTGGGAGAAGCGCATTATTGTGTAGGCATACATATTCAGAGAGATCGTGAAAAGGGAACAATTTCACTTGATCAAGAGAAATATATTGAAGAAATGCTGATTCGTTTCAATATGAATGAGTGTAATGGTGTATCAACTCCACTTGATCCAAACCAAGACTTGTTCGGGGAAGAACTTCTTCCAAACAGTCAAGCTGAAAAGGAAGATATGCTGAAGATTCCTTTTCAAGAAGCGGTTGGGAGCTTAATGTTTGCAGCACAAGCTACAAGACCAGACATTACGTTTGCAGTGGGGGTCATGAGTAGATTCTTTAGATATCTAAGACAAACTGCAAGCTTAAAGTTGATATACAGGAAAAATGATGAAGATGTAGCTGGATTCAGTGATTCTGATTGGGGTGGAGACAAAAGGGATCTAAAATCAACTACAGGATACATTTTTGTGTTGAGTGGTGCTGCAATTAGTTGGAACTCTAAGAAACAGCCAACTGTTGCAAAGTCAACCACTGAAGCAGAATATATGGCTCTGAGCATGGCTGCTGCAGAAGCTGTATGGTTGAAGGGACTTCATCAAGAACTAGTTCCTCAAGCCTCTAGTGTTGTGAAGATCTTCTGTGACAACAAAGGTGCAATTGATCTCGCAAGAAATCCTGGATATCGAGCCAAGACCAAGCACATTGCTATCCAACATCATTTTATTAGAGATAGAATCACTGTTGGAGATATATGTGTTGAACAGATAGCTACAACAGACATGGTTGCTGACTGTCTGACAAAGGGACTGTTTAAAGATGTACATGCAAAATGCATCTTAGGCATGGGGTTTCTGAAATAAGACTCTGATCTATTTTTAGAATGTGTATAAAGTGGGGGTGTTGGAATTAAGCCTGTGTTATACACATTCTGGACAATAGGTGGTGTGCTAAGAGGACTCTTTAGTACTCTATGTACTCTACTTCCGGTTTACCTTCTTCCTTGCTCGTTGTGCTAATTAAAATGTTTAAACTCTGATCAGTTCTATATCTAAATAATCCTAAAGAACTAAAGTGAACTTCAACACTATATACAGTTCCAGAAATTTCGAGGATTGGATGAATTTGAATGAACAAGAGATCACGTTTTTTGGCTGAAGGAAGTTTGCGATGGTCGCCTGAACGTCTGTGGATGCTCGTTCCTGGCGACGGCGCGATTATTTGAGAGCTTGAAGAATTTAATATTAAACCAGGCATGGAATTTTGTATGACTTTCAGGTTTAGTGATGATTGGAGCATGTTTGCTAAGAAGTTTTGACGTGGTGGAATTGTATGCAGACAATAGATCATTATAATTTGTTTAGGGACTGAGGAGAAGGGCGGAGGAGTTAAGGTCGAGTTTGACTGCATCAAGGTCAATGGAGCTGATACGACAGAATGAGCATATAGGCTAGTTTGGGTGGAGGGCGAGGAGATGACACAATATGGAGTTTAGTTCGCAGCTGAGGATCGATGACAGGCCAGATAAGACAGAACTTCACAGAAGTAATGACTAAGTCAACTGCAGTGTGGCCATATTTGTGAGTGGGGGAGAAACATGTTGGATCAGATTGAATGATTGATCAGATTGATGAGATTGAAGGGAGGAAAGGAACAGGGATGCGAATGGACATCTGTCTCTCACCAACCATAAACATTTATTTTATTCACAACAAGTTTACAAAACGTGCATACTATTAACTAATTTTGTTTTCCTTAAATTGTTTAAGACTGTAATCAACATCGCAGGTAATGTTTTTGACATTTCTTCTTTATGGGAGTGATTTTGTTGTCTCACTTGAAGTCTATTCTATTGTAGAGTCAGTTTCTATTATGCTACAAATGTAGACATCAGCAGCAGCAGTAGCCACACGCAGGAAGAGCTGCAGCGTCCGACTTCTTCACTCTTCTTCTTATTCTTCCTTCGTCTGTTCATCTGCGTCTTCTACGATGAGGTGTGTCTTCGCTTGCGACCTGGTCCGTTCCAGTCGGCCGCTTGCTTAAGCGCTGAGCAACAAACACACATAATGTCGTAAACTATACGTCAACATCATAAATAAGGCGTAAACGGATATTTCTATAACCTAGGAAGACAATGTCAGCCATTGCTGAGTCGTAAACAGGCGACATGCTTCGTCTATGTGGTTAGTTTCCTCTTTCTTGAGACACTAACAAGAAGGACTTTGAACTGATCTACACTCTTACAGCCTTTATGTTTCGTGCATCAAAAGCAACCTCTAGCCATACGGTATTAGGATCTGATCTCTACAACAACAAAACTGATATAAAAGCCTACGTAGGCTACGGTAGGTCTCATTCGGAATTTTGGCACAGGCCTACATTTGGGAGGCAAATACAAGTATCCCTCTAGTCATTGCTAAAGACCAAGTGGACTTTGACAGTTATACTGGATGCTAAGATTTACAAAACTCTCGTATACTCTGTCTGAATTCCGTTCGGCGCTTACAGTGTCACAGAAGCATTTGATTTGTTAAGGTGAGCTTCGGCTGCAGTCGACTTTGTACAGTCTTAGCGGAAGGCAGCGTTATATATCGAGGCCATTTACTCTAACGTCAATGTTAATTGTTACCAATGGCTTTTGGGCGAGTGAAGCTGTTTGAAGGACAAGACCAATTAAGTCGCAACTTAGTTGGAAGCTTTTCTTGCCAAATTCTATCGTCTAGCCGTCATTCCTGATAGGAAAAGTCTCGGATGTCTGGCGTCAGGCGAGTGACAGAAACGCCGAATAACGAATGACCGTCGGCTGAGACTGCAACAGCTGAGCTATTATAGAGCCAGCCCATAGGCAACGCTACATTTGCCCCCACTGTTGTTCAGGTAAAATCTCGGCATTATAAGCTAAATGAAAGTAACAGTTCATCGCAGAAAATCATTCTAGTATAAAGCAAAGGCAGCATGTTAAAGAGAGACATACATGTAGCAAGGAAAAGTTGATTTTGAAATGAATAAGAAGGAAAGAAGGTAGGAAGAAACGAAGAAAGCAAAATATTCACACACAAGGAAACTATGCATAAATGGAAAAGGATACAGACAAGAAAGCGATATAGGAAAGAATTAAGAAAGAAAGAAAGGATACACTAGGGCCTAGATAGTGGTCAGTGTTAGTTGACCTCTACGCCCTCTTAAATACAATCTAGGGTCAGCCAGAGGCGTAATTTTGGTCTAGAAAGTAGGGGCACCCATTTCACCTTCGAGACTTAGGCCCCTAAATAATTTTAACAGCACCGCTTGTGCGCCATGTCTAAGTAGTAGGCCCTATAGTAGGCTAGTAGTAGTAGTAGTACTAGTAGTATCGTATCGTATCGTATTTAAGTATTTATAAAGCGCCTCTCGTAGGGTGAACCGTTCAGAAGCGCTCCCAGTGTGCTAAGCCCCGCGAAAATAAACAGGTTTTGAGAAAAGCGAAGGAAGAAGAGAGACTGCCAGAGAGAATTTTAGAGCGAACAGAAGGAGAAAGAGCATTCCAAAGAGAGGGACCAATTGAAGCAAAGGAACGAGCCTGAGCCATAGCAGTTCTACTACGGGGAACCAAGAGGTCAAGTCTATTGCAGGAACGAAGTGGACGGTGGGAGGAAGCTGAGTGAGGCCGAAGTATTACGCCAACCAGATATTGCGGGGCAAGACCACTCTGAGCCTTGAAGATCAGAGAGAGGATTTTAAATTGTATGCGAGCATGCAGAGGGAGCCAATGAAGTTCGTCAAACATAAAGGTAGAGATGTGAGAGTACCGGGGAAGGCGGGCTATCAGTCTAGCAGCTGTGTTGAGGACCGACTGAAGAGGAGAGAGACGAACCTTAGGAAGACCAACAAGAAGGGAATTGCAGTAGTCAATCCGAGAAAATACAAAAGCATGAACTAAAGTTGTGAATATGGAGGAGGAGACAGAACGACGAATGACCCTGAGACGCCTTAAGTGAAAATAGGAGGAGCGTGAGAGATTAGAGATGTGATCGGTAAAGGTAAGTGAACTATCAAGGGTAACACCCAGATCGCGTACACTTGACGAGAAAGAGAAGAGTTGGAACTTTTCAGAGAGGAGAGCAAAATCAAGTTTATGGAGCTGCTGAGGGGTACCAAACCAGATGAATTGAGTCTTAGAAGCATTAAGGGAGAGGCGATTAGATGACATCCAAGAGTGGAGATGATTAGAGAGAGATTGAATACTCCCGACCAAAAGCAACTGCGATGACGAAGGACCATGGACAAATGCTTGCACATCATCAGCGAAGAGATGACCAGCAGCACCACAGATCGGAAAAAGAGAGGAGATGTCAGCCGTATATAAAATAAATAAGAGAGGGCCGAGAACGGAGCCTTGAGGGACACCTAGTTTAACGTGGACCCATTGGGTTCTGGAGTCACCAGTAACAATCATTTGTAGCAGTAGCAGTAGCAGTAGCAGTAGCAGTAGCAGTAGCAGTAGTAGTAGTAGTAGCAGTAGCAGTAGCAGTAGCAGTAGCAGCAGCAGTAGCAGCAGCAGCAGCAGTAGCAGTATAGTAGTAGTAGCCGCAGTGGCGCCGACACGCGGACGCAATAGACGCATTTGTGTCTACATTTTGGCTAAACAATTAAATATTAATCCTCTAAATGTAAATATCTTAATCTAAATTTGTGAAATAATTAAGGCTCAAGAATTTCTGGACGGCAAAAAAATGTAGCCTATTAGTAAAAGCACGCTGTGCATACAATATGCTATTGTTAGCAGCTCTTTGGTTACACTTGTATAGCCTATCAATGCTCCGAACGTTACGCGTCATGACGTAGTAAACAATACGAGCGTGTTTATTTGTATGTATTACGTTTTAGTTAATTATCAACCTAGACTTAGTGATTGGGCTTATTAAGCTAAGACAGTCGTTGCGTAAAGCTGACGAACAGTGGACGAAAACACAAAGAACATTAACGGATATGGCTTAAACCGTAGTTTACGTTGCTAAATTATTTTATATCGTCAAAAATTAAAATGGATGAACAAAATTGTTTCCCTAAATGGAAGTGGGATTGATGAAACCATTCTCTGTTTAAATAGAAGTTGGATTGATGGAAATAATTTTTACCGTAAATAGAAGCTGGATTGATTAAACTAAGTTTTTGATGGAATAGACGCTGGATTGATGCAAATAATTGTTTCCGTAAGTAGAAGCTCGACCCTTGAGAATAGTTCTTTGCTTAAATAGAATTTCCATTGATGAAAAATATTTTTTGGGTTAAATAGAAGCTGGGTCATATTTTCATTCAATGGAAACTGGATTAATGCAAATGTTGTTTTAGATGAGATGGAAGTGTGTGTGATTGATGATAGTTATCATGGACATAGGTAGACTTACCAACGTGAAGTACGGCATTGAAGACATTCAAATAAGTTAGCAACGTAAACTATGGGATAACCCGGATATGTTTGGTAATTTGCGCAATGTACACCTAAAGCTGTCTCTACAGCGATTGTTAGTGCCCAAAATTAATCATTCAAATGGTGTGATGAAGTGTCACATATGACCGGATGATACTGCGTTGTCAGCGTTGACTCTGAGTGTAAATGTTTAATTAAGACTTTAAGAGTTCTCGTCTATGCTTCATTATCACATGAATGATGATGACCACTGATTGGCCAAAATGACTGGCAATGTTTTATGTCTTAAATAATTATGTTGCTTGTTTAAATGTGCTGATGTACACATTACATGTATGTGATTGGTTGTTGGCCATGGCACCTACCCATCAGTTTCGATCCGACGCTGTGGGCCGCCACGTATCTGCTTCCGTATCCGCCGTCGAACTGGCGCTTGTTTCTATGACAACAACCAGAAGCAGAGGATCAGAGCAACGAAGAGATGGGATCATTGCCAAGAGCTCTTCTTGACAATGACGAATACGATGACATCTATCGAGTGCACTAAGACACTTCCGGGCGGGCCAGTGTTTAACGAGTATTCGCTCCATCTGCGATTGAGTGTATCGCCAAAGTGTGTTCCATGCCGGGCGTCGGATAACACATAGCCCAACTTCTGCAACTGTTTGTCGAGCAGATAAATTAGCAACTATCTGTGGTGAAAACAGAAATCAGGTGTATCATGTCTTTCCCCAATCAGGGTTTGAACCCGACACTTATCGTCAGGCACTGGTCATCCGTCGGCCGACCCTCTGAGTCTAAGCCTAGACATTACAGCTGAGATCCCGAGAGAGAGACAGATAGACAGAGAGAGACAGAGAGAGAGAGAGTCCTTAAGACTTCGATGGACACGCTGGGTTGTCAAACGGAATGATTTCTTTATGGTCTGTTTTTGTAATACTTAAGTCGACCCAATCTCCAAAGTTCAGAAAAACAACTGCTGCATTTGTCATACACGTGCACAACTGTAATGTGCACTTCCATATTTTATCTTACTCAAATGTGCATTAGCCAAGTGCATACAACTCCTGCCTATCACTGCAAATCCTTAGTTTCACCATTAAATTTTAAGCAACACTGGTCGATGCATCGGAGATCTTAGAGGTTCTCTGAGAATTTCGTCCATTCGATCTCTGAATCAGCCGTGCAGAAGTAGGCCTATGTCGGCCGTGGTGAGTAGGCTACATGTGGGCCTCTCACCAATCGCGCGATGCCTCTACACTGGTCGTAGGATGGAGCCAAGACAAAAACAGGTTAGGATATCTGGAAAAGTGCGATTGCCAATCTAGATCAAAATGCTCCAGAAGAGAAGGCAAGTGGAGGAAAGCACAGACTAAACGATGAAAAAGCAGGATGAACGAAAAACGGTCTTTCTTGAGGTCGTTCTAAAGCTTTGGTTGAGAAGCGGTTGTTTTGACGACGGAGCCAACATGTAAGGACTTATAGGCCTAGTAGATGAACCATTCTTATCTCACCTGACCTTACCAGAAAGTAGATAGCGAGCATTGTTTGCAGTTCGATAGACAGATTTGCGATGGAGAGTGAGAGAACGAGGCCTATTATATACGTACTCGGTTTCGATGTTCAGCTGCGATCGTATGAATGACGTCAGTTCTTCGAGAACTTGCAGCGTAAGAAACGGATTGCTAAGTCCGGCGCTAAATCTGAAACAGTCATCGGTTTAGTTAGCGTATATTTAGATATAAATAGCTGATACTATGTTGATCCAAATGATTCTTATTGCTAGGTGCTTAAAAGCAAACGTAGACTTAGCCTACATAAGTTTAGTTTTGTAAATATTTTGGATCGGCTATTTATGATTTAAAGGGCTTAACTGGTCAAATATGAAGTACGTAATGCGGCTATTGAGAATTTTTCTGCTTTGAAAGCAATTCTCTTCTCGAACCTGTTACTTTTGCTGCTATAATTATCTCTCTCGTTCTTGTCTCTTTAGAGACTTAAGAAATGATAAGAGCTACTGTCCTACTGTCTATCTGTCGATCTGTCTGTCTGTTAGTTTGCATAATAATTGTTCTTCTGCCGTTCGTTGATCATCATCCTAATCCGTCGCTTTCTTCGACTTATTAGTCATGATCCATCGCTTTAAAAGCGTCCGTCGACAACTCCGTCCGTCTCTCCCTCCGTCCTTCCTTCCGTCCTTCTATCTGTCCGTCCGTCTCTCCCTCCGTCCTTCCTTCCGTCCTTCTATCTGTCCGTCCGTCCGTCTCTCCCTACGTCCTCCTTCCGTCCTTCTATCTGTCCGTCCGTCCGTCTCTCCCTCCGTCCTTCCTTCCGTCCGTCTGTCCCTCCGTCCCTCCATCCGTCCACCCGTTTCTTCGTCTGTCTGTTGAACCGTGATGGTCTGGCATTTAATCTGGGAGCTGCCTCCTCTCCCACCTGTTGTCATCGGTGCTGTCAACTGCTGCTGCTGGGGCGGCGCTGGTTCCGGTTGTAGCGAAGAGAACGACGAGACAGGACACACTGAACGACATGACGACGAATCTGGACAACTGCATTGCTACGGATGACTGACTGACTGACACGCACCAGAAGACACCTGTCACACACGACACATCACATCACAACTTCTATGACACAGTGTCATATTTGTCATATTTGTCAAATTCTGTCATTTGTGTTGTTGTGAACTGTTTAATTGTCATAACATGTAAATGTACAGCGCAGTGCGTTTGTCAGGCGCTTCATTAAAGAAAAGATAATTATTATTATTATATTACGGTGATGAGGCCAACTGCTCAATACGTTCTACGGCGTCGTTAAGTCGGAATTGAGGGCAGCACAGTCGGACCTTCTTCGGTAGACCATCCGGGTCTTAGCCATCCAGGTCCTAACATCCACAGGTCTTAACCATCCAGGTCTTAAACAGTTAATCGGAGATGTTACTGTTGCTTTTATTAATTATCGGTCTCCATGAGCTAGCCTACGTAGTTTAGAATGGCCTGTTCTTGGTTTTCTTCCTTTACTCTTTTCTTAAATGGCCTGTTTTTGTAATACTTAAGTTGACCCATTCTCCAAAGTTCAGAAAAACAACTGTTTGCATTCGTCATACACGTGCACAACTGAAATATGCACTGGCATATTTTATGCAACTCAAATGTGCATTAGCCAAGTGCACGCAACTTATGCATGCATCGGCAAAACTTACTGTAGTCTAGGCCACTCGTGTGCACTAGTCGAGCTCAGTGTATTGACCAAATGTACAAAACTCAATGTGTATTAGTCAAATGCAGATAGCTCAAACGTGCATTGACCTTGTTCGCTAAATCCTTCCATCATCAGCCCTTCATTCCGCTCTCCCTCTTTTGTCTTAATTCCTATCATTCATTGGTTGTTTGTTACTTCGAACGCATTCGCTCCAGATCAAAGGCACAGTAGTCTATACCTGATACGGAAATCGGAACAGCTAAGACATAAGCCAGCATGATTGCAAAAAGAGAATGCTAATTCTGGGCAGCACTACCCTATGATGGATTATACAATCGTCGTAAAAATATATTAAGGTGACAAATAAGCTATATGGAGGCAAACCGTGGAAGTGGAATGACTACTATAATACTTCAACGTCTAATGTGACTTCAGCAGGCACGTGCGAGGAAGTATTTTTGTCGCAGAATTAAATGAATAAAGATTCTGTTCCTATGAAATCGATGACTTTGAGATGGACCTTCTTCTCCTATCATTCCACTCTCCACCGCATCCATCCTTCCTTCCATTCGTCCATCCATCTTCAGTAGACCTACTGCAGCCAGACGGAGAAGCTAGTCATGAAGTGTAGTGATAACACTCATTGTTTAGGACTGTCTGGTTGTCTCCTTATTTGTCTTTATTATTCTAAGTGTCAGGAAATAAAAGATATAGAACGGAACGGAACGGAAGTGATACGAGACTTGTCTTACTTTGTTAGCGTAGACGTATACTAATCTGCGAGGCGTACAATAGAAGAGTCTGCAGCCAAGATACACGACTAATATCAAATGTAATCATTTGAAAAGGATGATGAAGAGGAGGGAAGATACAGAGAGCGAGACACAGGCAGAGATAGAGAAACAGACACAGACATGGAGAGAGAGAGAGAGACAGACAGACAGACAGACAGACAGACAGACAGACAGACAGAATAGAAAAAACTTACAAGAGGATGTACCAGTAGGCCGATATGCCTAAATATTATTGGCAGGAGGCTAGCAGAATAGGCAGCGTTAGAGAGGCAGAACTAGATGGGGCAGCAGAGGGATGACATGAATTAGACGGCTCTTTCCGCCAGAGCACTTAAGAAATATGTCCAAAAGGCGGCATTTAAGAAAGCGTATTTGTATCAGTCAAACAGAGTTTTTGTCGACGCCGCTGCCCTGTGAGATGCCAAGTGTCTGTTTTGCCTCTCAGCCGACGACCGATGGCTAATCAGGCGCCTCCTCCTCCGCTGCCGCCGTCGCCGCCGCCACCGCCTCCGCCGCCGCCACCGCAGACACAACGGGATCGGGGTCCATTAGGTCCGGTTGCCAGCGACGCCTCTTCCTACAGAGGCTAATGCATCCGTGTCCCGTTTGGGCCGCTAACTGACATTAATAATTCGGCTGCCACCTCAGTGGTTTCTTGGTGCGCGGAAAGAAAAAGAGGAAAAGGGGAAAAGACAGAAGTTGTTGAAGGGTGAATAGGGAGGTGCAGACAAGTGAGGAAGAAGCAAAGAGGAGGAGGACGACCGGAGTCGACTAATCAGAAGGAAGGCGATTGTGGCGGAGAGAGATGTCGTCGAGTGGAGAAATTTCTCAGGAGAGACAGTCGAAGGAAGAAGCGTCAGCATTTCCACCTCTGGCTACATTGGACGAGGAGAGTGTGACAAGGTGCAAATGCGGGTCCAGTTTGGCGGCGGCTCAAGAGCGACGAAAGTCGTCAGCGAGAGTGGTTGGTTCGTTAGGAAGAGGACCTTGGATGAAAGTAGACTCAGAGAGAGCAACACGCTGGGAAGACGGCAGAGGCCTGAAGGTATTATGCATTATAAGCTACGTGGATGGACAACGGATAAATAAGTGATGAGGGATATTGTACAAGTCGAAGCCGTCAAATTCAAGGATTGATCCATTGGGAGCCAAAACTAAGACTACATATCGTAATAGCTTAAACCAAATCTACGTGCTTCTGTTTCAATGCTAAAGCCTACAACAATAATTCCTACTACATAGAGGCCAAATCATGTGATGAGCATGGTCACAAAGCCATGCCGTGGATGTCATTAAATTGGCTGTAGACAGAAGAAAACAGTGCCTTAAATGGCTCGATTGGCATGGTGCTTGGATTGGCCTACTCCTTTCTGGTCTTCGTGGTCGAGGTAGGCATAGTGAAAGAGATAGAAGTTGGTCTCTTTGCTTAGACCACTAGATAAATGCAATTCATCACAATTTCATGCACTATGCAGAACTATGCAAGGGTCTATTTTATTACCGTAAATTCGCAAGATACACTACGTGTGCTTCTACAAGGACTTTGATCACACCAATACCAAATAATTCTGGCTAACTATCACTCTACATGTCGTCATCCACCTAAAACCAGTTCACTTCGTTAAATAACATTCCAGACTTTCGTTGAAAACAAACATTGCTTTCTTGGCAGTTTTCCTACTGAAACCTTGACCTGTTCTGTAACAGTGCATGTACGCCTTTTATAGAACAATTTCAGACACATGATGTCGACAGGCAAGGTTCAAGAGGTCCTTTCCTACTTCCGCTTCCAGCTTGATGCACACGCCGCCCTTGCAACCCGTGTTACTCGCCGTTGTGTCTAAACACATGGCCACGATTCTGTCTTCCAATCCCCAACTTCTTATCTCAGCCAAACATGCACCTGACATGACTGCAGCTGTCCCAGATTGGAGTTTGGGGATGGCCAATAGCTTGGTCACATCCTTGCCAGATACCATTAAGTCTTTATTGGAAGACGATCAACACACCCTCGTTCTGTCCCTGTAAGATCTGGAATGATCTTGCCGTCCCAGTGAATAGTAAGAGGAACATTTGGATCGAAAGATTCACGAATCTCTGCTGCTATTGCTGCACGGTTATCTTTCCTTGCTTGATGGATCGCTGAAGGACTTATGATCAGCTCACCAGCTGGTGCTGCACATAAATTGGATGCAGCGAGAGCAGATAGAATGTGAGAGGCATTCCTGCTGCTGGTTTTGGTGCGATCTAGAGTTGTTGCAACATCACGAGTTACTACAGAGATTGTTCCCCTTCGCCGCTTTGGTGGCCAAGCAGAAGTCGAAGGTTCTGGGTCTTTTTCTGAGGTACCTGAGGACGCCTCTTCCTCTGATGACGCGGACTTAATCACTGTGACTGCTATATTCATATGTATCATGAATATTCATTACTTGGGAGCCGGCAACTGAGAGGGGCCTAAGGATAGCATGCATTGAAATTGTGGATGCCTGTATGCCACCTGTGTCCAATTTCGGTTGCCTTGCGCCAGTCCTAAATGTTCAGCTATCAAGATATAATTTCGGATATGGAGTTAATACATGAATTGGCATGATAATTCGACCAGGCCGGCAAAATATCTTTGAGTTGAAAATATCACATGTACCTTAAAAACACCCTAATATATATTATATATTATATATATTATATATATTATATATATTATATATTATATTAGACGTATGTATATTTATACATGAAACATCAATTGAACGCACAGTTGTGGTTGAAATACATTTTGATACTTTAACATTTCAACGGACGTGCTGATACAATAGGACAAATAAGGACAGAGAGAGAGAGAGAGAGAGAGAGAGAGAGACAGAGAGAGAGAGACAGACAGACAGACAGACAGACAGACAGACAGACAGAGAGAGAGAGAGAGAGAGAGAGAGAGAGAGAGAGAGAGAGAGAGAGAGAGAGAGAGAGAGCGAGGTGGCAGAGTTGTCAATGTCTAGCGTGTCTATTGGCTACTGGTTATTAAGACTCTTACGACCTTGGAATTGGGAAGGGCGCAGAGTATGCGTATTTAAGCTGACTGCAATGAGAATTTTTGTATACAAAATATAGACATAGGTCTAATTATATGCACATTTCTGATGTTACCAGTAGGCCTAAATTTCGGGTATACTGGCAAGTGGTGGCAACAGCAACGTTTGCAGTGGTAGACAGTGTGATTCTCGTTAACGATAACGATAACGAAAATGTTCGTTAACGAAAATAAAATGACTTCGTTAACGATAACTATAACTATAACTAAAAATATCATTAACTATAACTATAACTATAACGAAAATAACACTAACGAAAATTCATCTTTATTTTCGTTAATGCCAAAAATAAAAATAGGAAGTGCAATATGGACGATTCGACATAAATGAGAACGAAAAATTCGATATTTTTATTATGCAATTTTTCACTTACTTTGGAAACTCGTGTATTCATGAAGCTGAATGCATCCATGCTTCAAAGGCTTTCAAAGCTCTGAGCAAATTGTGAAACAGCATGTTAATACGCACAATTTTGCTTATTGCCTTAATTATTGTAACTAAGTAGTAACTAAAATTAACTAAAATAAAAATCCATTAACTATAACTATAACTATAACTAAAAAATAATACTAACTATAACTATAACTATAACTAAAATAAAAACCATTAACTATAACTGTAACTATAACTAAAATAAAATCTGTAAGGAGAATCACACTGGTGGTAGACTGGTATGCCTAAGTTACAATTTTTAATAACGCACATCCAATATTCACCACAAAGTTTAGTTACAGAAAAACTCGAGTAAATTTTATTTTGATTTAGTCTTACATTATCGTAATTCTTTGTTCTCTGTTTGTTTGACGAATGTATGTAAGAAATTCAGAGAAAAATTCTAATTTCCTGACTATCGCTGAACTAAATCTCGGCAGAATGTCAAGAAATTAATTACAGCTGTAGGCCTACCCGAGATCAAAACGTAATTGGAAATGAATAAATGTACTTTCTGCGCCGGGCAGTAAGCCTAACGCAGCACTTTATCTAAATGAATCGATATTCGTAACGATCCTACATTCGCGTTTAGAGTTCTAGCCTCTTTGCGGTTGCAACAATAAGCCTATTATAATAGAGCCGATTACGGATTATGTAGGTTGTTTGTAATGAATAATTTAATTGTAAGTGCTCATCTATATTATAAGGCTTCTTCAGGAAAACTCATGAGCAGAGGAGATTCCGATCTGAGTCAGCAGACCGCAATCGAATAGATTGGTCTTCAGCCGCTTGTGAAATAGACGTATTGAAAGTCTGATGGGAGACTCTTGTATACATCGAATATATAGAGTAAAATACATCAGAACAGAAAGAATTTATGAAGGATATTGAGGACTATTTCGGCATGCTCGAAAGCTCTGACCTTGGGTCTTAAGGTCATTCGACAGAGGAGCAATACAACCCAACCCTGTGCAAAAGCAAGACATTGTCTGAAATTCCAATTTGCTTTGGAAGACTACTCATCTACCGAGTTAAAAGAATGGAGATTGAGTGGCTCACTGGCTGCTGTTTGACTTCAAAGCGATTAAACAGCGAGCTACACATGTGCTTTATAATTACGACTCTCTGGAAGTCTTATAGGCTTGTAGTCTTGCAGATGAGAGAGATAAGAAGAAAAGGAGAGTCTGACAACTCTCAATAATTAAACAAGGAGTAGAACTATTGGACGGATCTGTCTATATTCCTTGTCTATCAGTTAGTCATGTCGCATGAACCGTATACAGGATAGGTTTAATACTGTTACACTATGATCATTCTGAAAATCGAATGCCTATCTGACGTGTATATTCCTCCGATTATGTAATGGAGAATGAGACTACGAGAGCAAAATAACTCTGACGATTACGACAACTAAGAAGAATTTTCCATCTGGAGCAACTTACGCGGATGGTATAATTAGTGTCTCTTGATACTAGCCATAATCGAACTTTTCCATCGTAGCCTCTGAGTGACAGCTGAAGCTACGACTGACTCACTGATCCTCCCGAACTCCTCTAATGCAGACAGGCCCGCATTAAGGGGGGGGGTGGTGTTAGGGTGCTGCAGTTTTGAGGGGCCCGCAATTTCGGAAGTGAAGAAATTCTTTTATTAATGTGCCTGTTATTAGGTCACTGTTAATCTAGAGAAAATGCTGCAACATAAGTAAATACGGAGTCATACAGTCATACATAATTAATGGTTAGTGATTTATATATTGCTTGTCGTTCTTTAACTACTACCACTATACTTGGTATGTATGTATGTATGTATGTATGTATGTATGTATGTATGTATGTATGTATGTATGTATGTATGTATGTATGTATGTATGTATGTATGTATGTATGTATGTATGTATGTATGTATGTATGTATGTATGTATGTATGTATGTATGTATGTATGTATGTATGTATGTATGTATGTATGTATGTATGTATGTATGTATGTATGTATGTAGCCTATGTATGTATGAACACTTGTTATAGCGCCCCTTCAAGGTTTCTACTCAGAGGCGCTCCCGACTACAGTGCGGACACTGAATCGGAGTTTCACGCAAAAAGCGCATGAGCAATTGCGAGTGAAGGACTTGCCCAGGGTCCCTACGTGGCGGCTTGAGATGAATTCGAACCTGCGACCCTCCGGTTGCAAGGCACCGAACATACCCCCACACCACCACGCCCCATTGGTAGTCGGACACTTCCTTTAGAAGCAAATACGCCACAAGAAAAGCATCTTTAGCGTAATAGGCGGAGCCGGTTAACATTTTGTAGGCCTGGTCCCAAAATTGCATAGTAGGCCTCAAATATAGACCTGTGTTTAACCAAAAAGTGTTGACGAAATTAAAAATTATAGAACAGATAGGCCTATTTGTGAATTTAAAACTGTTTACGACCTGCTTTCATAATAGAAAAACTGTCTACAATCTAGCCGTTGTACAATTTCACACTCATTGTTCATAAGTGTTAAATTTGTCAGTCTATCTTGTCCCATCGTTGATCTTTAAGCATTTTTCATGCGCTTTAGAGTAACTATAAGTGATCTTTCACCGCTGCAATTAGACACAGGAAGTGTAAGACATATGCCCAGAGCAATGCAGACATTCGGAAATCCTGACACCAAATTGCATTCCTTCATAATTATTTGCAACATTTGGAGAGGCGATGGTGATGGGCGGAAGAAGCTTAGGTGACTACATGTACATGTAAGTGATATATTTCACCGCTGCAGTTAGACACAGGAAGTATAAGATATATAGGCTACCCAGAGCAATGCAAACATTCGGAAATCCTGATAGCAAATTGCCAAATGGCATTCCTTCAAAATTATTTGCAACATTTGGAGAGGCAATGGTGATGGGCGGAAGAGACTATGGGCAGTCTCAGCAGAGTAAACTGTCGTTGGAACCCTAACGGCCTAATGGAGCTAACGATCATAAATCTCATAATTGTCTGGGCTGTCGAGTTGCAAGTGCTTACTGTTGTTTGTCTCCAGTAAAACTAGCTTATGTGAACATATTCAAGTTCTTACATGTCAACGATGTAACATTTGAAAACTAAAATAATAGTTAAGGACAGTATTAGAATGTATAAAATTCTGAAGGTAGAATACTAATGGTAGGCCCGTTATTTGTGAGATTTTCGGTAGGCCTGGGTCTGTGGACCCACTGCATCCGTGGTTAATCCAGGCCTGGCCTTAGGCAGTAAGCATGTGATAAATATGCGCGTGGTGGACCGGTGGGTGCTAGGCGGGGCCTTTGCAAGGTAACCACAGCACCCGGGCCCGCACTAGCCTTAATGCGGCCCTGAATGCAGACCTACGTTAACACTCACCCCACGCACTACTCTGATGAATTTCGATTGGTTAATAACTTTAACAAGTGAACACTTATTCCTTTAAAGCGTAAATTTAAGGTATAGCTAGATATTTGGTTTGCCCGCCACCACAGCGAACTCTCTTCAGCGAATCAGAATATGTCCACCTTGGAAGAGCGTGGATTAACTAGAGATGGACTTAATGCTGCATAGTGTCTTCCTGTACCATGCGATATTATAGAACGCTGCTTAATTGCGCCTATAATTATTACTTGAACATTTCAACAGTTTATTAGAACTTATGGTATTCCCAGATTATTCTATTTTGTCAACTTTTATGGGCTGCAAGGCTCCGCACCAAACAGAAGAAACTTCGTAAGAAGCACCACGCCTTGAACCATGGTCTTACCGTATAAGCTCAATCTTCATGGCCCTTCTGTAGCCTAATATAGCTGATGTTTTAACTAATATTAACAATAATACTGTATTAGTCCGATCAACTTGTTACGACAAATAGGTGTGTGTGGATTTATACAAAGAATAAAAACACCAAAATATGTAAATATTGCGAATAGCATTTTTGACTGACTGACTGACTGACTGACTGACTGACTGACTGACTGACTGACTGACTGACTGACTGACTGACTGACTGACTGACTGACTGACTGACCTGTACAAGACTGGACTAGCAGAACGCGTAGACGCTGACCGATTGACTTCTGCTTCTGTTAGTCTCAGAACCGAACTTATATAGCGCTTGGTTAGTCACATCGAGACTCATCTGCTCCTCCCCTCCTCCTCCTCCTCCTCC
This sequence comes from Aporrectodea caliginosa, assembly GCA_020284085.1. NCBI lineage: Eukaryota > Metazoa > Annelida > Clitellata > Crassiclitellata > Lumbricidae > Aporrectodea > Aporrectodea caliginosa. The sequence goes on along the minus strand of JACEVL010000137.1, from coordinate 711,760 downwards.
TCTCCTCCTGTCTGCACTTGCTGTCTTCGAGCGCACCTGTCAGTCTGATTATTAAAGACGTCGCTCCCTTCAAAAGGTCTTCGTCATTCCTCGCTCAGGACCCTCTCTCACCTTTCACCACTCGACTCTGTCGCCGCTAAATTATGAATCGCGACGCGATTTGACAAGTGCTTTACAAATAGTGCACAATAATTACGCATCGCCGAAGATGACTAAAGACGGCGCCAGGGATGCTGTCTTCAAGGGCACGGTGGAAGCGGTGGGTGGGGTGGGTGAGGTGGGTGGGGTGGCGGAGGAGGAGGAGGAGGTGGCTACCCTTTCGACGGATCTCTAATGACTTCTGGCTTTCGTCTCCAGTGCATGACGCTTGAGTTTCGTCAGAACAACGAGGTTTGCATTTTTATGGGTTAAGTGCATCTGTCGAGGAAGTAAGGAACTTGGAATTGCAAAAACATTCCTTTCATATTACGTCAACAAGCCATGCATTCAACGAATCAGAAAGACAGAAGATTCGTTTGCATGCTTTTCGAATCATTTGCATTAAAAGCATCCAACAACAGCTTTTCACAGAGTGGGATTTTGTTTTATTCGTTTCTTGAAAAGCGAATAGACTACTGTAACTCCATCCTCAGTTTTCCCCACTCCTGGAGCAAAAAGCCGCCATTGGCCGTTTTGCACCATTTGCATTTTCGGAAAATCTCTGTAACATTTAAAGTTTAAATGCTCTACTTAATGTACTCTTTAAAGATGTACAGTAGCAGTGGCGTAGCAATGGGTTGTGCAGGTTGTGCAGTGCACAAGGGCCCACGGCGGTCAGAGGCCCCCCGGCGGTTAAGGGCCCCCCGCGGTCAGACCGTCAGAGCGGCTTTCCTTTCAGAATGTAATCAAATCAACTTAACCAAGTCTAAATCTATATGTACACAGTACGCACTCAAGTTTTAGTTGCATTAGCAGAGACTGACGTCTGAATGCCCAAATGCGTGATTTAGTACACAACCGGTGTGCCATAACAAAAATCTTTTAGTAGCCTATCTTTAATCTTTGGCCAGCAGTATTGTGATGTCACGTCCTACGTCACGGGGGCGTGTTAATAATTAGGCTAAACATTATGGGTTTTTGTTCATTTGTTGATATTTTCCACTACGGCACTATTATTATTATTAGACTGTTATTTATAGCGCGCCTAAACAAAATTGGAATCTTGCACAAAGGCGCGTAACAGAAAAATCAATCATAGTAAATCTTAAACAGATGTGTTTTAAGGTTAGTTTTGAAAATCGATAAAGTTGGGGATTTGCGGATAAAGACAGGGAGTTTGTTCCATTCAGCCGGGCCGGCTAGCGCAAATGCCCTGTTACCAAGTTTTTTGAGTGATCGTGTCACAACAAAATCACCTTGAGACGATTAACGTAGCCCTCGTCTGGATTGGAGAGAGGAACAGGGTGTTACAAGTGAAGAAAGGTATGCAGGAGAACAGTTTGTGTAGATTCTGTACATTAGAAGACAGATTTTGAAATTGATGCGAGCTTGTATGGGAAGCCAGTGTAGTTCACGGAGGGTCGGTGTGACATGATCCCGAGGATTTTGGTTCTTGATAAGCTTAGCAGCGTGATGAAGAACAGCTGTAAGAGGTTGAAGGGTAGATGCAGGAAGACCACAAAGGACTGAGTTGCAGTAGTCAATTCTAGAAATGACAAGGGCCTGTACTAGGGTACGAACACATTTCTCGTTAAGACTTTTCTTCACTTGCCGAATGCGTCTGAGATGGAAAAAACAGGATTTGGTTATATTGGAGATATGAGTTTTCATAGACAGCGAGTTATCAAGAAGGACACCAAGGTCTCGGACAACATCAGCTGGTTTGATGGAGCAATCTGGGCTAAGATTGAGTACAGTGTGGAATAATTGTGAGTTAGGTAACGGGTTGCGGTAAAACCAGATAAGGTCTGTCTTGGAGGCATTCAGTTTAAGGCGCATGGATGCACACCATGATTGGATTTCAGTGAAACAAGCGAAACATTGCAGTATGGACAATTACAAAAATTCTGGAAGCAACCCATGGCAGCTCAAAGCTACCACAATCTCCGCAGTGCGATCTGAGTAAAGCAAGTGATCTGATCAAGGCATCGCATGAGAAAATTCAGAGCATGCGGAATGAGTACGATTCTATCCGCGATACTGCTGTTAGTCTGGCAAAAGTATGGGGCATTAAAGATCAGTTTGAAGACCGGCGTTTAAAGAAGGCAAAAAGACTATTTGATTAAATGTGACACGACGAATCGCCTTCGTCAACCGAGAAACGTTTCAGAGTGAATGTGTGGATAGAGCACGTGGACAAATCAAACAGCGATTTCTCAGCCTTAGTTCTTTGGCTGCAACGTTCAGCGCGCTCTTGCCTTCGATACTCTTAGATGCCTCTGACGACGAATTGTATGCAGCAGCCGAACTGTTAGCTAAACAGTATGATACCGACATTTCGCTATCTTTTCCAGTTCAGCTGTTGTAATTTCGCTCAAGCTTTCGTTCAAGGTTGTCATTTGTCAACGAAGTCAACCATCTTCGAAATTGCAAAACTGTTACTCATAGACTATTAAGCTTAAGTTTATGCTCTTTCGTCTACATTCAGTGATGTCTGCACTGCCTACATGTTGCCAGTACGGGAATTGTAAAAAATAACCAGTTATTTTTCCACTTGCTAACCCCCCGTTAGACGTTGATTTATGTGCAGTTTGGGTGTGAAATGTAGACTTTACTATGGGAGCCTAAGAAAGACTAGAGGTTGAACCATGGCCTTCTAGATGTCCAGAGGGCCATGGTTGAACCCCCAACCCAACCCCGCAATTCTCACCCGGCATGTTGCTGCTGACTTTACCTGTGACTGTTGCAACATGTGAAATATCATTTTCAAAACTGAAGCTCATCGAAAACTATCTACGAAGTACCATGTCAGAAGAGCGGCTGAGCGACCTGGCAATGTTTTCAATAGAAAATGAATATGCCAAAAACCTTGATACTTCAAAAGTGGTGGATATTTCTGCGCAAGAGAAAGCGCGCAAAGACCGTTTTAACTTTTAGTATTCCTCTTCTTAGATTACCGTAGAATTTAGACTTGTCCAATTTGATTATCTGACCCTTTATGTTGTTTGCAACAGCGTTTTTTGCACAGCCTTTTTGCTTAAATCGAATGGGGGGGGGTCAAGGGGCCCACCACCAAAGCTCTGCACAAGGGCCCCCAAAATCCTTGCTACGCCACTGTACAGTAGCCTACTTGCCTCTGAAAGTTACTATTAATCTAGTTTGCTTAAAAGTTATGACTGCCTCTCCTTACCTTTCAAAACAAGAATAAACAATTACTTAAGTATAGGCCTGCTCTAAGTAATATTGAGAAATACCATAAGTCATGGATGATTGCACTTTCACTTTCAAACTCCGTCAGGTTTCAACGAAGTCTTAACTTCTTTGTTAGTATTGAATCTGTGTAGTGCTTGCAGATGGTTATGTGCTTCGACTTCTATCAGGAAAACCTCAATGCATCTTCAACTGGTCACCGATGTACAAGTCAAGGCATCTAAACGGATACACTTATTGAACAGTCGTCAAGGAAACACCACTGATTTTTTTATTTCAACTGCTTCACGTGATCTTATTGCTTTGGTCATTTATCATTAATGATTAAGGCAATTGGCTCTTCTCTGAGTGGCGCTATACAAATGTTCAATTACAATTACAATTACAAATAACGATTACAAATTACAATGACAAATTACAATTACAATTCGTACCCTTATGATTAGCTAAAACAAACTCCCATAGAGCGTAAAATTCGTTTCGCGTTTCGTCCCAGTGCACCGGCGTGGTGGAGGCCCATAGCACGACGCAGACCAGGCGCGGCTGATGCCAGCAATGATAGGCTCACGAGTCACGACTCACGAGTAACGATGAGTCGACTCCAGTATATCCCAAAGACAAAGCTGTAATTGAAGCTAGGATAATCTGTCGTTTTAGCCTTCTAAATTATTCGCCCAATGTAGCATTTTTATTTTTCATCAATCCAACTTCTACTTTTGTAAGAATCGTTTTAATCTGCCCAACGGACTCAAAAGCTGCCATCGTCTTGTTTGTGACGAAAATTCAGCAGATTTTTTAAGGCGCCAAAAACTATTCTGCATCTGATTGGAAACATCGGCGCAATTGATTCTCTTCTGATCTACGACGACGGTGGAAGTGACGAAGTGTGCTCTTCTGGACGACGTCCATTAAGTGCTAACTGGACACTCCAGTTGACACTCCACAGGAGCAGCACTTCTTAAGTCGTCCAACCAATAAGCTACAGTCGAGGACCAGAAATGAGACTCCACGTCATCAACCGTCCAAAAAAACGAAAGGAAGTTATGTCGGCTTCCCCTCCTCCCATATCCTACTCATTTTTTTAAATACGCTCACTGTCGTACCGTTAAAAGGACATCTTGATATAAATATTACTTTCCAGAGAAATAGGCTAAGATTCAAATAGCCTACCTGTAATGAGAATTTTGAAGAAAATCGGATTCCAGAGGCAGGGCATTTTACAAATAGGCACACACCATTTCAATCTATTTTAAACACTCCGTAGGCGCCATGCATTAGGCCTACTTCCTCTATTGCGAAAATTAAATGCAATACGTAGATGCGTAATAAAATTCCCACAGCACTTCTCACCTTAAGATGTGCGCACTTTGCATCATCTATTTAAGAAATGCGTATGTCTAATAAATATGTAGTTTCACTTTTTCAACTTCAGATGTGACAGTGACACCATTGCATCAGAGTATATATATATAATTATGTTTTTCATTTTGTCTTATTTTATTTCTCTTTCTGTAACAGCTATAGTAATCGTGCATAACTATAGCCTCAGGCTCGGATTTAGGCATGTGCACTATGTGCCAGTGCACAGGGGCCTCCACCACATAGGTGCCTCCACCACAAAGGCAAGAAATATTTTTGACTTGTGTTTCACAATAGATTATGAAATATTTCGGTAGCGTGCAGTGGGCACATACACAATTTAACACAAATAGGCCTACATGTATCTAAATCTGAGAAACAGTTTAAACTTTAAAGGTCAGAAGTTAGTTTGTCTCGGGCGTGAAGTCATGTAAAATTAGTGGAACTTTGCATTTTAATTGTTCTTCAAATAGAAGTTGGATTGATGGAAAATAATTGTTGCTTAAATAGAAAATGGACTGATTAAACGAATTCTTCCCTAAATGGAAGCTGGATTGATTAAAACGACTCTTACAAAAGTAGAAGTTGGATTGATGAAAAATAAAATGCTACATTGGGCGAATAATGTAGAAGGCTAAGACGATAGATTATCCTAGCTTCAATTACAGCCTTGTCTTTGGGATATGCTGGAGTCGACTCGTCGTTAGGGCCTACTCGTGAGTCGTGACTCGTGAGTCTATCACTGCTGACATCAGCCGCGTCTGACCTGCGTCGTGCTATGGTGCACTGGGGCCTCCACTGCAGTTAATACGGCCCTGCGTGTAGGCCTACAATGTAGACCCTCTTGACTTTCCAATTGTTAATTAGGATATTCTCTGTTTTGGAAGAACTGTAACACTGTACGACACTTAGAAAGTTAGGACTCAAAAATGATGAAATGTGAATTGCTGGAAATGCTATAACGAAATCTGTTATAAGAAACTAGATGACCCTGACTTGTTGTCCTTTCTCGTCTCACGGTTGGATGCCTGCTAATATTTTTCTTTGAATGACTGTGATTGATCGTTTGTCATTGGTGTTCAATATATGTCAAAATAAAAAAAATACCCATGCAAATGCTGGAAGGTTACTGAAAAATAGAGTTTTCAGGGTTTATTGAAGGAAGATAGGTGGATATGAAGTGACTGCTGTCTAATGTGACTAATGTCCCTCTTCCTCTGATTATCGTCATTGTTTTTAAATCCTAGTCATTAAACTGTTGAAACACGGTTCTATTTTTTAACGAAAGAAATGTAGCCTATGGTTGTTATACAGTCATTTAATAAATAGCCGTAACATGGTCAACCCATAAGGAAGGCACAGGCGTGGCTTTACGAACTATAAAACAGGCGCCCTTGTAAAGGCATGGCTGCGTTACGGCGCCATATAAATTGTCACTGTTATTAATATTATTATTATTAAAACGAGGAAAGCTCTTCAAGTAGGCCTATCTTCCAGTCACACAATGACAGCATTACATCTCTCATACATTTGGTACATTATACATAGACCTAGGCTTACACGTGCACAAACTATAGGCCTATTAGACTATGTTTCTGGGTATTTTTGTCAGATCGTTCTCTCAATTAAACTAAACTATAATAAAACAAATATATATATACTATGATAAAAGAGGCAACTTCCCGGCTATATATACAAACGGCAATAAATATTTAGGTCCTAAACTGGTTAGGTATGAATTTGATAAACATAGCATGAACTGCTGCATGAAATGTGCAGTGCTTACTCGTGTGTCTTTGGTGATTTCATTGACCTCCCATATACTGGATTAAAGCCATATTATTATAATCGATCTGTTAGACCTGACATGCTCTCTCTCTCTCCCTCTCTCTTTCTTTCTTTCTGTCCGTCTGTCTCTTTCTCCTTTTCCTTTCTCTGTATTTTTGCCTGTCTTAATTGAATGTGTCTGCGTCTCTTTCCAACAAGAAAAAACAGGACTCGCCTGCCCTGTCGCGTTCATGATAGGCCTATTCGTAGGCCTATTCATTTACATGCACATATAGCCTATATTGTCCTTCATTGCGTGTATGCTTTGCATGTATGCTTACGTGTAGGCATACAAGTGTGGAGCGAAATCTCGTATACACGCTGTTAGGACCAATTGCCCTGGTAACTCTAGTCTGTCGTGTACGATTAGGCCTAACTTTGTACTGACCCACTTAACTTCCAGCCGAGTGGTTTGTATGTGCGTAGTGAACGAGTGTACTCAACAACATAAAAATCGTGCAGTTGTTAACCGTATATAGGCACTTACGAAGACAGAATGCAAGAATAGACTCATGCATGCAGTATATAATTATTACCTATAGGACGACGTCTTCTTCGCAAGCACGTGCGCTGGACTATCGAACCAGATAAATTATTCTGCTCTGACGGCATAAGATCGCACAATATGTCTTGTATCATATATATATGTATAGGCCTATAGTTCCCAGAAAACATTTTTATCTGGGCATAATTATGTGCTCTTTGTAACGTGTGTGTGTGTCGACCACCTAAGTACTTGAAATGGATCAGGTAGGAATCCGTCTTATGAAGTTCTATTTCGATCTGGACCTTATTATCCAGGATTTAATCGATTTTAAAACCCCCAATAGGTCAATCGACTGACCTCGAATGATCCAATCTAATTATATATGTAGCTACATTGAGCTCTAAGGGTCAACTGCAGAAGAGACGAGATCCAAGGCATCCGACACGCATGATCAAATAACCATTACAATTCCATCTTTGAAATTAATGCATTCCATGGTTGCTTAATCTATGGGGACGAGATTATTTGGCAAAAGACCAATGTAGAGCCAAGGGATTAGCTGAATAAGAATTATGACGCTTTTAGTGCCGAGTCAAAGCATGACTCTCCTACGAAAACACTGTACCAGTAGATACGAACATCTAGGCCTACACCCTTTTTCTGGTCGCATGGATGATCTTTTGCACGTCTTCAGTGTTTGAAACTCGAACTGCGCCGCTGCAAAAACCCACTGCTTCTGCAGAAGGTCATGCATAATAAGTAGAAGACGAGATGACATGTAATTACACCTGTCAACGGAACATTTAGATGAAAGATGAACGGAATGGGAATGCACAACAGATCAAACAAGTCATATGATCACTTTTTGCTTCATGCTTTGACGCTATCTTTCAACTTACATATTGCATATCTGACAACTTTTTTGCGCTCTTCCTTATACGGATTATGAAACTTAGGGCATACTTCATCTCCTAATTTCAGTCCATACCGATCAGCTTGCCCTGAAGACTACTCCACTGAAATTGCTGCTACCTGGGCAACATCTTCACATCTGTCGATACTGGGTTGAAAAGTTTTCGTAATAATAACAATAATACGATGACGATGCTGAAATTGATGATGGTGATGATGTTGATGGTGATGGTGGTGGTGGTGGTGGTGGTGGTGGTTGTGGTGGTGAGGATGATGATGGTGATGGTGGTGTGCTGGTGGTGGTGGTGGTGGTGGTGGTGGTGGTGGTGATGATGATGATGATGATGCTGATGATGATGATGATGATGATGATGATGATGATGATGATGATGATGATGATGATGATGATGATGATGATGATGATAATTATGATGAGGACGACGAAGGTGAAGATGATAATGATTTGTAATCATTGTGACTAGGTTGTTATGCGTTAAAAATAAAATCTTTAAATTATTATATCTCAAGGAAGCAACAAGACATTTCATCTTGGAAGACGTCTCTCTACGTGCAAATAACACGGGGTCAGTGCCATCAGTTTTATTACTACTACTAATAATAATAATAATAATAATAATAATAACATCTTTTCTTTAATAAGCGCCTGACAAACGCACTGCGCTGTACATTTACATGTTATGCAATTCAAATCTTAACTACTAACAGAACAGACAGCTTGCAATACAACGGCGCTAATAGCAGCCTACAAAGCATATCCGCCCAACGGGGGCTCGAACTCGGTACCTCTCGGTCTCTGTGCCAGATGTTATCCAAAGCGCCACGCCCCCCTTCCTACTAAGCCACTACTGCAACTATTAATTATTACTAGATTTAGTTGACATACTAATAGAATATTTCTACCACTATCCTCATTATAGACCAGATTTCTGTAATAGGCCTACGTTAGATAATGATGCTACTACTGCTGTAATTACTTTGAAAACTATTAATACTATACTAACACGACTCATAGTCGTCGTCGTCGTCGTCGTCTTCAGTTTAATCACAGCCGTGTTATCATCTTCTTATCTATTGATCTGGAATAGATTTTCATTCTCTGTGTCCTAGATTAGCGAAGTCGTCGTTTTAAAAGGACGAGAGAGAGAGCGCCTATTGTAGAAGAGAGCGCTTTCTGGCGGCGAATTCAAGGCCGTTTGATCACCCAATGATCAGCTGTGCGGAAACTCTCGAACTATGTTATAAGTTGCCGTTGATTGCTAGACTCCTAAACTTATAGCTGGTTAAAACGTTCAACAACATTCATTCTAAAGATTTAGCCTATAATTATAGCGCCCCTTCAAGACATCTACTCAGGAGCGCTCCCAGCCCAGCCACCGCAAAAGAAAAAAGACTCTAGTGATTTATAAAACCCAGTTTTATTGGTCAAAGGCAGCACACGTAGCTCCGATGGTAGGTCATTCCAGATGGAGGGGCCTACAACCGAGAAACCTCGGCGCTACCTTGCAGGCCTATACATTTGCGGAATTCCCGCCAACAACATCATAAGGCGTGTAGCCCACCCTATCTACTACATGTGTTACATCTACACGCCTACATGCAGCCATATATTTATATATATTCGTTCTTTTTGCAGACTTATATATATATATAAGAACGTATTCAACTCATTTTATTCCTACTTGCCTTCTGTGTGCGGTTTTCGTAAGTAACTTCTCCGACTGTCAATTGAGGGATTTCTCTGCATGTGCTCTTCTTTTGTTGTGACAACATTCATGTCCTGCTGTATTCTGCGACATTGGTGCCTGCCATTATTAGGTTTTATGATAAATTTTACGTGTGTTTGATTTTGACTGAAATCTTGAGGTTTATCCTTAGCACTGCATGTACACGACATAAAGAAATCTCTCAAGTGTTTGAAGTTGTATTGCCATAAGGTATACTGTGACGTCAGTCGCAATGGTGTAAGCGGTGGTAGTCTACCTTGGGGTGCATGACCTTAGAGTGATAACAGTGACTGTGACAGCAGTGAAGTATTACAACATGTGATTGTTTTGTTTCTAATGTAGGAAGAAAACTAAGAAAAAGAAAAACAATGCCTTTGGAACAATCTGCTTCAAGGGATTTGGTCAAGAGGCTTCTAGAAATGCACCGGTATAGACACAGAGACACTCAGATTCTGAACTGTTCTGCTTTTGCGAGGTGTCACTCGTACTAGACGACGTCTTTCATGCAGATCACGAAACATCAATCATTTCGTCAATCATTTCGCTCAATAAATAGATTTTATTTCTTTAAAACAATTAATCGTTCAGTCAGTCAGTCAGTCAGTCAGATACCGACTCAATATCGGTCAGTCAGTCAGCCAAGTTATGCGACAGTTGACTGTGTGCAGTCGTCATGTAGTGTTTTGGTCTAATTCGTTTAGTACGTGAAGGTGAGCAGCACAGAGGGATTGGATGAGGTGGAAGTGGCGAAGGAGATTGAGAACATCTGGAGGCTGATGATGGTGCACTGGCAGATGAGGGAACCGAAGCTGATCATATCAGTGACGGGAGGAGCAAAGAACTTCGACTTCACCAACAACCGTCTGGTCACCTGCTTCAAACGAGGACTCATCAAGGCAGCCACCTCCGCAGGTAGCCTAAGACACACGCAATGCATCCATCTCAACATTCATATGGCACCTTTAAGACCACGTCAAAATGACGATGACGTCGACTAAATGTTATGATCATCTTCTCCTCCTGTTCCTCCTGCTCCTCCTCCTTCTCCTTCTTCTTCTTCTTCTTTCCCTTCCTCTTCCATTTTCCCGTCTTCTTCTTCTTCTTCTTCTTCTTCTTCTTCTTCTTCTTCTTCTTCTTCTTCTTCTTCTTCTTCTTCTTCTTCTTCTTCTTCTTCTTCTTCTTCTTCTTCTTCTTCTTCTTCTTCTTCTTCTTCTTCTTCTTCTTCTTCTTCTTCTTCTTCTTCTTCTTCTTCTTCTTCTTCTTCTTCTTCTTCTTCTTCTTCTTCTTCTTCTTCTTCTTCTTCTTCTTCTTCTTCTTCTTCTTCTTCTTCTTCTTCTTCTTCTTCTTCTTCTTCTTCTTCTTCTTCTTCTTCTTCTTCTTCTTCTTCTTCTTCTTCTTCTTCGCATTCTTCTTCTTCTTCGCATTCTTCTTCTTCGCATTCTTCTTCGCATTCTTCTTCTTCGCATTCTTCGCATTCTTCGCATTCTTCGCATTCTTCTTCTTCTTCTTCTTCTTCGCATTCTTCTTCTTCGCATTCTTCTTCGCATTCTTCTTCTTCTTCTTCTTCTTCTTCTTCTTCTTCGCATTCTTCGCATTCTTCGCATTCTTCGCATTCTTCGCATTCTTCGCATTCTTCTTCTTCGCATTCTTCGCATTCTTCGCATTCTTCGCATTCTTCTTCTTCTTCGCATTCTTCGCATTCTTCTTCTTCTTCGCATTCTTCGCATTCTTCTTCTTCTTCTTCTTCTTCTTCTTCTTCTTCTTCTTCGCATTTTTCTTCGCATTCTTCTTCGCATTCTTCTTCGCATTCTTCTTCTTCTTCTTCTTCTTCTTCTTCTTCTTCTTCTTCGCATTCTTCTTCTTCTTCGCATTCTTCTTCGCATTCTTCTTCGCATTCTTCTTCTTCTTCTTCTTCTTCTTCTTCTTCTTCTTCTTCTTCTTCTTCTTCTTCTTCTTCTTCTTCTTCTTCTTCTTCTTCTTCTTCTTCTTCTTCTTCTTCGCATTCTTCTTCGCATTCTTCTTCGCATTCTTCTTCGCATTCTTCTTCTTCTTCTTCTTCTTCTTCTTCTTCTTCTTCTTCTTCTTCTTCTTCTTCTTCTTCATTCTTCTTCTTCTTCGCATTCTTCTTCGCATTCTTCTTCGCATTCTTCTTCTTCTTCTTCTTCTTCTTCTTCTTCTTCTTCTTCTTCTTCTTCGCATTCTTCTTCGCATTCTTCGCATTCTTCGCATTCTTCGCATTCTTCGCATTCTTCGCATTCTTCGCATTCTTCGCATTCTTCGCATTCTTCGCATTCTTCGCATTCTTCGCGTGCTTCTTCTTCGCATTCTTTTGTGCATTCTTCTTCTTCGCATTCTTCTTCTTCGCATTCTTCTTCTTCGCATTCTTTTGTGCATTCTTCTTCTTCGCATTCTTCTTCTTCTTCGCTTTCTTCTTCTTCGCATTCTTTTGTGCATTCTTCTTCTTCGCATTCTTCTTCTTCGCATTCTTTTGTGCATTCTTCTTCTTCGCATTCTTCTTCTTCGCATTCTTCTTCTTCGCATTCTTCTTCTTCGCATTCTTCTTCTTCGCATTCTTTTGTGCATTCTTCTTCTTCGCATTCTTCTTCTTCGCATTCTTCTTCTTCGCATTCTTTTGTGCATTCTTCTTCTTCGCATTCTTCTTCTTCTTCGCTTTCTTCTTCTTCGCATTCTTTTGTGCATTCTTCTTCTTCGCATTCTTCTTCTTCTTCGCTTTCTTCTTCTTCGCATTCTTTTGTGCATTCTTCTTCTTCGCATTCTTCTTCTTCGCTTTCTTCTTCTTCGCATTCTTTTGTGCATTCTTCTTCTTCGCATTCTTCTTCTTCGCATTCTTCTTCTTCGCATTCTTCTTCTTCGCATTCTTCTTCTTCGCATTCTTTTGTGCATTCTTCTTCTTCGCATTCTTCTTCTTCGCATTCTTCTTCTTCGCATTCTTTTGTGCATTCTTCTTCTTCGCATTCTTCTTCTTCGCATTCTTCTTCTTCGCATTCTTTTGTGCATTCTTCTTCTTCGCATTCTTCTTCTTCTTCGCTTTCTTCTTCTTCGCATTCTTTTGTGCATTCTTCTTCTTCGCATTCTTCTTCTTCTTCGCTTTCTTCTTCTTCGCATTCTTTTGTGCATTTTTCTTCTATGTTGTTTGTTTAGATGCGTGGATAACGACTGGTGGAACGAACGCCGGAATCATGGAGATCGTTGGAGAGGCGGTCAGGGAACACATGCTGCAGAACGGAGCCTTCGAACAAAACGTCGTTGTACTTGGCATCGTCACCTGGGGAATCATCCTTAACAAGGCTGCTCTCAGAGATAACAATGTAAGTAGTGGCACAATGAATTCATCTGCATCAGTACCAACCCAGCAGCAGCAGCAGATGGATCCATCAGGGTTTCATGCTCTCTTCTTGGCCGAAGTATTCGGGGAGCACGAATCGCTCGAGAATCAGAAATTCTGCTTCAGTTCAGTCTGTCTTCGTTCTAGGCTAAGCCAGGGCTACATTAGCAGTTGGCCAATTTGCTAATAAGCATAAGCCGTCCGTCCGTCCGTTTGTTCGTTATTTTCATTTAAGCTTACCTATTTATTCTGATCGGCGACATAATAATCTAAGTTTGGTCGTATATATCCATATTCATGCGACAGTATCTGTACTGGTTAACTATGCCAAACCTTTTTGAGTTCAAGATCTTGATGCTTATACGTATAATGTGTCTAGTAGAGACAAGGATACGATATTGAGATTGTACAAATCACTGGTTAGGCCACAGTTGGAATAATGCATCCAGGTATAGAATCCATACCTGAAACAGGACTTCGAAAACTGGGCAAAGTGCAAAGAAGAGCTAAAAAATAAGTTGGAGTTACAAGGATTTAAGCTATGAAGAAAAGTTGAAAAAGTGTGGACTAACAACATTGGAGAGAAGGAGACCTAATTGAAGCCTACATGATTATTACTGGAAAGAGGCAGTGCAATGGGACAGATGTTTTTAATTAGAACCAAACAAGGCAACTGGGGTACATAGGTATACATTATTTACGAAACTGAAAGGAACATTAGGGCAGAAAGCATTACATGATAACTTGCAGTGGTTCTAACACAGACTACACGTCTTCTGAATCACTTAAAACCCTTGTTACGCATGTTAGACTGTGATCCATCTTATCTAAGAAGTTTTGCATTTCAGTCTCTTCCATTCTTGGTCGCAGACTTCCCTGCTCTGCAGCGCATGGCGACTTGGCTGTTCCACCGGCCCAGACTTTCACGGTCCAGCCTAGAAGTTTTGCTGTGGTCGGCCCATCCCCTTGGAATATATATATCCCAACAACCTGGGACATGAACTCCTCGCCCCTTCTTTTCACCTTTTTCTTTTCTTCGAAGATCGTTCTGTTCAATCGTGGTTTCTCTGTGTTAGGTCAAAAGCTTCTCTGATGAGTTTCTTTTGATTTGGCGCAACATAAATTTGCAATTTATTTTGAAAATATAAATTATACACAATACCTTTTTACGTTGTTTAAAAAGGAATTTTCAATAAGTTGTTTTAATAAGTTTTTTAATTAAATAAGTTTTTTAAAACTTTTTTACGTTGTTATCTCCTGTTAGACTTGTTACCGTCTGATACTACTGTGCCAAGTAATCTTACTGCATACTTGTCAGCATTATTATTATTATGATTATTATTATTATTTTAATTTTTTTGCACTGAAGTACTTCATTCCCCAAGGACTTAGAAATTATAAAAGTAATGTGTTTGGAACGGCTATACATCATCCATGTCGGGCGTGGGTTTATTATTATTATCATTATTATTATTATTATTATTATTATTATTATTATTATTATTATTATTATTATTATTATTATTATTATTATTATTATTATTATTATTATAATTATTATTATTATTATTATTATTATTATTATTATTATTATTATTATTATTTACAATTATTCGATTTTTTTGTATAAATCACCAGAATCAGGGTCGATTTCCGTGCGAGTACAACTTCAGCAGCATCCCCCCTAAGATACCGGGCGGGAAGCCGTCCGCTCTGCTCGATCCAAACCACACTCACTTCATCCTCGTTGACAGCAGGAAGGAAGAGTTCGGAGGAGAAATCGACTTCCGTGCTCGTCTCGAAGAATTCCGAAACAAATGGAAGACCAAGGACGAGCCAAATGCTTCCGGTTAGTCTCTCCATGTCCTAGGAGAGAAGAAGAGGAAGAGGAAGAGGAGGAGAAAGAGGAGGAAGAGAAAGAAGAGGAAGAGGAAGAGAAGGAGGAGGAAGAGGAAGAGGAAGTTGAAGAGGAATAGGAGGAGGAAGAAGAGGAGGGAGAAGAAGATGAAGAGGAAGAGGAGGAAGAGGAAGACAAAAAGTATTGGGAGGAAAAGGAAGAGGAAGTTGAAGAGGAAGACGAGGAGGAGGAGGAGGAAGAGGAGGAAGAGGAGGAAGAGGAAGAGAAAGAATTGGAGGAAGAAGAGGAGGAAGAAGAGGAGGAAGTGGAAGAGGAAGAGAAAGAAGAGGAGTGGAGAAAGAAGAGGAAGAGGAGGAGGAAGAAGAGGAAGAGGAAAAGTAGGGAGAGGAAGAGTAAGAGGAAAAGGAGGAGGAGTAGGAAGAGGAGGAAGAGGAGGAGGAGGAGGAAGAGACCGAGGAAGAGGAGAGGAAGAGGAATTTGAAGAGAAAGAGGAGGTGGAGGAGGAATAGGAAGATGAGGGGAAAAGAGCAGGAAGAAGGTAGGAGTACGAAGAAGAAGCTGAAGATAGCTTTGGGTATTTGTTGCTTAAGCGCAAAGAATAAACATAAGTGAGGACAATCAATCAATCAATCAAATCTCTTTTATTGAAGCCAAATGAAAAAAACACATAACATTTCAACATAAAGTATCAGGATTGGCCGCAAGAGGAGTCCCAAAAGGGATCAAGATCCCGCTAACTAGGGACACCTAGAACAACATTTCAGACATATGAATCAGCTAAATCCTTGAAAAACAGTGCAATATCAAGTTTAGTACAGCAATGCAAACAGTATAGTACATATTACACAGTAAATGATTAATTCGATTCAAAACACTATGAAAATATAAAGAAAAACCGAAAACCTTAACTAACAGTGAAAAAGAATATCCGGCAGGGTAGGTTATAGCTAATTTCCATTAATCAGGTAGGCATGCAGCATTTTTTTTAAAGTGCCGTATATACGAGCTCATCTATTGTTAATGAACCCTATATTGCGTATTTTCGTTAATTGTAGCGAATTAGTCTACACAGTATGAATTATTAATTAATATTTATGCGGATAGATCAACTGAGACGGCATATTAGATAATTACCTGTATCCTAGGAGGAAGCAGAAGATAGCTTTGGGTATTTGTTGCATAAGTGAGAACACGAGCTCATCTATTCTTAATGAACCCTATACGGTGTATTGCGTATTTTCGTTAAGTGCAATTGTAGCGAATTAGTCTACACAGTTTGAATTATTAATTAATATTTATGCGGACGAGATCAACTGAGACGGCATAATTAGATAATTGCCTGTATCCTAATTTTTTTAAGAATGTGATGAAGAATAACAAGAGAAAACGAAGAATGTGTTTGTCATCTGACATTTAGATAATGACGAAGATCACAATAACGACGATGACGATCATAGCCAGAGAGAGAGAGAGAGAGAGAGAGAGAGAGAGAGAGAGAGAGAGAGAGAGAGAGAGAGAGAGAGAGAGAGACAGAGACAGAGACAGAGACAGAGACAGAGACAGAGACAGAGACAGAGACAGAGACAGAGACAGAGACAGAGACAGAGACAGAGACAGAGACAGAGACAGAGACAGAGACAGAGACAGAGACAGAGACAGAGACAGCAGAGAGACAGAGACAGAGACAGAGACAGAGAAGAGAGAGACAGAGACAGAGAGATGCCTTTTTTTACAAAATGGCAATGTCTACCTTTCCATACCTACCGGCCACGTAATAGACATGAAATAAACCTACAGCAACTGGTCAAGAGTTTGAGACGACTAGTATTCAGTTCTTTGGCGCTATATATTAGCAGTGCGTGTGTTCTTTTGTGTTGTTGTTTAGTGCTTCCTGTTCCTGTTGTGCTGTTGGTCGTCGAAGGTGGACTGAACACCCTGAGGGCGGCCTCTGAGGCCATCGAAAAGAACACGCCGGTTGTCATCATCGAAGGATTCGGAAGAGCAGCTGACCTGGTGGCTGCGGCCAGCCGATTGAAGTAAGATAACTCTATTGGGAGAGAGCATCCTCGTAAGGATAACCGACAGGCACCATGCATCTCCAACCGCAGTTGAATGTTTGGTGCTTTCATAAAACTTAAACTCTTCATTCGCTTGAATTCCTGCCAGTTGCCGTATGCGTTGGTAACTGGTCTCTAACATTGACGAAGATTTTATGCTGTATTACTGAGGACCTCTGGCAGCCAACAAATGGACACGAGGAGATCCCTCAGATAATGCTGCATTGCTGCACGGATATATACGACTTAATATGTTTACTTTTAATCCTTCTGTAGTGTTCTCTGTCTTTTATACCTGCATACTTCTGTCTATCTATTTCTTCTTCTATATTGCTGTAAAAACCGAAGGAGGATCCCATGCATAGCCTGTACTGTTGTAATCAACATTTTCTTGCTTTCAGAGGCCAAGACAAAAGATTGTCCAAGCGTGATGAAGAAGAACTAAGGGAATTGATTCTAAAAGACTTTCAGTCGAAAAGTGGCAAAGCAAAGAACGACGAAATAGTCAGAGATGCCATGAAATGCATCAAAAACCTAATTGACGACAAAAACAAAAATCTCGTAAGCTATGAAGAGAATAACACAATAGCAATAGACCTTGTTTTTTGCACTGTTACTACTGCCAAATATTATCCAGAAAAAGGTCGATCCAGTCGCAGCGGGTCCATATGACCCTTTTGGATAGACCTTTTGATATGTGCTTTCATCTACTGGAATTGTTTTTTTCTTGAATTTGTACTGTGATCTTATGGTATTTGATGCTCTGTCAATAAAATGGCTTACTTACTTACTACTACTAGGCCTAATAGCGATAGACATCACAACGATAACAGGGAACGAAACTTGCGTTTATCTTTGAATCATTATAATTAGTCTTCTGTAGTCTATAGTGTTTGTCAACAGAACCAATGTTTACAGTGATAGACCTGTAGAGAGAGGTCCTGATTGAAATTGTGACCACAGTTAAGTTGTAAGTATTCATCTGATGGTCAAACGCAAACATTCGTCATCATGGCCTTCCTCTATGAATTGTTAAAGAATTTTGAATTTGCTACTCTTAGAAACGACCAGGAATGAGATTGAAAATAAAGTTACGAAACTCAACGTAAAACGATTGACACTCGCAACTATAAATATCGATGCATAGTTTTATTTCACTTCGTTGTTAAACATTTTCTTCTAATTCCTGTAATTCAGTCAGAAAGAAATCATATATAATTATTAGATCTGTAGGCTAGTAAGGCTGGCATTTATCAGTCATGTGCATTGATTTACACTTTAACCGTTGTACCCGCATCGTGTATGTGTTCATCATGAACTTCATACTTCACACCATTAGGCAAAAGACTGCTGCAGATGAGCTAGTTTTAGTAACAGTGACACTCTCAATTTTGTCAGTTTTTCTTTCTGTTCAGTTAACGGTTTTCCGAAACGAAGACGAGGAACAGAACCACGACATCGACGAAGCCATCATCAACGCCGTTCTCAAAGGTACATGTATAGGCCTACCCCTATCTATTCAGATATATATATAGGACTAAACACAGCCGACGTACCGTACTTATGAAGAGATTTCTTACGGGCGCTACACGTGTATACATATAGACATAATAGGCTATATATAATATATATATATATATATATATATGTGTGTGTGTGTGCCTAAATATCACACAGCGCGCCCTATAGTCGTTCCGTGTGGCTCTGTTAGAAATGAAAATTCAAATAAATATCGACGTAATTTGAATTCGCTACACTTTAAAACCCCATGTTGTTTTTGTCGTCAAAAAGAGCTTGGGTTCGAAAATTTTGCAGATTATCACAACACACGAACGGAGGCCAAAATCTAAAGTCATGTTTCACACGAGACAACTGAACTGAGGAGGTCAAACCCCAATATCTTTTCCGGTTCTTAGCTGAGGGGCTTAGAAAAAGACCTATTGGATTTAACCCCCAAACCCTGACAACTAAGCACCGCTTTAACCTGTGTAGCTGCCATACAATCATTCATGAACCTATAGGCCTACAGCAGCTAAAGTGATTTTGTTTGTCCTTCCAGCAAATAGCTCCGACATAAAAATCCAGCTGGAGCTGACACTGGCTTTTAACAGGTGCGACATCGCCAAAGAAAAGATATTCACTTCTGAAAATAACGAAAGCTGGAAGGTAAGTTTAACTAGGAGAGACTTAATTAAACCAGAAGCCATATCAAAATTATTCAAATCCATTTAACAACTAATTTGAGAGACGTCCATGGCTACATGGCTTGTAATCGGTTTCACTGGTCTAGTGGCGATTTTTAGCTCGAATGAAGAATGCTTGTTTGGAGCCTCTGAGAAAGTCATGCCCGCAAACTAGTCTCTTTTAGGAACGCATCACATTGAGATTATATCCGATATCTTCATTGTGTGAACAGTAATACTGTAGGTCCATCAAGCTTTCATACAAAATCCTTGACGTAGCCTGTGCGTATACGCGCCTAATTCCTCCTCTATGAGAATGTCTGAACGTCTGATCTATAAGTTCTGCCTACGCAAGGAGTAACAAAATTGCACACCTACTAAAAAAACGTTACAGCCTATCGAAAGTATCTGACTTCATTTGCGAGGAAGTCATTTGTTGTTACGCTAATCTCAACTAACTGCATGCCTTACTGAATTTCTTTTCGATGGCTGTTCAATTATTATTAGACGCTGGATTTGAATGAAGCTTTGTTCAAGTCTCTTGTTGAAGACAAAGAAGAGTTCGTTAAGTTGCTTCTTGACTGTGGAGTCGACTTGAAGGCGTTTCTGACTGTTAAAAGGCTTAAGAAGCTTTACGAAGCGGTGAGTCTCCGTTTTAGTTCATAAGAATATCTATAGAACAACCAGATCCAGTCGAGAGTTTATACATGCATGCTGCGTGCGGTACTCAAAAGGTAAGGTACGTGTACAGTACGTGTGCGCCTCTTTATTAACCTCCTCTATCAGCCTTGGCGCCCAGATGTGTCGATAGTCCTCGTAATGGTGCATTTAACCGTGATTGCTTGTAATCTCTGCATTATTTTAAGATGTACTGCTTCTGTTTGCTTGTTTACTGTTTAACGACCACTGTGTGGTAACAAAGACCATTAATTAGCGTATCAGTCAAACGTAATGTTGTCTTTTTGTTTGGTTTCTTTCAGCTTTTGTTTCCTTCGCAGGGAAAAATATCCGATATGGTCAAGAACACTATGCGTGATTTACAGGTAGGTGCCGCTGCATTACCTATAGGCAACTGAGGAGAGGAAAAAAGAAGAAGCGCAGTTCCTTAAGCTAATCCTGTGACGGTCATGAGTATAAAGTTCTAGCGCCTTCATTTTTCTTAGCCTCGGCATATGAGGGTGGGTGGCCCATCCTCTCCCTCGCCGTTTCATCTTCCCATTGACAGTGTGCGGTCAGTGTACTCATTGTAGCTGAGTTGGCTAGAGCGCAGAAACCGCAGATGGATCAGAAACCTCGACACAAATTTCTGCCCTCGAGGGATGTGAACCTCCGACGGTTGACAGTCCGTTACGCTAACCACTGGACTATCGCTCACCCATTGAGCTTATGGCTAACCGTTTCAATGCGAATATCTGTGTGTGCATAAGCTCTAGCCCTGCAACATGACTAAACGTGCGCAGTACTGACATGAAAATGTTCGAAGTCTATCAATGGCCTTAATAAGTAGGTCCAGCGCCGTTCGATTAAACCTGGCGCAAAGAACAGAGACTGCGTATAATAATTATATAAGCGTTGTTTACGTCTGAGAAGAGACTCAACAATGGTCGTTGTGCCTATACGAACGCTTGGTAGCAACAGTTAAACGCTTTGACAACATCGTTGTTAGTTGTTGTTGGTCCACCATCCCGACATCCTTGCCATCGTTGTCTCTTACACAAAACATAAAGACAGATAATAATTATGATGACGGAATTAAATAAATGTAGCCTACACACGGACTTTATCAAAATTAGTACACAATATTGTAAACATGAGTTTGTGCTTCATTGCTTCGTATATACTTATTTAGCAAGACTGGGTGTCGTACCTTTGCTGTAAAGAGTCGACTGTTGTCCAGCTGAGAGGAGCCAACAATCTGCTCGAAATCGTCGCTAAAGTCATCCACCGCTTGACCGATGACCAACTGAAAGGACTCTACGAAGGTCAGAATTAGTCGCACCCGGGTAACCGTATACGTTACCATACGTCACCTTACTTTACATTACGATATTCTAATTAATGTAAAGTAATGTGACGTTAGGTAACATAGGGTAATAGCTATGGTATAAAAGCAAATAACTTAAGGTAAGGGCAGGGAACTATAGATAGGTCCTATGGCAAGGTAAGTCTAATCACTGATGAACGACTGAGTCCAGCATATCATGCGAATTCTTCGTTTCACATAAGGTCCCTTGTGTCGAACCCAGACGAAGTGCTGTGAGGAAAACGCATTACCAATCTGTTACATCCACCCGTTATGGTAAGCTATATCGTTTTCGAGAAGCCTATGGCAGTGGGCTAATGAAAGTCTGCTGTGCTGTCACTTCTCAGAGTTTTCTGTCTGCTATTATTGTCCCATTTGAAAATTCGAAACGAAGATCAAGAAGTAAATTTCTCAAAACTATTCTTGCCTTATTTTGTAAATTTAGTAGAAACGCATAATAATGTAGGCCTACGCTGGGCAGACTCTTAGGACAACGTGAACCTCGACCATGGAACAATCTGGTAGCGGAAGATCGACATTATTTGATCACTCCTCTCCAGTGTCATCGTTCACCTAACCTCGTTTATCTCAAGCCGACTATTTATTATTCAGGCTTTCCATTCAGAAGTCCCACTTCTTCAAGAAATCTTGCTAGCGTCAATCAAATACCCCGCCAGCATGCCCATAATTATGGAGCCCAAATTTCCATTTATAGAACCCTATGCTACAGATCCAATATGGGTCCCATCTATTGCCCGTGAACATGCTCACAGGGCGCAGGCTTCTCATATCTCTGATTTGAAACACAACCCAGAGACATGGCTCCAACTGGATCTTCACATTCACAGCCTTCGTGAATAAGCCATTGTCTTGCGCTATCTGTTAGGCCTAAGCAGCGCTTCATAGGTTTGTAGTTTTCTGTTACGGTTATGACGACCATAATTATAGCTCACAGCTATAATTGCTTCTAGGATTAGCTATTATCTGCTGTCTGTCGGTATATTTCGTGCTGCTTTCTCAGGACCGAAGTTCGTAGTTGGAGACGATGGTGGTGTTGGTCAAACGGTTAGCAACAACAACAGCCGGACCCTTGGTCACACCAACCATAATATGTTAATGGCAACTGATGTAAAGACTGGAACACTCGTGACGACATTCAACGACGAATCTGCAGGTAGCCCGTCAGATCACATGCACCGCAACACTCACCTGGTGTAAACGATATTAGTTAATTACTGTTTCTTTAGTTCCTCGTACAACCATTGCTCGCCTCACTCGCAATTTCGCTTTAAACATTTCCTCTTTTATCAGTTCTTCTCTCCAATGATGCGTGATGCTGCGATGTTCTCGAATTCGACTCGCAATTTATCTAAACGTAGGCTACATGAATCTAATGACTCGGCATGCCTTGGAGTTTGAGTGAACATCTTGTTTGTAGGCGGAAACACTTTAAAATTTACGGTTATTCGCCTACCTTCACTCAAGGTTGTTGTTTTTACTTGTGCTAGTGTAGCCTAGGTGGACGTTTCCTTGACTATACTTTGCCTGCCGTACTTCTTGTTACCTAGAGAATAAGCCAGACTTTGAGTATCCGGAGCGCGAGCTATTCATGTGGGCTCTGCTCTTCAACCGGAAGTCGATAGCGCTGACCTTCTGGAAGAGCGGCAGAGATCACGTCGGAGGAGCTCTGATCGCTGGACTCATGATGAAGTCACTCGCAAGGATCGCCGACAAAGAGGAGGAACTCGACTTCGAACAGGAACTTAACGCCAACGCTCAGTAAGACCAATGAATTGGGGCTTTCTATGAACTTCCTCGTAAAAGCGGTCTGCAGCTAGTTTATACTAAAACCAATTCCATAGCATATTGATGAACGCTGTTAACCCATCAAAGTGCTTCGGACTCGGCTGAACTACGGCGCTATATAAATCGTCTTATTATTATCATTGTTATTATTGTTAATATTACTGTTTTTGTACCGTACGTCTTAATTTCTTGTTATTATGCGGTTATTTCGTATCCAAGAATAACCTCTCATTTTTAAAATAGGAAATCGAAATAGCCTACTTCTGTTTCGAAGTAGTACATATATGCGAACTTCCACAAGAGTCTACTTAACATTCCTAGGTGATAATGCCTTCTGTTTATAGTCATCATTTAGTAATAATGTTTGTTTCAATATGCATTTAGGTAATTTTCATGCGCATAATTGTCGAAGACTCTAGAAACACGCAGCTGCTGGTCTCACTCATTTAGGCGTAATGATAACCGTTTATAGTTATTGAGATGTGTGGATGGTAGAGAGTTTGAGTTGATGGCAATGGGAGTGCTGAACGAGTGTCATCTCAAGGACAAGCAGATGTCACATGTGCTTCTGGTGCGTGACCTTGACATGTGGGGCGGCAAGTCGCTCTTCGTTCTGGCTGATAACGCAGTGCAGATGGACTTCATGGAGCACACCTGTTGCCAGTCAAAGCTCAACAAGAGCTGGAAGGGAAAGATGTCGCTCACCACTCCCACCTACAAGGTCAGTGCGCTTCCCCCTAGTCAACTTAATCTTCATTGATCTAGGCTAGGGAACAACCGGGTAGACATTTTCTACCGGGTAGCAAATCCGAGTATTTGGATGTACTATTTGCCGGATCCGGGTACGAACCGAATACCGTTTTTTACATGTAATAAAAAAAAGATCAGCATAAACATTATTTTTTTTACCTGTAATAATGAACCAATTAGATATATATACAAATACGACAGCGACTGTAAGTCTCTATTAGTGTATTTTGTGACTTTTTGTCAATAAAAAAATTGAAAGCTTCAAGTCGAAACAAAAGTTACAAAACTCAAATAAAAATGGAAATAAAATTAATTTAACTAAAAAGATAGAATGTTCAAGCCCTAGAAGTGGACTAGAAGAAATAAACTGAAGTAATGGTACATGTACTACATGGTAAAAACTAATAATTATTAAATAATAAATATTAATACTATCATCATTCATCATATCACAATTGTAGGTATTTGCGTGGGTATTATTTGCCGAGGCGAATAGTTCCGAAAAACCCGATATCCGGCCGGGGCAAATGGCCGAAGCGATTTCCGGTTGTTCCCTAATCTAGGCTCTCCGCTCAAGACTGGTCTCATCTAGGCCTACTAAAGATTTCCTACCCTGACTCGTCTGATCCTCCACCTTCCAGTTCTGCTCTCCAGCTATTTGCTTCTAGTTTTGGCGATGTTCAGTCTCAGATGGCTAGTAAGGAACTTCTTCTGTAGTCTTGTAAAACTGAATTTCTTCTTCTCGAAGTAAGTCAACAACTCTGGAAATTTGACTGGCTTATGTCTGTTCAGTTGGGCGGCTGATCTGTTAATCGTACTAAATGCGTACGTGGTGTCCAAATCTGACATGTCATTTCATAACCATGTTCGGGTTTTATGCAGATCAGCTCAATTGCACGAAAAGGATATATATATAATCCAACCATCTATAAGCTTTGGTTTCCAGGAGACTTGACTACTGCGACTCAATTCTTGTTGGTATCAATAAGGAAAAACTGTATAACTACAAATGGTTCAAAACTCTCTTGCCAGGTTCATATTTAAGACCCCTAAATATATATTAGGGCCTACAGTAACTGTAGTGTATTGCGCCCAGATTGCATTCACTTAACTGTTGTTTTTGTTGAGCAAAGAATTCATTTCAAAATCTGCCTTTCAATTGACAAAGTACTACTACAGTTTAACCCACTGACCTACTTCTGCCCCATGTTTACCCCTAAAAGAAAACAATTTATAGCCAAGTGTACTCGATCAGTGGATGGAGTGACTCTTGGTGTGTCCTGTACACGAAAAGTGTTGAGTTCTCAGCCTTTCTCGGTCGCTGGTCCTAGGTTTTGGAATTCGCCGCTAAATTCAGTTCGTTTGTCAATTATTCTTTGTCATTCCCGTCTAAACTTAAGATTCATCTCTTTCAACTTGCATAATCACCAAAATCTAGCGTCGTAAACAAAACGTATGGAAGGCCTAATTTTTGGTAGGCCAATTCGAAGATTCTCTTTCCATCTGAGTTACCTCCAGGCTCCATACGGATTAGGTTGACGTTTTCCAAGTAAGAAAGGACATTTAGAAAGTGTGAAAGTAAACGTCGCAAAAACAGACAGCCAAACGAAGGTCTTTGTAAACTGTCCTCTGGTCAGCCATGACTGTAGTCGTATCATGTGTTGTATGATCTGTGCAGATTCTCGTCTGCCTCGTTTTGCCATTTCTCGTTCACTCTTTGATCAAATTCTCGACGGAGGACGACGCAGCCGCCGAATCAACGTCTCCATCATCCTCCAACGAAGTAGCGCCAGACAAATCAGCCGGAAAAGGAGGAGGAGCAGAAAAAGGAGGAGAAGGAGGAGGAGGAGGTGATCACAGTGGCTTCGAATGGCACAAAAAGAAGGAGAAGAGACGAAGGAAACTGGGGAAAATCAGTTTCTTCAATGCACTCTACTACTTTGAGACGGCACCTATCGTCAAATTCTTCTACCACTCGGTAAGTCTTAAGACGAATGTCATCTTATTATAACACAAGTCGTATCTGCTCATGTTTCAGATGGATGCTGACGATGACAGCAGCAACAACGATGTACAGGGTTAGAAATGCACGTTATGCTGACATCTTCCCAATAACTGAATTTAACTGCAACATATAATAGGCCTATACTGTATGGCATATAGGCGCTGGTGAAAGCAACCGGTGACACTATACAGTGAGTCAGTGACTGTTACCTGTGTCTGCTGTGTGTTTCAGCTGTCTTATCTGGTCTTTCTCGGTCTGTTCAGCTTCTTCGTTCTAACGAATCTCCAGCCCCATCATCCATCTGCCTGCGAGTACATCGTCTGGACGTGGGCCATCACTATGTTTCTCGATGAACTCCGACAGGTCAGTTTTAATGTGGCGCATTCTGTACATGACGAGTCTAACACACTTAGACCTACTGTGGTTATAATAGTCTCGATGCTTTCGTTTCAAATAGCAGAGACCCCGGCTGGAGATAGAAATCTTGCTTCTGGGGTATTGGCGTTCCGCAAAATGAAATAAGCGATTATGGCGGAAACGTTCTCTGATCTTTAGGTTAATCCTCCTCCGCTTAACAGACTAACAGCCAAGTGTATCATCTGTGTCGCGGTCCAACTGGGGCGTTGCTTTATAGACTAACCGTTTCGTAACTGATAAAAGTGCACTTTTTCGACTTTAACATCGCTTAGGCTAGCGCTGAGAGTTTAGTTTAGTTGATTAGTTTCCTTGAGTGGCGCTATATAAATGTCCTTAATAAATAAATAAAGTGGTATCAATCTATGTAATAATACGATTAGAACAGAGGGAGTATGAGAGACAGAGACGATATGTAGCAGCACACGCATGTCTAGACAAGTCATGTTATCTGCATGCGAATAAGAGTTGAGATAGGCAGGAAAGGGAGAGCCTGGAAGCGTAGGAAGAGTTGGAGGACAAAATATAAATGGAAGCACAGAAAGGAAGGGCAAGGAGAAGAGGAGGAGGAGGAGGCAAAATTTATTGAATGGAAGAAGAAGAAACGGGTAGGAATGGGAATGGGAAGTTTCCAGAAGAAACTGTTGTCCAACTAACGTGCAGATGCTCTGCGTCGGATAGGCTATAGATGAAGACTAGACAGAATTGTCGAAACTCACTCAATGCCTATAGTCTCCTCCACCCCGACCTCTAAACGTGTGATGAGCCTGATCCATTGTCAATATTCCCCAGCCAGCAAACACATGTCTATCCCAGACTGGCTGCTGAGAAAAAACATCCGTTTGTGCCATGATGCAGGTGACCATATTGCGAAAGTTTTCCTATTATTATGGGTGGTTAACTTTATGGCCGCAGAGGTTAAACGGTCGTTAGAGGAAATGGTCAGATGTCTGCATAGTCCGCCTTACATATGTTAGCATTTCTTTTCGTCCTTGGTCTGTCGAAGCAGCAGATCTAACGGACCCGTTATACGTCTTCATAATTATGGTTGCTTCCAGATAATAGCGTCTGAAGCGATGACCCTGAAACTGAAGCTGTTGGACTACTTCACAAACGTCTGGAATCAATTCGATCTGTTCGTTTACGCTCTGTTGGCCATTTCTGTCATCCTTCGCTACTGTCTACCCGAAGATCAGTTCGTCTGGGCCAGGATGTTCTACGTTTCGACGCTGGCCCTGTTCTATCTGCGCTTCCTGCAGATGTTCTATGTCTCAAAGAACATTGGCCCAAAGGTCATCATGATCCGCAGAATGGTAATTGGCTTCGATAGACTTAGTAATATAGACATATAGCTTCTAGCTAGCTCTGGTTTCTCTGCATGGTTATATAAAATGTGGTTTCAAGAACAGCAAGCAGGTAAGCAAATCGTCGTGTGAAATATCACGTTAAAACGGTTAAACCAGCTAAGGATGGCATGTTGTAGGAGTTCGGCTAAACAAAACAGTTCTGATATCGAGCTCTGAATTTGATCAGATATATGATTAGCCGACTGTACCAACTTTAGTATAGTTCTGCTATTACGTGTTACTGGTAATTATGCTGTGTGTGTAATTCTGTTTCAGTTGATTGACCTCCTCTTCTTCATCTTACTTCTCGTCGTATTTCTTTTTTCCTACGGCATAGCAGCCCAGGCTCTGCTCTACCCGAACGCCACTCTCAGCTGGAATATCCTGCGCGATGTCCTCTATATGCCATACTTCAATATCTATGGAGAATTCAACCTAGATGAAGTCAAAGGTATACACGTGTCCTTTCTATG
The DNA here is from genome assembly GCA_020284085.1 of Aporrectodea caliginosa. Lineage (NCBI taxonomy): Eukaryota > Metazoa > Annelida > Clitellata > Crassiclitellata > Lumbricidae > Aporrectodea > Aporrectodea caliginosa. The sequence goes on along the minus strand of JACEVL010000137.1, from coordinate 683,821 downwards.
TCGTCTGTCAGGCAATGCACAACCACTGGCTTTGATAATCGATTCCTTAAATGCTTCTCGCAAAGTATTTTATTCATTTCTGTAAGTTGCTTAACCCAAAATTACATATTTTGGGTCATTCGGACTATCTCTGACAATGATGTCCAATAAACTTTATGAATTTCATAAAGCATGGTGGTGCTTTTTGCAGTCTACATTGTTTATTTGCCATAGTTGCCAATAAAACTATCCATAAAACAGTTTTGCTCAAAATCTCAAACAGGTTTATGCAGATATGAATTAAGCTAGTTTCAATAAATTTAAGTTCAAGATCAGGTGACACTCGGGAATGCTATCGTTGTTGTGAAGCTCTCTCTATAAACCCATACACACACTTGATAGCTCTCTCTCTCTCCTTCTCTGTCCACATTACTAATCTCGCCCGCTCCTGTTATTACCATCTCCGACGCCTGAAGGCAATCCGACGATCTGTTTCTTCTTTGGTCTTTACCTCAATAGTTCATGCCTTTATTTGCTCTCGCATTGACTATTGTAATTCCCTCTTTGTTGGCCTCCCTAAAGTGCGCATCTCCCCTCTGCAATCGGTTCTTAATGCAGCTGCCAGACTTATTGCCCGTCTGCCGCGATTCTCCCATGTCACTACATTCATGTTTGAACGACTTCATTGGCTTCCTCTTACTGCACGCATCCAGTTAAAGCCTACTTAAAGGTACTTGTTCTCATTTGCCGATCCTACCTAGGAGGTCCTAGGTCTTGCCCCGAAATACCTCTGTGACTCAATACGTCGGCCTACCTCGGCTGCTTCTCTTCGCCCACTACGCTCTTGGTTGGTTGGTTTCCCAGTTTAACGGCAGCTTATGACAACATTGGCCGTTGCCGCCGACAAAGATTGGTTTTTGGCATATTACAGCTCTATTGCTCTTCGGATCGTCTTGACCTTATAAGCCAGATCAGCATTAGCAATGCGCATGCGCAGCCCTTTCAGTTTTACTTCCGGGGTGAAGGTCACCGTTCACAAACAAACAGAATGCTGCCGTTAGCGACGTTGTTATGATCTAGTTTATGATCTATAATATATACAGAAATTTTCTATAAACTAGTAACGAATAATATCAAATATTTGCGTCAAAACTAGATCATAACAACGTCGCTAACGGCAGCATTCTGTTTGTTTGTGAACGGTGACCTTCACCCCGGAAGTAAAACTGAAAGGGCTGCGCATGCGTATTGCTAATTAAATTTAATGCTGAACTGGCTTATTGTTCCTCGTGTGAGAACAGCCATAGCCCAGTCCCGTGCCTTTGCCTGTATTGGCCCTTTGCTATGGAATCAACTTTCCCCCCCCTTTGTTCGCACCACCATGCTATGTGGTGGTCCTGCTACAACTTTTCGCTACCTCAAAACTTGTCTTTATTCTCGAGGACTTTCGCACTGGGAGCGCCTCTGATTGGTGTGCACTGTGAGAGGCCCGGATTGCTTGCTGTAAAGTTGTAAAATGATAAAAAAAGATTAATGCGAACAAATCACGGTGTACATATTACTGATGTATATCATTTGGAAGTAAATTATTACATAAATTATAGCCTACTATAATTACAAACAACTTCCTTGTATCAGTAGATTTACAACATAAACTAAATAAGAACTTACATGTGAACTAAACATGGCTAAATCAATCTATTCAAATGTAGTCTAAGGACAATTCAATATGTCTAACGTTTATCTATAAAAGTTTATTCTGTATTCATCCAGACAAGATAACTGAATAGCCTCTCATCAAGAGTACATTAATGACTCAACTCCACTGCAGTCGGTTCTTCTTTCACTACCATCACTTTTAGATCTGTTGTTGTGCATAAAATGGACTATAAATTTGATCTTCGGTCTTATAATTATGCTCTTTCTGCTACTCTCCATTCATTCTACTTTACTGGAGTAGGATATGTTCTATCCATGCAGTCTCTCCGAGTCCTTTTAGAGTACTATATCGGTCCTAATCAGAGCTACTCTGTATGGTACTTGACTCCATCCCGGTCTTTTCCAGTAGCAATGTAGTTTACATGTCGTCAGTTCAGGCCAAGGCGAGTCAAAGGAGAACAGGATGGTTGCTGATAGTAATTGCCGTTGTGTACTTGTGTTGCTTCTGAAGGCGAAGTACCCGGATGTACGAACAACCAGACGATCTACGACGATCCGAACTCTGGAATTGCCAGATGTCCCGAACATTCTTGGCTCGTCATGATCTTCTGTGCTATCTACCTCATTCTCACCAACATCCTCCTCATCAACCTCCTCATCGCCATGTTCAGGTATACGCCACCGCAATATGACGTCTCTACTCTATATCTATATCCGCAACGTATACGTTCTGCGTTTGCTGTGGAAGTAGCCTAAGTCTCTTGTAATATTCAGCAATCAGTGCTGTGAGACACGCGGGCCCACAGTTGGTCCTCATTCCTCAATGTGGCCACTGTGAGCCCAATGAGGCCTAACGAATAGCGTTGTCTGGGATATTAATTATTAATTAATAAGGTATTTAGGTTGGCAGGAGTTATGCAGATACCGCAATGGTCCTACTGATATGTTACGTGTTGGTTTTCTGTTTAGCTACACATTTCAAAGCGTCCAGGACAATTCGGAAAAGGTGTGGCGCTACTATCGTTACGGTCTGATCAACGAATACATCGAGAAACCGATGCTCGTTCCTCCTCTGCTCATTTTCAGTCTCGTCTGGATGCTGGCCAAGTACATCTACTTCCGGTGTTGCTCTAAAGCCGACGAAAAGAACGCCTTCTTCAGAACCGATCTAAGCAAGTACATTGCCACTAGCACTTAATTAGAACCAGCGACGTACGTAACTGTATTTTCCACGTTTCTACCTGTTCAGCACCTAATAGAAGCCTAGTCGTGCAACTTAATCAGCTTAGTTATTCACGAGTGTGCAGTTATTCCGCACTATTAAATGAATATCACACTGCACAGGATTATTCATCTAACGTTTATTGATTCGATATAAGGACGTAATAAGATGATGTCGTTTATTTGGCAAGAGACGAAAACCTACATCGCACCTGCTAAAACTATTCAGTAATCCGCCAGCTAAGCCTTCATGCCGAAATAGTGACAGCATCTTGTCGTGGCTTCGAACTCTCGACATGTCCTTTCCAGTAGGCAGAAAGTACATCATGTGGCATTCCATTCAACCACGGTGCCACTACATTTACTCTGGCTACATGTCATGTTACCTTGCCATAGGCTGGTCTGTCTTGCATAAAGTTGCATTGTGACCTGTGACCTGTGTGATACATGTGAGCATTGCTGTTTATTATCGGTAACAGAAAGGATGTTGAACGATGAGACAAATCGCCGTCTGACGGCCTTTGAACACGCTGGAATGGAGAACTACTTCATCCGAAAACGAAAGGAGGACCAAAATCTCATCGACTACAAAGTGTCTATGACTTCACTCAGGTAGGCATAATATAAGCTTATTACCGAACACCGATTAGATCGATCGAGAAGCCCTCACGAGTATCCATTTGCAATCTACAGGGTCTATATAATTGCATTTTACCCCTCAAGATCAAGAATAGAAGACTTAGGGAAACTTTTTTTTTACTGATACTGGCCATCGACTGCGACGCAGTCTGTTGTCATGACGCAACTTTAGGAAATGGAGATATCGCATTAACGTAACTGACGCTGACAGGTCATCCAGCCACAAATCGCAGTCTTGATCGGTCTTTGTCATCGACGTATAAATCAGAGTTCACTTGAGACTGAACCGTCTGGTACACAACATTTGAGCAATCACTCGGACCACCTGCTGCTGTCACTATAGATCTATTTTACAAATGACGTCATTTCACATGCGAGAACGGCCTCTTGCCGTCTGCACCCAATGCAAGTAAGTAATGGTAGGCCTATATCAGGCCCTATAACCTTGTGTATTTGCAATTCTAAATTCCAACTACAGTACTAATATACTTAACGTTTGCGGTCTATTCAAACGAATGACGACGTCTTCGATGATCGATGCTGATAAAAGGTCGTTAAAGAAATGCCTTTCTCATTAATTCATTAACTGTAGTATTAGTCTTTTGCGACGTGCATTTCTGGAATTTATTAATTTGCCAACACATTTCCTGGGAAACATTCTGTTGATCTAGGATAGAGAAAGTTGCACAAGATGTCGAGAGCGTGAGAGAAACGGTGACTACAGCGAGCACAGAATCTCCAGCTTCTGGTTTGAACAGAACCACCAGTACACTTTCGTACGTATATAGACATTGGCTAATAGCTCTAGAGTAACTGCTGGAAAGTATTCGTGTTAACATCAATTACAGAGCCAGTAATAAACATCTGCTTATGGTCAACGCACACTACGCTGTTTTATAAGGCGCCCTTGTAACAACATGGCCATGTTACGGCGCCATATAAATTGTCGTAATTATTATTATTATTATTATTATTATTATTATTATTATTTTTTTTTTTTTTTTTTTTTGCCCGAGGTAGTTCTAATATTATTATTATTATTATTATTATTATTATTACGATCCGCTACACATTACCCGCTATTAGTTCCACGCGCACCCCCCAAGCACACCATTGAAGACCACTTGGACGCATGCCTTCTCGTGGATTGAAACCAAACCATTCTATCACTGAATAACTTACACGTTCCATCAAAACCAGCTCAGTGAACATTTTCGACTCATCTTAAAGATTAAGAGCCTACCGTTGAGACCTGTCCAGAAGGCGCAATAGAAATATCTGAAAATACACGAATACGTGCATTCATACTTGTTGCATACATGTATGGCATACATACACGGTGATTCAATAAAAAGTAAGCCAAAATTTATAAACAAATACTAAAACTTGAACTAAGCTTATATTATTAATAATATTTTCAAAATAAAAATATGCACATACTTACTTTTTCATTTTAATGACTTCCGGTTAATATTTCATACTCGAAAAAGCAGACGATAATACGATTGAAAACATAAAAAAAGAAACTAGCAATTTCCGGAAAAAATGCCTTTTAGTAAAGAAGAGTTACACATGATAAAAGGTTTGAGGAATCCAAGAATTACAGCAGCCGTCAATTTCTACAAGAGTTTCCAGAAAAACACTGGACCAGAAGCGGATTAGATAAATTCGTCGACCGCGTCATTGGTAGTGGCAGACGAAGGTCGATCAGCGCGCACTGAAGAAAACGTTGCCCAATGGCGCCAGCGCCTCCAGGCTTACGTGCAAGCAGAAGGAGGACATTTTGAACATCTTCTTTAATTAAATAATCAAACCATACTACTGAGAGTTTCTTCACAAAAATATTAAATACTGTTTTCATGTTAGAAGTACTTATACGAAATACAAAGTTTGGCTTACTTTTCATTGAATCACGTACGGTGTATATGCGAAGACATATGCGTATAATTATGTATGCATGTATATGGCTACATAATTATATTACATGCATGCACTGCATGCTTACGTGCATCCCTACATACATACTTAAATACACCCGTTTCATCTGTCAATTGTCTCCAAACAATACCCTAACGCAACTCCCAGCTGTGTATCTGCTTCTATAGTTCTGAGTCGCCAACAGATTGTAAATAAGAATGTCTGCCGCCGTCTGTGTATACGACGTATAGGCCTACAGTAATTATTTGTCTTGACAGGTTTGACACAAATGACAAGGAACTCCAGAAGTTTGCAGGAAAACTGGATAAACTGGAAACCCAAATGGATAAATTGGTGGAGTTGGTGAATGCCTTGACAACGCGTTCAGCTGATCATGGAGCTCTTCAGCCGATTATCGTTCCGGCCAATGTCCCTCCTCAGACGATCTTCATAAGGGACTTTGAACATGGGTCCAGTCTCAGCTAAATGCTCATGCAGGCCATTCCTCTATAGGATGCTGATGAAATGCTATACGCTAACGGCTAACCTACACCATTACGACTTGCGTTGTCTTTAAGAATGGCAAATTAACGAACTCCCTAGATTATAGACTCTTTCCTGTTGCCATCGACGTCCCTTCCAAGCTCCAATCGGACGACTTTCAAATCTCATATTGTCTTACATGAACTGCATATTTTAAAACTGACTTTGACTCGTATTGCCTTTATGTGTATTTAATTTAATATCCACATGATCTGCCTTCCTTCGGTCATTCTCCATTCTGTTTCTTTACCTCAGTTTGGAAATTGTTTTAACGATCTGTCTTCCGTCGGTCCATGCAATCTCCCACTACATTGATACTGAATGTCAATTGAAGTGCGTGAAACAGAAGTTTAAAGGGTTCATTATCTTATTCTACAGACTATACATATGCAAATAAATATCAGCTGACCGTGTAAACCGAAATTAATAGCTCGAGAAGCCGTTCCCTTTTGGGAGTGCATCATGCACGTGTAGAACATTGCAGCATAGAAACAGCGTAATAGGCCTAAATAGAAGGAGGATCTGACATTTTATAACCAAAACAACGTAGACCTAAATGACTCATGGTTCTTTACCAGATGTTAGATCATGATCACGTCTATAGGCCTAAACCACGTTGTTGCTTCGGATGCTATAGTCTAGAACCTAAACTGAGAATTGTGAATACTAAATGTCCTTCTATCTGAGATCTGTTAATACTAAATTTTATTCATCAGACACGTATGCTAGCTTATAATTATATCCTAAACTTCTTGAATTATTCTAAGCTACAAACGCCGTAGAGAAATCAGAACTCTAATATTTATTACATGTATACTCGAGCTATACCACGGTCGATATACGAAGGAATAAATAGATCTGAAAGCTTTCAAACTGTAGGGCAGGCCTACCAGTCATTTGCGTTGATGCATTTCCGCTATTGAGCAATTAACATTATGCGCCTAAATTCTTTGGCGAACGTGGGTCACAAGCAACTTTCGCTCACTCACATCGTGGTGGCGCTGCTGTGGTGAGTTTGTCACGTAGACTTTTGGCGGCAAAATTTTAAGCCCTGTGGGTGCCGCCCAGTTCCCGCCAAATTTTGGCGCGTTTTCTGGTTTTACGCAGAAGATTTATCCTTGAAAGGCTTCAATAAAGTAACTGAAAATGCGAAAATCGGTCTTGGTTTCAGGTAAAACTTAAAGCGTCGCCTCGTCGCAGGTAAGTAACAAAAACTCCAATTATCACAACTCCTCGCAATGCAAAGAAATAACTGTAGTGGAACGAATTAGCAGAGTTTCTCGCAAAACAACCGGTCTGCCGAAGTAACTTTCCTCGCAATCAGTGCCACTCGCCACCGATGTGAGTTCTCCGTACGCGAACATCCAAGCGACCGTCTGCTGGCGAATAGGCCTACGTAGGCAGCTCACGGTTAAAGGCGCTGATCCGTGTCGAAGAATTCCCCGTTCTCGTAACGCGTTCGACTGCCTGAGTGTCTGACGGTTCGACGTCCGTTTCCTTGACTGTACGTTTAATGGTTCCAGGTTCGTAAGAAATTCTGGTCTGGACATCGGAACATAAACGAATTTTTCAACCCTGCAGTTCAAATTTGACAGTTCAAACCCTCAGTGGTGGTGGTGTTGGTAGTGGTGAAAGTAGTTGTGGTCCCAGGTTGTAGACTTGTAGTGGTGGTAGTAGTGGTGGTGGAAGTTGTTGTAGTAGCAGTAGCAGAGGTTTGTTGTAGTAGCAGTAGGCCTAGCAGTGAAAATAACGCGCGCGCGCGTGTGTGTGTGTGTGTGTGTGACTGTGTGTGTGTGTGCGTGTGTGCAGAATGTTAAATTAGGCCTACTAATATCGAGAAAGACAATATTATGCTTAAGGACAAACCTTTGATAGTAGGCCTACTTGGCAGCGTGAGGATTGGCTAGGGACCTTAGGGTCAGGTTAGGCGTTGCGAGAGTGGGTACGGGTTAGAGTTAGTGTTGCCACTAGAATATAGGCCTAGGCCTGTTCTTTGCGTTTGGACATGACGCCCTACTGCCAGTATTATTACTAACAGCAAATTTCTGTATGCATAGGAAGGCTGAATCTTCCGCCGCAGAAGTAAAATTTCGTTAAAATTACGAGTGCGGAAGCTTCCGCCGCATTAGTAATTTCTGGGTGCGTTGCGTGGCGGAATCTTCCGCCGCAGAAGCACCACGTTTTTATATAGCGACGGTATGACCTCGACCCTGCTCATTTTGCAACGAATTGATCGGGTGAAATCCTTCACCACCGCTTGCCCGTTCGAATGGGTGCCATGCCATTTTAAGGTCCCTGTCTACGGACTGTGCTAGCCCGAGATTTAAATCTCTGAAATAAGTCACCTTCGGGAAGCGAACCGCGATCCGCACGCTCTCTAACACAGAGGTGCATGGGACGCACTGTATGCTCTAAGCCTCTAACCAATGTAGCTAAGTGGCCAAGGCGCTCCAGCCTCATCCATGTCCAGGCAACCAGTCCGAGTGACGTTGACTACACGGGTCTACAAACATATAGCCTAGTGAGCCAGGAAGATGGATGGCTGCGAATGGAGATCAGCTATTCTCATCTGCATTCGTTAACTCCGAAGTTCCTCAACACTTCCTCACCCATAGTCCGCAACTTCCCGCATCCGCTCACCATACACCTCGACCTTGGTCTGGCGCTGCCTCGCGGGTGTGGCCCCTGTTTACTTACAAGAGCTCTGCTGCTCCACCCTGAGCGTCCAGCTCCGTGGTTCTCTCCGCTCCTCTAAGCAGGTTGAGCTTCTTGTAACCCGGTCACGGACCTCTATTATGCAGCGCCGTGCCTTTTCTGTTGCTGGCCCTGCAATCTGGAATGAGTTCCCTGTGGATCTACGCCTAATGCATAGAGCCCTTGCGGCCACATTCTTCTCTAACCTCAAGACTGTTCTCTTTATATTAGCCGGGGTTGAGTCGGGAGCGCTTCTGAGTAGATAATCTTGAAGGGGCGTTATATAAATCTCTGAAATGAATGAATGAATGAATTTGGCTCCTACTATGTGCTTAGCTGCCCATGACCTTGCAAGTAAATTCTTGAACTTTTTGCAGACAAAATTTCTGGTATTTGTCTTAAATTGATCAGTTCCTCTGCACTGGACAAATTCCTCTATCCAAATTGTATACCTCCTATCATGGACTACTTTCTGCCAACTACTGTGGGAAGGTTCGAACACTTATCTTTTCCTGGCCTAACAAAACCGGTCTCCTTGACACCATTCCTACTTGGTTTCTTAAAGAGTGCTTTGATGTCCTGGGTCCCACCATTACATCAATTATCAATTTCTCATTGCATGAGGGATCTTTCCCATCTACTTTTGCTCATGCCATAGTTCATCCGCTGCTTAAGAAACCTTCTCTTGATCCTGATGATCTGTCAAATTATAGGCCTATCTCAACCTTGAATTTTATATCTGAAATCCTTGAACGGATAGTCATGAATCGCATGCAAACTCACCTGTCATCAAACTCCCTAATCTCCCCTTTTCAGTCTGCCTATCGTAAGTTTCATTCAACAGAATCTGCACTTCTTACTGTTCATAATGACATCATTTGCTTAATGGATGGTGGTAAGTTGACAGCACTTGTTCTTCTTGACTTGTCTGCTGCTTTTGATACTGTGGATCATTCTATTTTTCTTCATCGTCTCGAGAACTGGTTTGGGATCTCTGGCCCTGCACTAAATTGGTTTAGTACTTATCTTAGTCCACGCATTCAATCAGTGTATTTAAATGGTAATTATTCATCTGATGCTTTGTTGACATGCGGTGTAACACAGGGATCAGTGCTTGGCCCTCTTTTGTTTACATTATACACTACACCATTAGGAACATTGCTTGATAATCATTCGCTGAGATATCATTTCTATGCTGATGATACTCAAATTTACATTTCATTTGATAGTCTGTCATGCGACTCATCTATACAGATGTTGTCTGCTGTCTTTGATGAAGTACAGTCCTGGATGGCATCCAATAAACTCCTCCTTAATCCATCAAAGACTGAATTTCTGTTACTTGGCACTCCACAGCAACTTAAGAAATTTGATCGGCTTAAGTCATTGAAATTGGGTGACTCAATTGTTGAGCTGGCCGATGCTGCACGCAACTTAGGCGTTGTTTTTAATTCTACCATGTCTCTCACTGGCCATGTAAACAGTATTTGTAAGTCATCCTATATGTTCATTCGTGACATACGCAGAATTAGGCATTATGTGCCCATGTCTGCAAGAATATCTCTGGCAAGTGCATTGGTTTCCAGTCGCCTAGACTATTGTAACTCGCTTCTTACTGGTATCAATAAATCAAACATACTGAAGCTGCAGAGGGTTCAGAACTCTTTGGCTAGAGCCATAACTAATACATCCAAATATGAACATATAACCCCTCTGCTTAAATCTCTGCATTGGCTTCCTGTTCAGCAAAGAATTCGTTTCAAACTGGGGCTCATAGTTTATAAAACTTTGAACTCTAGCCAACCACAATATTTAAAATCTGTTCTTATTCCTCTGACTTATCATTATTTAATGAGGTAATCTGATTGTCTTTGTCTGGTCATACCTAAATCAAGAACTGTTTCTCGGTGAACGAGCTTTTTCGGTTGCTGGGCCTGTCTTTTGGAACTCTCTTCCTGTATCTGTGTGCTGTGCTCAGTCGCTTGTGTCATTTAGTTCTCGGCTGAAAACTTACCTCTTTCAAATTGCTTATCCACCTTAGGCTGCCTATCTGTCTCTTACGGACTGATCTTCTGGATGTTGACCTGATTACGGATTGTTTTGATGTGCCATCAATCGATTGATGCCTTGTGCATTAGACACCGGCGCAATAGAAGTTGCTAATTACATTACATTACTCGGACTGGTTGCCTGGACATGGAGGAGGCTGGAGAGCCTTGGCCAGTTAGCTACATTGGTTAGAGGCTTAGAGCATACAGTGCGTCCCATGCACCTCTGTGTTGGCAATGTAGGGCGGCAGACGACCACTTCCTCAATGGTCTACCATCAGGGTTTCGGTCAATTCTTTTCAAAATGTAGGTCATCAGATTTCATCTCTCTGTCTCTGTCTCTCTCTGTCTGTGTCTTCACTGTGCGTATTGTTTGGATTCATCCTGAGCTGTTGTGACGATAATGTCTCCGGTGCCATTGGATCGAAGAAACGGACTGGATGACCAACACACTTTCAAGGCATCGCAGCCTGACCAGGACCTGGATGCAGAGGATGATTGCAATAATGATGACAATAAACCAGAACCCCTGTTCAAACGAGGACAGTACATATCTTACAGGATCGGATTCTGTAATTCAATCAAACTCAAACTCTTCATGAAAACTTGCAGACATTTTTTGCATTTTCACAATAAACATTCAGTTTAAGGTCAACAAGAATAGAAAACCCTATGATACACAGTCTTTTTTCCAGGACAGATAAACCTATATAACACAAATAAAAATAAATTAAACAATTTACAATGTCTGTATATAAGTAAGTGTTTAAGACGAAAAGAGTCACTGTTTCCTTCGCAGTGTCTCACGCTGCTGCTGCTGCTACTGTTGCTGCCTTAAGAAATGATACCAAGTCAAGCAATGCATAACATGTAATAGCATCGCTGGATTAGTGATCAGTTGGGGAATTATGTTATACTGTGGTAGCAGGAGACTATTTTTGGTTGTTAGCTGAGAGACCAGGTATACCGCAGTTGAGACCATCACCAGTACACAGAAGAAGTTGACAACCACAATGAAACCTCAATGTAATGCACTTCTGTATAATCCAAACTCTCATGTTTGCACACTGCATCTTAATGAAACACAGTCAAACATTATAAACAAGATTAAAAATGCCCAAAACTCATAATTGATGTACATGATCAGCTGTCAGTCAGACCAAGTCTACAGAAATCATTTCCCCATCTGTTCACTAGAGTTGTAGATCTCAAACTCCAACATATCGTAAAATCATAATCTCAAGATTTCTACAGCAAAAGCTAAGTGTCGCAGAAACCAGCTTATTCACAGATGCATATGCAGGCATATATATATATATATATATATATATATATATATATATATATATATATATATATATATATATATATATATATGTATATATATATAATATGTATATAATATGTATATATAGATGTATACACACTTGCTTACATAGCACCCTAGAAGTACCTCACAGAAGCGCTGCCTAATTGATGTTAGAGTCGCTAATAACAAAAAGTTAATTAACAAGTGAATGGTGATCAGAAAAGTAGAAGAGTGATCACTGGCGAGTTCCACGAGACACTTAGATCCCAGCCGATAGATTCCTATCCACAGCTGATAGTAGACACCATAAAGTGATGTTGGTTGAATGAATATCAAAGTGCACACATATAACATATATTTAGAATAAATATCAACATTCACATAGGCTATATAGTATGCACTTTGACATTCATTCAACCTCATTAGCTGTTAATTTTATGTGTATCATTGGTTTCTGATCCTCAGTGCTAAAGACATCCTGTAAAATATCTGCTTTGTGCATCAGGTACTAGCATTAGACAAAGTCTTAGTTCAAACCAGTTCTAAAACATCCATCTGGACATTATGCTATCTATTACAACAAAAACAAAACTTATATTAGCATAAAGTGCATCTTTAAAAAACTTAACAACAGTGGTGAACAAAGTTTCCAAAAGGTGAAATTAAACTATAATGTAGCATCTTTGATGATGATGATGATGACATCGTCGTTATCGTCGTCGTCATCATCTTCATCTTCATCATCATCATCATCATCATCATCATCATCATCATCATAACAACTCATATCATATCAAAGTCATTGAATCACAAGACCTTTGTAACATATGAAAATTCTGTAACACATTTTAACCCTTTTCATTTAAGCCATACTTTCTCATTCTGCTAGGAGGCTTCGATTCACACTTCTAAGCTAGATGAAGAACGTGATGGCCAAGTGGCTAACAAGTAGGATTTCTGAACCTGTGACCTGGGTTTGAATCCTGGGTATGTATGTAGTGTGCAATCAACATTGAACACAAGATCAAACCATGTGAAAACTCAATCTAGATATCATCTGAGATAAGAATGCCCACTTAAATTAATAAATTAAGTATAATGTGCATGGTTCCTTAGAGAGCAGTTACAAGGGGCATTACCAGATTTCAGTTGGATTGTTAAGGCATGTGTGTGATAAAACTGCTACATCACTCTGTTTATCTTCAGAACAATGTCTTGATTCTACTACTTCACTAATTAATTACTGCTTAATTCCACTATTTCAAGTATAAAAGTCTTAACCTTGCTTGCTAAATTCTTGAAAACAAGTCATGTAAAATCTGACTGGGTTATGATAAAAGAAATACTGAGAGTGTGAGTGAAAAGATCACGTATCATCAGAGATACAGTTTACTTTAAACACCACTCTGCTTTCGTCATGTTATAGTCAAGGCTGACAGAGAACACGTAAATTCATTTACTACACTGACAGATAATGAGTTGAATTCTTGCGGTGGATCATCTGAGCTCCCAACTTTTCTGTCAGCTAGCAACACATTTTACAAAGTGATCTAAACGTATTTTGAATTCCTTTATACAAGACGCTTTAACAACTCATAGCAGAATTTGTTGGTACTCGTCTTGAATATCAGATGCTTTTCTCATGATGTGAAAGCATTTTCAAGAACTCTGACTGCATGACATCACATACATCATAACACACGATAACATTGTCACAGCACTTATAACAAACCATATCGCCCTAACATCATGAAAATGTAGTTATATCGTAATATCATATTTAAGACACTGCTTCATTGTTATAACATATTGCTATGACTTGCCAAAGCATATTATAAGATGTTAAAGTTCAATCGTGATTTAGCATCAAGCAGGTCATCAAGATGTGTCATTATATCAAAGTTTTACTGTACAAAGACAACCTACAAACAAGGAAACCTAAAAATGACGAAAGAAGATCCAATCAAAGGAGGAAAACTGTGCATCATTAAATTGCATCTCACAGAAACACTATGACCGTCCACACAGCAGCTCTTTCTATCAGCATATCAATTAATGAAATTTATTAGTAAAATATAAATAGGAATTCAATTAACTAAATTATAACTAATAATTTAAATATAAATAAAGACAGCTTAATAAATTAATGGTATGTACATGGTCCATCAAATGACCCAGTCATTAAGAACGACAAAAGCTAAAGAAGCGATTTCATTTCATACTTGCAATTACTCTGGTTAACAGTATAACTTACTAAAACTATTTGATCAAATGGCTCAGTTGAATGAATTGGTATTCATATGTAATATTATTCGAAAAAACTACAATGCGTGAATTTTATGAAATCATGATATGCAGCAAAATACATTTTAATTAAGGCTTCTGTATAGTGAATGGGCAGGATTAATAATATTATTATATTATAGTAATAATAAGCAATTAGAACAGTCCCATAAATTTCTCAGTTTCCTGTCACAAGTTATGCAATTACTAATTTAATGAAGAATCAAAGTAACCAATAAGCAGCGTTTATTCAAGTCAGGGCCACTGTGTTGGTCTTCAGATGGTTGGCACTAACATCTGAAATCTTAACCAGATTTAATCAAACCCTAATAACATGGCATGGGTTTAAAGTGGTTCTGAAAACTTTGTTTGGGTTTTTCATCAGCAGAAGACTTTTGAACAAAGATAAAAAATCTAAATGGTTCTAAAGAAATACTTCTTAACTTAGATCTTCTTCAAACTATGTCGTTGCTGGTATAGCTTTTTGTGGGATCTGTGTTCTGCATGCTTCTTGATCGAGATTCTTCAGGAGAAAGGCAATTAGGAACTTAGAACAACCACTGGTATTAAATGTTTGGAAGGCATGTTCACAGACAAGTTTCACGACCGAATCCAGACATTGTGAGTTCAGAGTTAAAGAATTAAGAGCTCACTGCAAGGCTTAACTTGGAAAGGTTGTGAAATGACCTCAATCATAAAATTATTATGCATCAAAGGCTCAAGTAAAGTTCCAAGAGCAATAATTACCCAGAACATTATACACAAAAGCAAGGAAAGATTGTGCCTTTGTTCGAAGAATGACTCTTTTCTTGTATGTTAATCCAAATGAAAACAGTAACCGATTATTTCATAAAAGCTGAAATTAATAATAAATCAGCCTGTATTGAATTGTTCTGTGAACACAGATAAATGATTGCTTTATTGCTCTCTCACAAAAGAAACGGACTGAGAAAGAAATATATATACAATTATACATATCAACCCACAGGATATCTTGGTTTTTAAACCTTGATTTTTTAGCTTTGGCTGAATAAAACAGCTTTTGTAGCAAACTGCAAAGCCCTCTTCTTTATGTAGAAATTACATGTAATTGCCGCATTGACCACAAAGATATGTGCATTTAAGTGCTTGCTTTTCAGGAGAGGATTGTACATTTGAATCTTAATCTTGAAATCCCATGTACTGGCCCTGGACACTACAACAGCTGTTAAAGAGATGGAACAGGCAACAGAAGTCTAATCAACAAGTTTCTTTGGGGTTCAGGCAACCAAAACAGTCATTGGATGGTTATAAGTGTAGGTCTCTAGAACGAAGCAAATATGCAATAAGGTAAAGCAAATTGGATAACTTTTCACTGGTTGCCTGTTTGTAGTCATCTCTGCCAAAATTCAAATTAACTCATCAAGATTTGAACACTGGCTGCATTGATTAAAGGCCATTTAAAGGCTTTTTAATATGGCAACCGGTTCACAGACACATAATATTATGTCCTGTGAATTGACTGCAGTGGTGAAATGCAATGACACGGCAGCAAGAAGCAAATATCTTGTGTGCTGTTAATCTGCATGCCGAGTTCATTTGCATCTTATACGAGTTCTTATAAAAGCTGATGTAAAAAGATGCATTTGCATTAGTATGGAGCCGTCCATAAATGATGTCACGCAATTTTGGCCGATTTTTAACCCCCCCTCCCCCCTCACACTTCGTCACAAAAAGTAACACCCCTC
Source organism: Aporrectodea caliginosa (assembly GCA_020284085.1). Lineage (NCBI taxonomy): Eukaryota > Metazoa > Annelida > Clitellata > Crassiclitellata > Lumbricidae > Aporrectodea > Aporrectodea caliginosa. Next base: position 667,802 of record JACEVL010000137.1, on the reverse strand, counting down.
TGAAAATGACGTCACAAAGCTCTGACCCCCCCTAAACCAAATTTCCATGGCAAAGCAAAATGCTCCTTCATGGAACAAATAGGGAAAGCATGAATATTTTAAAATCTAACGATGACCAAATATTTAAATAATTAGAAAATTATTAATAATGGTGCCCGTATACATTAAAATAATTTAAAAAATAATTAAAATTTAATCCTCAAAATTAATGCTGTTATTAATAAAATTAAATTGTTGTTAATTGTTAAATTTAATAACACAGACCTGGTGTGACGTCACACTTCTCAGACCCCCACCCCCATGTCACACATCGTCACAAATTTCCGACCCCCTCCCCTAGGTGCGTGACGTCATTTATGGACGGCCCCTACAAGCCAAATAACTATCTAACTCAGTTTTACCAACTGCAGTCCATCTCTCAAAATCCAAAAATAAAATGAAACAATTGATTCAACTCTATTTGGACAAAAGCAGAAACTTATACTATTTACCAGCAGAAACTATTATCATGCATTGAATACCTATATAATCATGGCTTGTAAAGTGTGAAATTTGATCATGTAACTGTGACTTCTCATATTCTAACTATGAAAACTATGTAATTCTTATATAACTTTTTGAATGAAATTTGTCAATTAAATGTGATTATTTAGCTGTGATTTCTGTAACTATTTAAACTTTAATCATGTAAAAATGGACTTTATGCAGTGTGATCGGTTGTAGGCATAAAATATTTTATAAAAACTTACTTCATCTGAAAACGAAAACGTCTTTGTCAAAATTAATTTAAACAGATCATAAGAAAATGCTGATTAACATGAATTGCTTTGACCAAAAACAAACAACTTTCACATTTAACAAACAATGTGACAGAAAACTTTTGTCCTACCAGACTGACTACTTCTGGTCTATCACAGTAACCTATATTCTAATAATTAATGTGGGGCACAGAAACCGATTGGTTGGAGAGCTTGGCCTGTGACAACACAGAGTATGGGTTCCAGTCTTCCTTGAGATGGTTACTGTGTAGGGACCTTGAGCAAGTCCATCACTGACAATTGATTTATTGATGCTTAACCATTAGATAGTGGCACTTAATAAATCAAAATAATAATAATAATAAAATCATGCCATTAAATTAAACTAACTAATACAATCTGAAAATTACATTTCAGGATGATATGCAAACAAGGTGAAGCAAGAAGAAAAAGAAGAGTTTGCTGTGAGATGCTAGCGCAACACAACTCTCTTATAGAAATACATCTTTCTGATAAAGAAATTTGAACTCACCTATGGGGTTATTATTATTAATAATAATATTAATCGAATTTGTAACGTGTGGCCATGCAAAGTCACACCAAAATGTGAATCTAAGGTGCGGATAGTCAGGTGGTGAAGATGCACTTAGATTTCCAAATCCTTGAAAGCCAAGGAGAAATGGTGAGTTTTGAGCCACGTTTTGAAGGAAGGAAGTGAATTTGAGGGCAGAGGCGTGGAATGCACAAGAGTCTATAACTGTTCTGCATCGTGACTCAGCTAAAAGACCTGTACTTGATGATTGCAGGCAACGAGGAGGGATGCAAGGGGTTAGTAGTGCATGAAGATAGGTAGTTCTGCTGGTGCTGAGGGCTTTGTAGGTCAAACAGGGTTACAACGGAGTATGCTAATACTAGGCCATAATGCACCCTGTAGGAAGAGAAGAGAGCAGGCTCTTAAGTTAGCCCTTAGGCAGTCATGGGTATGAAGTGTTATGAACTTCATTTTCTTAGCCTCAGCAAATGAGGGTTGTGGCCAATCTTCTCCCTCACTGTCTCATCTTCCCACTGACAGTGTACAGTCAGTGTACTCATTATAGCTGAGTTGGCTAGGTGGCACAGGTGGGCCACAAATCTTGAACCAAATTTCAGCCCTGGTGGGAGAAGCACCTGTAAAAACCCATAAAATCATCGAAGTTAAAAGTAAATGAATTTTATTCATGCAGTAACTAAACTGAACTGAACAAGCATCAAGTAAATGTAGTCAATTTCTATTTGATCATCATTCTGATCAGTCTCCTCTCTTCTACAACACCATTATCCCAATGCACAAAGTATTCACTGATGGTAGTGAGTGGAAAGATAGTGGGAGAGTTTCTGTTGCACAAGCATATGCTGTTGAGTACAATTTTAGATATGATATCTGTGTGTCAGGTACATGTACACAAGGTAGTGGGGTAGAGATCTGGCTACCCACCCGTCCACCAACCCATCAACCTATTCCACGACCAAAACAGCCAAGGTGACTAACACTACATCTCTGTCATTTCCATGCTGTGAACAGAGTCAATGATTAAGATAATAAGACTCTTCCTACATTCACAGGATTTAAAGAAGTCATGTTTTAAACAGTGCTACTCAAACTGTGGTCCACAACCCAGTACCAGTCCATGAATGTTTGGCTACCGGGCCGCGGAATGATAAGTGGAATCACAATTTTGTAGGCCTCTGCAAATAAAATATTAAATTGTGTACAGTGTACAAAGTAAAAAATGACAACACAACAGTTTTCACACCTAGTAAACAGTTTTAACATGCAACAGTAACAAAAGTGTAATGGTAATAAACAGTGAAATTAGGGCCTATATATGTCAGCTGATGATGTTGAAAAGCACCGGTCTACGGAAAGGCTGGTCAAACAATTACCGGTCCTCAGCATTAGAAAGTTTGAGAAGCACTGGTTTAAAGCAATTTCCTACCTTAACAACTGTCTTCCTGTGCTCTCTTTTAAATAATTTTATAGTAATTTCTTAATTCAATCTGAAAGTGAAAATGTTCACATTTTCTCAACATTCAAGCCTTGCATATTTAGGCTGATATATATGAAATCTCATTAAGAATAATAACGTAATTAATATTCATAATCATAACTTGGCTGGTCATCATCTGAAACAGACTCAAAAATAAATCAAATGAAGCACAAACTAACACCAACATGATGACATGTGTCAAGTTCAGCCAATTCAACATATATGGCATTCTATTGTTTCAATTAATTTGACAACTGCTGCTTGCTTCAATAATTTACAATAAAGTGACAATAAAAATATTCTTATCACATGAGTAACACAGATAATCAACTCAATTCAGCCAAACCAATAACTCTTCATAAGTCACCAATTTGAACTCAGTCGAACCAAAACTATTGATAAAGTATTTCCCAATAAAGTCTCACTTCAAACAGCTCACAATAACAAACCATTGCAACAAACGAATGTTTACAATGTAATCAACCAACTGAGCCAGACAATTACAGCCACTCTCAAGTTCTGAATAAAGAATGAAAATGGACAAATAACCGTCTGAGCGTGGCCAGTGAGAGCATTTAATCAGTTCTCCCTTTGGCAAAGTGACCAAAGAAAATTCATCAAAACACTGATGCTGATTACATAGGTTCAACTCGAAATGTGTTATAATTAAACAGTTTAAATTTAAATAACTAAACAACATAGAGCCTTTCAGAAGCCTCTCAAAGAACATTGTTGATTTGACGCTGCTGTCATAGCATCATATACATAGTCACCTAAGACAATAACTTACAGACGAGCATACTGACCAACAGCATCAGTGCTACGTTTAGAAAACTCATTTTCCAGACAAAATACAATAATAAGCTACAGTCTCAACAACTGAGTTGTCTTGAATTGCATCGTTTTGCAAAATGCACCAAAAACGTTGTTTCTTTTCATTCGTGCGACGAGAGGGAGCATAAGCAAAAATCTGCACTGAATGTCAGTCTCACCGAGCCAGAAATCCAAAATATCTTGATCCTAAGACCACACGACGATCACATCAGTCATAGATCATTCTCATCAGACTCCAGAAATTATTGTTTGCAGGCGCCTGTAATGCTTCTTCACCCATTCTGACAGTCCTCAGTGCTCTGTCAGAGCCAGACGGTCTAAACAAGCCACTGATCAGTGCAGAAGTTGACATTGTATATTCACGTTGTGCCTTGAAAAGGACAATCATCATCAACTAGGAGAAGAGAGACAATAGATCATCGTTGTTGTTGCCATTGTTGTTTTCACCGTTGCACGTGTTGTCCATTGGTCCAAGGTAAGACAACAACTCCGTCGGATCTCCGATGTTGTCAGGTAACAACTGCGGAAGAAATCAAACCATCATCGTCTACTCATCTCAAGCCACATCCCACACTGCACCATGTCTCTGGAACAATCTTCCTCTGAATTGCACACACTTTCTGTTCCTCCACCATCACTGCCAATCATCCACCATCACCTGCCTCAGGATCCTTTATCTATCACTCTTCGGGGTTTCCACTCAAGTCCTTCCTCTCCAACAATTCATACCCCGACTCATCTGATCCTTCACCTTCCAGTCCTAAATGACACCCACCTTAACAGCTACTCTGCCCGCTCTGACCTCTGGCGACTGGACTCAGACCTCCTTCAGACTACCCTTTGAACAACCCCTCTAACTACCCTTTGAACAACCCCTCTGACTACCCTTTGAACAACCCCTCTGACTACCCTTTGAACAACCCCTCTGACTACCCTTTGAACAACCCCTCTGACTTGATGCAGCACTCGTGAATTAGCTGGTTGTCTACGCTTGGCTTTCAAGTGGTACTCTAGAAGTTTAGAGATTACAATTATGATTATGAAGTTCTTAGAAGGTGTAACAGATAAGTGTTTATAAAAACATACTGGTACACAATTAATCAGTATGTACATAAATACAAACACACATATATCAGTACACAGAAAAACACATACACAACTACACAAAACAGTACATACAAGTATGCATGTATACAACAGCACATCAAACAGTATAAAAGTGCCTACTGACTACGCCAAACATTTAACAGTATCAACAAATAAAAGTATGGCCATTATGCTACTACAACATACTTACATCAAGTACCTCCTGACTTTGGCTGTCACTGTCCATCATTGACGCTGGGTCAAAGGCTAACCCCAGAGACAGATCGGATTCTGCTGCTGCCTTTGCGCCACTCGACTGAGTGAAACAATCGTTGCTAGATGGTGCTTGGGATCCTTTGCTGTCGTGCGTTGTCCCATTTGTCCCGGTTAGGTTTGGGTCATAAGAAGAGGATGAGGAGGAGGAGGAGGAGTTGTGTGTCGGAGGGCCAACACTCCCTCCGCATGATGCAGATGCATTTGAAGGGGTGTGTGGATTGCCAACAGACGATGATGACGGTGTGCCTGGAGTGGCATGCCGTAGCTTCATGCTGCCCCCCTGCTGCTGCCCATCCAGGGGCGTTCCGGGGGGTCCAAGGTGACTGTCTGAGTAGCTCCCATGGACATCCAGAGGAGTGTGTGGGTGCCCAGACTGGCCATTAATTGGGGTGCGCGGCATTGAGCCCTGGCCATCCAGTGGGGTGGGCGGATGCATCAGTGGGGTGTCCAGACGTGGGGCGTATTGATGGATAGCTGTAGAGGTCTTCTCACCGTCTCCCCCTGCCACCCCTCCACCTCCTCCTCCTCCACTAGATGGACAGAGAAGGCTGTCACCCATCTGCGATAGAGAACTCAGGAAGTCTGGACTGCTGCTTGGAGGGAAACAAGGGTTAGCACCGAGGTGCTGTCCATCGCCGTACTGACTGCTGCCATTTGGACTGTTGTAGAAACTCTGACCTAAACAAACAAGACATCAGGACATCATGTTTCAAACAATGAACCATGTCTCTCTTATAGTCACACCTCACTTTCTTCTCAGACCAATTCTAGGACCAGATAAATTAGCACTGAAAGTTGTTGCATTAGTACGTTGGTGCAAATTCAATTGCAAGCAAAACAGTCAGGCTAGCTAGTAATATGCAACCTATCTGTCTTTTTTCAGCTTCCTCCAACCAACATTTCTGACTGAGATTCGTATTCACATTCTCTCATTTTCTGATAAACAATGTTCCTCAGCTCTCTGCCCTTTTAAGACATCACTTCCGTGTATTGGGCCCAATTAGCACATCAACACCTCTCTTGCTAAAGTTTATGCCATAGTGTACACTCTTCTTTAAAAGCACTGCCAGCATACCATACTATAACATCTGCTACAGCTGAAGTGTATCTTCTGTTCAAATTTCAACTGATCGCTAAATATCAATTTTGCTAACCTTGCGGTGAAATGGGATAGAGTAAAGGTTGGCTAGAGTTGTTGGTGGAAAAGCTGGAATCCTGCCAGGTATTCATTGTTGGAAGCTTCATGCTGGAAGGCGAAATGGCCTTTTTCCACCTCTGAATGCACAGATCTTGAAACAAATTCAAACACTAAATTAAGGTGCCTTAAATTCAATTATTCATTGTTAAATATATATATATATATATATACATACATACATTATATATATATATATATATATATATATATATATATATATATATTATCATGCTAATCTAATATAGTAATTCACCCAAAAAGTGAAGGCAACCGAAAAAAACTAACATTTCAATTGTGCTAATGCTCATAAAGCCAGAAAGTGTTGAACTGAGTTTGATACTGTACTGGAAATGGGTCGGAATGTCTGGACAATTACTGGTAGGTGAAATTGAATTTGATACTGTACTGGAATAGCTTGGAATGTGTGGACAATTACCGGTAGGTGAAAGGTGAAAAACCACATGCTTCTATCAAAGATAGCAAACATTTTACAATTTTCTAAAGATGTAGCTAGACTAAAAAGTACGTTCTATATAAGGACGTCACTTCAAACTAGAGCCAGGCTGGAAAAGGATAAATAATCTCCGTTTGAAGGCATTAAGTCTGTACCAGGAGATCTTGTAGGAAGAAGAAGAGGGTGAACAGCTGCATGCAGTACTGTCTGTAAGGAGTCATAAACATGAAGAGGAAGAGAACAGAGCATAGTAAACTACAATAGCCAAGGCATCACAAGACAGGTGGATGGACAAGAGCAAGAACAGCATGACAAGTTAGACACTTACAAATATGCTGAAAGTTGCTTCAGATGAAAATAACTAGAGCATGTCTTGCATTTAAAGCTACCCACATCAAAGCAGGATTTTGATGAACTCATTCTGCATTTGCCTAGAACTCCTTGTCTATCACTCTCTGGGAAACGATGGACAAACTGTTAAAACATTGCTTGAAGAAAAAACTAGTTTTTCCCTAGTTTACCCTCATTTTCACTATTGTAATGTTGGTTCTATTTGTGACATGAGATTTCAATGTCAACCTGGAGTTCTTCATGAGTCACACGCATCTAGGTCATGAACATCAGACACAATTAGAATCTATATATCTTGTATGTAAATAGGAATGCTAAGCAGAAGAGATCTGGGAAAATCACTCCAAAGAACTTCAGTTTATTCATGCCAAGGTATAGTCATCCAATTGTGTGCTGTGGTGATACACTGAGACATACATATCTGACGACAGTTCAGCAGTGAATAAAGTGGATATATTTGGAGGTCATCTGCATAATTATGCATGACTCAGGTGATTAAGTTTATAGGAGAAAACATTTCCTCATTACTAACCTAAGTACATTATCAATTTGGGACAGAAACAATGGATCAACACTCTTGCCCTGTATCAGCATTTAATTAAAGCCAAAGAAGCTGATGATCAATCAGTCCAAACATCAGAACAACTTCAATAGTGAATGTACCAACTTTCATCTAGCAGGGCACAGATTGTGTACAGTGTACAATGTAGAGACTGATGGTCATCTAGGGAAAGAGCTAGTAATTTCTTTGACCAATTTTTACCAGTTTGTTGCTCATCGTTTCCTACAGAATGTTAGACAAATAGACAAGAAGTTCTAGGCAGAAGCGCAGATAAGTTCATCAAAAGCGTGACTCAATTTGGCAGCTTTAGACACAAGACATGCTCTGGTTTTGAATGAAACTCTGTCACTTAATCCAGATGCCAGAGCAGTGGAGGGTTTACAGATACATTACAGTGTCTGCTGTGCTACTATGTACCAGAGCCAGAGAATTCTGAATCTGACTCCTGTGAAAATCGTAGCTACTCTGACACGAGCAGCTTCTGACCTTTATCTTCTTCCTTCATTGTTTTGACAGGCACTGGCTTCCAGCTAGCAGTCGTATCCACAGTCACTTCCTCAAATTGAGTTCCAGCTAATGTCTGCAGAATTCCCCAGATGTACTGGTCAATTTCTAAGCCTTCAAGCAAAGCTGGTTTGCTGTGGAAACAGAAAGAAGCTCATCTCTCAATAAATCAAATTTTGGGCATATAACAAAAATTTTAAGCATCCTCTTAAGTCAGAGAAAATATATAAAACTGGGTTAAATACTTCACCAAGTTCTTTCTCATTATTCCCTATAGCACTCGAGATTCAAACTGCAAAATATTACCATCTTTTATCACCTTCATTACAACTCTAAAAGAAATTACAGACTCAAACATTTATTAATAACTAATTAATTTAGGAAACACTTAAATCAATTTAGATTATTATTAAAAGTTTGTAGTAAAATAAATTACTGTCTGGGCTTGGTAAAATAGATGAAAAGTGGAATGCTGTCTGGAATCAATGTTTGAAATCTTCAAGTGCATGCTTAAAGCCACTTGTAACACAAGTAAGTAACTCTTAAGCACCTCCTCACAAAAGAGTTCCATGTTTCATGATAGAAAAGTGCTCAAGACAAATTAATTTGAAGAAAACAAATGGTGGTTATAAGTTGACATACTTGCAGATTGGACATCTCCAAGTACCTCTATCACAGTTGAGACGTAAATAGGATTCTAGGTCAAAGCACTGAAAACACAACATGTCACATAGGTCGTCAACCTGACTAAATATTTGTTCACATCAGTGGATGAACTAGCGCAAAGTACTTGGCAGATTGGATGGTACTTCAGTAAGCAGTAGTTCAGTACCATCATCAAACTGCTACACAGATCATGTCATCGAAAATGCAATCTGGGCATGAACCACCAAAATATCAGGTTTTGCTGTCATTTCGAGATACAGAAATGTGCACTTCTTCAGTCATGTTGCAAAACAGCTGGTGCAAAAGGAGAACAAGTGAGCCCTATGAGCTTCAAGAAATGTATCATACTGCTGCAGGCAGTGTTTCCGTTAACGCCCAAATGGCCGTTTTTACGTCCGTAAAGAATGTCCAAAACGTCCAAATTTTCCGGTATGATAGCCGAAATTCATGTGCTACGTCCAAAAAAACTCTAGGTCAGGGCGTAAATACGTCCTCTTTTTGGACTCTAACGGGAACACTGGCTGCAGGAATGAAAATTCAGACCAAAAGCCAAGGGAATAGCAGAGAATGTCTTGGATTAATGCAGTTGAATCTTAATCATAAACTCCAAATTTCTAAAGCACCACTTGAAAGCTAAGTTACTGCTCACAAGCGCTTATTCACAAGCACTGAACATCATATGGAAGAGGGATCACGGCTGGAAAACATCCACGCTCATGACTGAGATTTGCTATCGAGAGACAGATAGAAAGACAAAGAGCGAAGGCGAGTGAGAGAAGTGAAGCCACAGACACACAAAGAGATAAAGACAAAGACTGAGAAAGACAGAGACAGAGAAACAGACAGAAGTGATGATGATTATTTCATTCTCAGATGGCATGGTTACCGAAGTTAATTAATCTGCTTTTCTTCATAAGTCAGACATTAAGCTGTTACTGAATTCAGTTGAGCTTGCCATCAGCTCAGTGCTTTGACATTTCTGTGTCACTTAAGTTAACCTGAAGTGGATCTATGAGTGTTGGACCTAAGCCAAATGAAAACACAACAGAATGTTTGCACAGCCTGGACTATATAGATCTTCATATTATACAGGCGCATAATGTCTCACACAAGCATATATCCACAGTACACATAATATATGCAGTGAAGGAAGAAGTAACTGGTAATGCTATTCTGAAGTTGAGTCAATGACTAGACGAGTAAGTTGATGGTCTGGCCCATGCTGGCCGTTTCCTATCGGTGTCTATTTGCTCACCTGTATGTGTTTGCAGTCATGACCTCGGACAGGTAGAGCAATATACTGGTATGTGATTGGACATTTCAGTGACACTTTGATTGCTGTCTGTTCCACGCCTTCCTCTCTCAACGTCTGGCTGCTGTGTGTTACCGGCTGAGCCATAAAACTACGCTTAACTAAACACACAACAACAACTCTTAATATATCACAATTACCTCCCCTCAGCCTCCTCTCTCAGTCTAGTCATCATCATCATCATCATCATCAACATCAGAGCTGTCATAATTGTCAATGCTATTTATTATCGTGATAACATCATCATCATTGTAATCAAATTTATCACCAATGTGATGATAGGTCACTGCAATCATAATCATCACATCATCATCATCGACATCATCATTACTGATATTAATATAAAATTTTACATCAAATGTGACAAAATTAACATCAACACATTCATCATCAGCCATATAATCAATTAGATAAAAAGTAAAGATCATCAATTTGACCACTAAAACTGTGCCACTACCACTACCGCTTAGTGCAAGTGGTCCTGGCAACATTACAACCTCCGTCTGGGTTGAGGTATGGCTGCTAATTGCTGAAGAGACTGCATTAATCAAACGAATAAACATTAGCCGATCATGTATGATCATGTACGGCTAACAGTTCCTTGTTAATGGTGAACGACTGACTTAATCAGCAGAATTTCTGTTGCTATGTCTGTGATAACAGGTCACACATCCTTCACATCACGCCCTCACGTCCAACCTTGAAGTTCAATACACAGTCATGTAATACTGCGTGATTAGCGTCACTTCTGCAGAACACGTGAATAAGCTGATGCCCTGCACTTAACTTTCAAGTGGCACTTAATAAATTTTGAGTTTACGATTACGAATATAAATTCAACTTTACTTACCTTACCTATTCCTCACATCTCCACCACCACCACGACCACCACGACCACCACCACCACGACCACGACCACCACCACCACGACACCACCACCACCACCACCACCACCACCACCACCACCACCACCACCACCACCACCACCACCACCATGAAAATGAACAATATACAGTGAACATAATATAATAAATGCACTTACTTTTTGTGATGCAGTGTTCAGCAGGAAGAAGTCTCTTGCGGAGTAGACCTTGGAGAACAGACTTAACACTCGGCCGATGGACTAATTGCAGAACAAAGAGATGTGACTGAAACACATACAATACACATCAGATCATAAGACAATTGACTTCATCGTTGACTTTAGAGAAATGCTAACTTGTTCTAGTTCTTGCACATGTGGTTATAATGATCTTTGATTGCTCAACGTTCTCTAACTTAAAGACGGGTCAACAGGTGCATATACTCACATGAAAGCAGAATCTCAACAGTCAGGCTTCAGTGGTAATAATATTTGTATGATTCAAAGATTTTCCTTGACACTCTTGAATTGAATGGAATTTAATTTCATTTCATTGAACTGAATTAAAATAAATTCAATTCTTGATACTCTTCATGGCATAGATATTAAATACCCAACAGTTAATGCTACAATAACATCTTAAGATAATTAAATTGAAATATTTTAGTCTAGAAAAACAGGTAAGGTCACAATAGGTAAGGTCACAACAGGAAAGGTCATAGAATCAATCACGTAGCTGCACTGTAACTGGGAACAAGGCTCAGAGTTTACGGCTGAGGCACAGATTTGACAACATTCCAGCTCCATAATGATCTGCTTATTCTATAAGATATAAAACTCAATAAGAACTGAATACTATGGCAGAGATGAAAGGTCAATACATTGTCACTGGGTAACATCACAAACAAATAAGTGCTATGTAACAGTTCATATAGAGAGTGTATGAGCAACGAAGCAAGAGAGCAGAGACTGAGTGGTACATACACAGCAACAGGCTGTGACTGTAATCTGGATCGTGTTGCGTCCTGGTTGGCAGACGTCCTTCAGGTAGAGCGGTCGGTGGATTGACTTATTGTCACCTCTTTCGATCGTCAGAGGTGTGGCATTGACGCTGACTGTAACAGAAGCCGGCCAGTTGGTGTTCATCTGGTGGTCCTCATGGTGGAAACACTTCAGCTGGAGCTCAAGGTCAGGCCTTCAAAAAATCCACATTCCACAAACGTACCATTAATGGCTTCTCTGCAACGTCTTAAAAACACTTAATCAAAACTCATGTGCAAAAACAAAGGACACTCTAAACAGTCAACAGCTAATCATAGATTGTATATAAATATAAAAATTAATTTCCACCACGATGATGCAGATTGGAAAAATGAACACACCTCCACATGAGTGTCTGATAGACGGAGTCTCGCAAGTGGAAAACGTGGTTGCTGACAGCAAGGTTGTGTTCCAATCGGAAAGATGGAAGCACGACTCCATCTCGAACTGGAAATGTCAGACGAAGGTCCTCCGAGTTGGCTTTCATCACCATCATTGGCTTATTTGGCAAAGGATCGACCGAGGGTGACACGTACGGTGGTGCCGAAGTCATTGTGGCGGGAGTCATTGGTGGTGTCAAGTTGTCGAATATTGGTGACGTCATGTTACTCATCTAAATCAGATTCAAAGACTGATGATCAGTTGAAATAAACAGAGTAAATCAGTTGACAAGTAAATTAGGCAAAATGAGAAACTGATCGAGCAAACATTCACACAAATTTAAAACATTTGGTTGAAAAAAAGCAGAAAAAGTGAAGAGAAAATTTTTTCAGTTAATATGGCTCATGTAAGCCAAAGAAAGGGAAGCAAACATATTCTGTAAACATGTATCCTGTGCAATGATTACAGGTGCACATAGTAGCCAAATTAGTAAAAGTAGATAGTAAAGTAGTAGAAAGAGACGTCCTTGTAGGTATATGGAATTTCAAGGTAGGACACAAACGAAGTCTACCCACCGGATAGTTTTGCATGCTGTTGAACTGTGAATTGTAGCCAAGGGAAGAGGGACGGCATTGACCGGGTGCACTGCCTCCCCCCATCCCTGGCTGCATGAACCTCGACTGACCCCCGCAGTACGGTCCGTTGGGTTGGCCTGAGCTGGAGCCATAGTTGGCCATAGGCATCGGCTGCTGAGAATGGACAAAGCCTGGCTTATTCCAGCCATACTGTGAAGCCATTCCATAGGACTGTATTCCAAAGACGCCCTGTAGCAGAAGTCAATCACAGACAACTTGGGATACATTGAAGTCAGTGCAACAAACTATATCAAAATACAACAAACAATGTCTCACAATCCACTTCAGGACTTTTTCCATGGATAAAAAAAATGATGATCACATTGAAGATGACAATCTGACAATAGAAAATGATCAAAGAGCCAATTCTGGGAGGTTGGTCTTTGGTTACAGCAACAGCCTCTAATGCTCAGTGTCTGAAGGCAGTTGGCCACTCCTGTCCTGTCCCTTACCATCTGATCTACCAATGGATGATCGTGTGTCAATGATGTTCACAATTTAAAGCAGTTTGTTAGAGGATGTCAACAGCTTCAAACTGATTAACTTTGCGTAAACCGTGCTAGCCAAGACATTACCATGATACAATGAACCATTATGCCAATAGTAATATTCATAGAATAACAGAGTAATAGCAAATTGTAATGTAATAGAAACAATCATGGAGTAGAAATGGTAACTGTACCTCAGAGACAACTCCTTGAGGGCCATTTGGATAGGGGCCTCGTTTTGATTGCATGTACTGTTGAGGGTTGGGGTAGGGTGCTGGGCGCCGTTGTGGCCCATAACCACCCGACTGCATCACCATCGATCCTCCTTTCATCGGCACCTGACCTCCGCACGGCATTGGACCACAGTGCATGGGAGAAGGGACGACCCCCGTCTCGACTGGACTCAGGGCCTGTCCTCCTGGACCCATCGATGGCCCATGCATGCTGTGAGGCCCAGGGTGGAGCGACCCATAACAATTTGACGGATTGGAATTGTACGATCTTCCATACTGCTGCGGACAGGCAACGCTCATCTGCAAACAACATAAACAACACAATCGGCTCATCTACTAAATGACACAATGGACAAGCGAACATAACAGTATCCAAGAAACAATGTTACTCTGCACATTTCTTTCATTGCCATTGACAACTATTTGCTTTACTGAGGTTGACATTGCTTCAGACTAGATGCACACTGGAAAGTGGAACCTCATTACAATGACGTCTTAGAGAGCCATGTCAAGAACAATGAGGTCAAGTTATAATGAGTCTATTTTCTACAGTTCAGCTACTTTTGTGAGCGATGTTCCTGAACATTTTATACTAGAATTTGTGTAGTAAGTAAGCATATTAAAATGAGTCTACAGTCTATTAGTTGGGCGTTATGCAAGTTCAGCCTTTTAGTCTCTCAGACAAATCTTAGAACAATTCCTTGTCAGAACATGATTGTGGTAACATAATGATTAACTTTTATAGTATCTCTTCAGGATGGAAATGCGGTAGTTGAATCTGGGAGGACATTTCTGGATGAAGAATGGAGAGGGTTGCATTCCACTGATGGTATCCCACCCGAATACTAACCAGGCTTGATTCACTTCACTATACACACCAAAATTGTATCTCAGCACTCCAATGAAAGAGCACTGGTGGTGGTGAAAGGCACATAGATGGCTAACCTGGGGTGCATACTGGTTTGAAGGTAGACTGGGCTTTGGTTGGCTGCCCTCTTCCATGCAGATGACAGCAGCTGAAGCGGTGGCTGTCACAGCAGCTGAAGCTGTGCCAGAAGCCAAGGCACCAGCTCCTGACAACGTATCTGGCGATGCGGAACCGCCTTGGGTGCAGTTCATCCGCGACCCCACTGAGCCAGAACTGAAACCACTGCAAAAAAAACATGAAGGACCTTTAAAAGGCACTCAACAGATTGTTCAGCCAGTTGAAACATGATCACACAAATAATTTATAATTTCATTCCTGCTGGAATAATTAAATCTCATAATGATAACGAAAAAATGGACGCAGATTCTTGTTACTGCAGCACAGTTGCGTAACTCACAAAGCATCGTTCGATGGTTGCTTCCAAATGAAAATGAACCAGTGAAATCCAAAAGACAGCCTTTTGTGAATAAAGAGCTTGGAAAAAGATGAGTTTTAAGTACACACCTGATAGATAGATCACACAATAGATAGATCCACAACGTTAGTTAACTGATAGAATGTATAGAAATTGGCAGCACTTTCTATAATCTCAGACAAACCATCATAAAACATAAGAGCCCATAAGACCTCATGTACAGGGTTGAAATACAGCTTGAGTCCAGCAGTTTATGCAAATCCATTAGTGCAACACATTTGTGAATGTGTTACAATGTCCTTTTGATTGAAAACCAGTGCATTAACTCAATTTATATTAAGACATATTGAGGCACGTCCTTCGTAGGTATGCATGTATCTAAGCACCTATTAAGAACCTCTCTCCGTGACCATATATAAATATCAAGTGACCAGATTCTCGTTTTCTTCATTTGAACCCTTCTTACAAAGTGCAAACACCGCAATGTCCTACTATTTTGTAAGCCAATTATCATACACAAAAGATAACAAAGGTAACTTAAAGAAATCCAACCGAAACGTATCTTGAAAGTAGCACTAACTTTTGCTGATTGTAGCCTGTGCCAGATGATTGCCGGTTGTAGGACATAGTGGCATTGTTGTAGGGAGGCTGCTTTTGCATCGGAGGACTGGCCGCATTGAATCCAGGTTGGACAGATGAGTTGTACATGGCCTTGTTGGTGTAGGCCCCTGGCATTCGGGTGTTTGAGTAGGGACTCGTCTGGGAGGTCGGGGTCATGCCTCCCCAGACGGTCGTCACTACAGACAATGACTTCTGAGGCTGCTGTGGAACTGATGACCACTGTTGCAACATCTCTGGGCTGCTGCTGCAAAACAATAAGACAACAGTATAGTCTTAGGAAATCATACTCATAGCAATTACAAGTCAGAGGCAAAATAAGGTAAGAGCAATTTTATCTGTATGATTATAATATGTTCGTAAATTAGCATCAGTCTATCTGTGGCTGTAGGAACACTTGACTGAAACTGAGACATGACAACAGTAAAGCAACAGATGAACAACCATTTCTATATGACATGTGATGTGATGAACAGAGATTGAGCGCCTCTGAATGGGCAATCTGGTAGAGGCGCTATAACAAGTGTTCAAATACAATACAATACAATACAATACAATAATAATAAATAATAATAATAATATCTTTTCTTTAATGAAGCGCCTGACAAACGCGCTGTGCTGTACATTTACATGTTATGACAATTAAATGCGTCTGCCAATAGGAAGAACACAATGCCAACTCACATCTCAGTTCACCTGCATCCAGATTGTAATACTACTGCACCATCCTCAACAAATCATCATTCAATCCCAGGACTTGGATGCAGCCAACATAAATTGGCTTCACTGCAAACTCTGCACCTCATTATAACAAAAGAAGCAGCTTACTGGCATATACATCATCATCATCATCATATGGCGTAGCTCTGTATTTCCGGTTGAGTAAATAAATGCCTTCCTAAGATGTTAACTTATGGCTATAAATAAGTCTGTTAGCCATCTTGGCTATAAGACTTGTTTGAGCTGCAATGGCATGCTCTGAGAGTTTCTGTTAAGCATACCATGGAAAATGACAACACTCACATTTGCTCAGAATAAAATCAACAGATTTCAAAGAGCAAAGACTGTCACCTTTGTGTATTTGATGGCCATTTCTTACATTTCTCTTAACACCCATTCTATCAGATCTCAGGGTAACATACGTAGCACATTCACACAAACAAACACCAGGTATTTTAATATCGAATGCATTGATCCATCATCAATATCTAATGCAGTACCTGTATTGCTGGTTAACAGGTGGCCCTAATTAAGTGGGACAATATCTGTTCAGTCTATGATAACTGTGTACTTTTCTTAGTCTGTTTGGATCAATCAACAAAGATGTTTGAATTCATTAATGACAGAATATGTACCAGTAACAATGTGTTGAAACTACCTAGATCTATTTCACATCAGTGACGACTCCTCTGCCTGTTCAAGAGTAAATGATTCACATGTCTCGCATACTTGTATTGTATTATTACTGAATGCTTTGTTCTTGTATTCTCACTGTCTCAGCAGTTCTGTACGAGCATACGTTTAAAATAAAAGCTTAGAAGCTCTTCATCTGTGATATAAACATATAAATCTGTTATGGCGTTGAATCTGATTACATAAATCAGAAACAAAAGCAATAATTAGCATTTAACAGTTGAAACAAAGCGATACACAAGCTTTCACTCACCTAATTCACTCAAAGCCAAATGCTATGGACAACACAACCTCCTCTGGGCAACCACCATCAAAACACAATGAGCCAGAGCAGCGAGATTTAGGTTACAGAAGGTCATAAATAATAAACTAGACAATTATTATTGGATCAAATATAAGCATGACCGAAGATACAGCATTAACATTTTCACAATAACTGCAT
Organism: Aporrectodea caliginosa; assembly: GCA_020284085.1. NCBI lineage: Eukaryota > Metazoa > Annelida > Clitellata > Crassiclitellata > Lumbricidae > Aporrectodea > Aporrectodea caliginosa. Next base: position 650,318 of record JACEVL010000137.1, on the reverse strand, counting down.
AATAATAATAGTCCAAGTATTGATTTGCTACTTATGTCAACTATTCGATCACCAACAGTTCATACAAACACATTATGGTAATTAACCATTACATGTAGCAAAGTGATCACTGCAAGTCTACAAGCACTGCTGTAAAGAAATACAATGTTCGCATAAAAAAGTGATTAGCATCTTCTGACCAAATATCCTGAATACATGAGTTCCAAAAGCGGAATTGTCAGAATTCTTCAGTTCAGAAACCATTAGATATTATAAATTGGAGGAGTTATATTGCTTGACTCTACCAAGAATAAGATGTAACCTGGACAGGTTTATTCATAGACCAGTCTGAATGCACGGTTGACCATTCACTCATGGGGGTGGAATGTGGAAACTATGCAGGTAAATACACCAGTAGTCTTCACGACCACAGCCTATTTGTTATTCTTTACATTTTAACAAGAGCTGTGAATACAAGGAATGATATGGATGATCAGAAAAAGGCTTCCTTTTTTCTGAACACAGTGTAAATATTGATGCTCATTTATGACCACGCGTGGCTTGTATGCATAGCAGACGACGACGGTGTTTGGAAATGAATAGGAAAAGACTGCATGAACTTGATGCTCTGATGACTGATTCACAATTGATTGGTAGAGGCCAGGCCACCGCCACCACCGCCGCCGCCATCCACCAAGGCTCTTTGTCTGTCCGTTTCTTTGCTTGTCTGTCCATCTCTTTCTGTCTGTCTCTTGCACTCTCTGTCTCTTGTCCTCTTTCACCTCCCTTTGTCTGTCTCTGTCTCCTCAGTCAAAGTGGAAAAGACCACAAATTGGCTAAATGCTGCAAGGCACTGCACGTGGATTTCTTAAAACTAGTATCTGCAAAGGCAGACGGAGTCTATAAATTCCTAACCAGACACAATAGCCAATGAAGTTTCACCTTTTCAAGACTTCCTACCCTGACTCATCTGCCTTCCAGTATTATTCTTCTCAACGTAAACATCACCTTCTTAGCAGCTGCTCTGCCTCCTCTCTTGATCGGGACCTCATGGAAACCGGACTTGGACCTCCTTTTGACTACCCTTTGGAAACTCCTCTGACTTGAAGCAGAGCTCATGAATAAGCTGGTGCCCTGCACATGGCTTTTGAATGGCACTTTAGAAGTTTGGAGTTTACGATTAAGATGTTGGTGAAACATGTGTGTGCTACAGGCTACGAAGTTCCGGCTTACAATGGCACTGAAGAAACAATGCTTGACTACACAAAGCACACTCAGTTTCTGCTCATTTACTCTGATAAAGCAGTCCAGACATTGCACACTGTGACACCAAAGAGGAGATGAATGGGAATAGAAGGAAAGATGGCAAATGCAAATCCCATTCAGACCATTCCAGGATGACCGACGACGGACGACCGTTGGCAGGATTCAGCAGACCTCACTGTTAACTTATGGCATGCCTCTATCCCACAAAGACACATCCAATCAATAATCTCTCATCAATTATATGGCACTATTGTAGTACACTGGTATATTTAATATCAATTGACAGTACTATTGCAACTGAAGATCATCAGTCTATTTGCACAAATAATCAGCTAAAACCCTGGGAGATAAGTGAGGTCTGCATACAGGCAATCTGAAGGATACAGATAAATTAAGTCTAGCAATCACTAGAAGCTGTAGATTCCATGAGAGTCTTCTCCTCTCTTTCTCTTCATTTGCCTGATTCTGTGGTTTCTCTGACCAATCTCCAATTGACCAATTGCTAGCGGTTTAAAATTTCTTCAACTGATTTCACCTGATCCATCATCAATTGAAGCCTCAACGTGCATTTAATGACAACAACGACAACAAATACAGAAGTCATTAGATCAGATCAGATCATAGTAAACTCATTATATAGGCCTACAGGGAACCAGACGATGGTTCGGAAACAATAGCACTTATTAAGAATTTCACAAAGGTGATCAATGGTGTCAATATCTGGAAGGTTTTTCAGTACAATAGGCCTTGACAATTCCTGGCATTCTCAAACCAATATTATAATTTTAAAACATTTATTTTCTTTGTGATACAAATTAACAGTTACTGAGAGCACAGTTCAGCTAAACAGGTTGAGGGGTGTGAGGGCAGAAAATGACAAATAGACTGAAGTGACAATAAAGTGATTTACAAGCACGACTGCAAATACAAGGTCCAGTAAAATATCACGTCTATTGTGATTGACAGAGGGCTCCACATCTAAACAACGGCAATTATTCACATTTTTACAGGTTCTGATTTATGCCTACAGAGTTAGTTCAGTCATAGAAGGACTGTGAAGGAGCATAACGCATGCCATAACTGACAGCAAATCCCTGAGAAAAAAAACACTGACATCTGAGAGAGAAATGGATGTGGAACTGTCTTGTGAGATTATTTGAGTGCCATAAATCTAGATGAGCTCTACAGATGGCAGTCCAGGCACAATGCACCATGAGGAGTGGTATCTATAGTCAACATGAAGAGACAGAGATTCAGAACCAAGAACCATATTCTAACCTTGACCAATCCAGTGGCTGCCTCTTGGAACACTGGCGGTGAAGATACCTTTATGGAGATTTCATTCATGGCAGCCCCAAGGGCAAGTGAACATGCTCCATGCTGTGCATTTGTTAGTGCTTCTCGTTAAAGAATATTCTTACTTACTTAATTACTTACTTACTTACTTCCAGTTTACTATATTCATAAACATTTGCCACACCTATGCACAGCAACTTATGTAGGGTCATAATTCAAGTCAACTTGAACTAGCAATTTCCAAATAGCAGCCTTGAAGAGTACTACAGCTGGAATAATTATAATTTATTACTGTTTGTGATAGAAACATTTGGTTTTCACACAATGTTCGACAGTTAATATGACATATGTATTGCAGATGTAAGTACAATTACAAATTTGAATTAATCTATAGATTGATGTTGTGTAGACGACTTAAACCAGGGGTCTCCAAAGTTTTCCAGCAGGGGACCACATTGCTGACTTTCTAAAGCTCCACGGGCCAAAACTCTGAAGAAAAACATTTCTGTGCACAGCTGTCCAGTGAATTGTGATTAATGCGATGAATGCTTGGATTCATAATGTCTCAGAATATTGTACTCATTAAGCACTGCAATGGTGTCATTGCATATCAGGCACAGTGCCTTACAAACAGCGACATGAATTTTGGCAATATGCATGTCAGAGTACAGCGGCGTTAAAATTTTCAATTTTCCCAATTTAGTTTGATTCTTCAAGGAGAGTTCCGCGGGCCAGATTAAAGGCCTTGGCGCGCCGGATGTGGCCCGCGGGCCGTACTTTGGAGACCTCTGACTTAGACGACTAAGTTGTAAGCAAGCAGCGTACTGCTGTCTGAATCTGATGTAGGTGTTAGAAGCCCATTTGACACTCTTCACATGCTCACGTGGGAAGTTCAGTTTCTGGTATCAAGGTAACACCCAGATCATCACTCACCAGAGAAACAATGCTGCAGATTAGGCAAATTGATTTCAGAGATCTGCATGGTCAAGCCAGATGAACTGGATTTATGCGGGGTTCAACCGCTGGCTATTGGACAACATCCAGGCATCAAACACCTCTGTTATCTCAAGCATTTTCTCCATTAAGGTGAGAGCCTCCACAGCTGAGCCATGGACATAGTACTAAGTGTCGTCTGCAATACGGATGAGCTCTAAGAAGAAAATGCCAGAATTAAAAACATAGCGAAGAGGCCACAGAATAGGAACCCTAACATGGGACCATGTGAGAGACTACTGAGACCAAGAACCAGTCAGACAGTGCAGAACCAAAAACCACTGTATGGATATGCCCACAGACTAACGAATGACCCATGACACTGAAACAACATTTCAAGGTGCTCTAAAGGCATGTCATGGTTGACAGTGTCAAGACTGCATTCACATGAAAAAGGAGGAGAATGGTTACACTAGACTTTGATTAGATACAGCAAATTTAATTTACTGGGTTAAATCAACAGAGCATTGTTTCATTTGTAATCGTAATTATTATCACAGATTAATACAATGCCTCTTCAACAGAGACTTATCAGACGTCTTATACAAATCTCTGACTTATAAAGCTCCTCTGAATTTGCTTATGGCAATTTCTATTGTGCCGATGTGCAATGCACAAAGCATCAACGGGATGGGGCAGCATTGAACACAGGGAGCAAATAGAGCACTTGTTAGGTGAGATGAACAGTATAGTCAAATGCCTACATATTATTTCTTGTAATTGCATTGCGTTCTGACAATGTGTTAATGAATAAACGAAAATTCTATTCTATTCCATGAGATGATTAGCGCCTTACTTTTGCAGCATAACGTGATTCTGCATCATTGGCATTTGCATCTGCATACCACAGGTGTTGCTGTTATTGTTGTTATTGTTGTTATTATTGGCAGTTGCGTTGTTCGTGTTGGCTGTGTTGTTTGGATCCACTTTATGATGTCTCAATAGAAGCAGACGACCGAGCTCTTCACACCAAACGGACAATAGGCCTGATAACAGAAACAACAACAACATCATTTACTCTCTTATTAACATCTTCTTATTAACAGAAATTTCTATTGTACCAGTGCATAATGCACAAAGCATCAACTGATGGTACACCAAAACCAGACAGCCATTTAGAAGATCAGTCAAAGACAGCCACTTAGAAGATCAGTCAAAGACAGCCACTTAGAAGATCAGCCCAAGACAGCCATTTAGAAGATCAGTCTAAGACAGCCATTTAGAAGATCAGTCCAAGACAGTCTATGGTGGCTAAGCAATTTCTAAAAGGTAAACCTTAAGCTGAGAATGAAATGACATAAGCGACTGAGCAGTATGGGCAGATAAGAAAGAGAGTTCCAAGATCTAGGTCCAGCAAGTGAAAGAGTTTGTTCACCATGAACAGTTCTAGTTTTAGGTATGACCAGAGAAAGATAGTTATCAGATGACCTGGTTGAATCTGATAATTATGTCCTGGGAATAAGGACTGATTTTCAGTATCCTGGTTGTATAAACTATCAGCCACAAATTAAAACAAATTTTATGTTAAATAGGAAGCCAATATAAAGATTTAAGCACAGAGGTTATATGTTCATATTGTCATGTGTTAGTTATGGTTCTAGCCAAAGAGTTCTGAAGTCTTTAGAGTTTCAACATGTTTGACTTCGTGATAATAGCAATAAGCACAATATAGTCATCCAGTGAACTGGAGACCAATGCGTCTGTCAGAGATATCCTTAAAGACATGGGGACATAATCAGTGGTTAAAGTGGTTTGGGTGAGCAGTGGGAACTCTGAAGAAGAATTTATTGGAAAGCATGTGTTATCATGGTAACATTGCATGGTGAGCAGTGGGAACGCAAGCAAAACATTTGAGAGCAGTGGGAACGCCATTTCCACAGTTCCCACACCACTTTAAACACTGGACATAATGACAAATTCTGCATATGTCACGAATATACCTATATGATGACTTATAACCACCAAAAAAGCAATTGATAGAGAATGCAAAGATTTCTCTTCAGGTACTACTATTGAAAAGCGTTGAGCTTAGCCCACAGGTCCTTGATTAGCAGTCGAGTCTCCACTCCATACACAGGACAGGCAGTGGGTACAACTTGAATACGACGAGTTTGGTGTTCAGCTGAATGTTCATACTCAAGATCCCTCAGTGTAGGTTGTTCACCCAGTCTATGGCAATTGCTAAATGTCGCTAAACTCTGATTCATTGCCATCATTGGTTTCAACATGAGAATAGACATAGAGAACCCCTTGAACTGGGTCCAAATGGTTTCCTGCCATATGTATATGATTCAGTGTTGGACAGAGGTTAACTGTCATCTGGATTCTCTTGCTAACCCTGTCTTCTCTGGCGACCCTCTCAATTGCCATGTGTCTTTTCTCAGCTGCTTCAGCGCACTAGTTGTCATGAAAGGTCTCCCAGTCGCCATTCACAGCACAGTTGGTCAATCTCTCTTCTATAAATGGATTCGGCAAATGCACTTTCTGGGGCAGAAGCTGATAAACGAACCTATGTTCAAAGTCTGCAGCGAATGCATCTTCAATCACTAGGTCCTTATCCCTAACAATGTTGAATGAAAACTTTGGTTGAGGTATTCCCTGGCGGGTATTTAGTTTGACCTCTAGTGTGGCTACAACTACTCTATGCGCATTGCCAAATTCCATGATTTGGTGCACTTTCTAGTTAGCAGCACACTCAATCTGGAGTGCATAAGTTTTGCCAGTATGCATCTGAGTATGCATTCAAAAGGTCGATCCAATGAAAACCATTTCAAGTATCTATTAAAAGACAAACTAGTCAACTGGTCTAACCAAAGAAAATTATATAAATGGTCTATACAATGAAAAAAATTAAACATGGACTGTTCAATGAAAACTGACTCAAGTGGTCTATCCAGTTAATAGCAATTTCAAATAGTCCATCCAATGAAAACCTACTCAAACAGGTCTATCTAGTGAAATAATTTGAATGGTCCATCCAATGAAAACCTACTCAAAAAGGCTTATCTAGTGAAATAAATTGAATGGACTATCCAATGAAAACTGATTCAAATAGTACTGAGTCTAATTAAACCGATTCCTGATATTATGATTTAGTTGGTACATATATGACATTGACTACTCTACATTGCAATACATTTGCTGTATAGAATGAAGGTTTACTTCCTTACTTAAGGCATTACAGTGATCAACAAACCTGGTGCCTCTACTAATTTTTAATTATTGTGTTTATATACTTTGCATAGATCTGGCAACAGTTACCAGCAGTACCTAAAATCTACTGGTAATAATTATCAATAATTATGTGGAAAGTAGATCTGCCTTGAACATGACAGTACATAATAGGATCACTGGTCTTGTTCCAGACTGCCTTACAATACCTCTGCATATGCATAAATTTGCAATAATTAAAATTCCAAATATTCAAGCACAACTCACAGCTACTAACTGTGGCACTGCAAGCAGAGCAACGGGTGAATATCCATTAAGGCTGTTGGCCTTGAAAACAGCCTGTGCATGTTGGATAGTTGTGCTTCAATGTGTTGGAGTTTACTGTTGCTAAGCATGCAAATTCTTAGTTTTTGCTGAGAATTTTTTACATTTTGATCCTATATTCTTCACATGTCATCTTGGCCTATATGAGGAGGGCTGGGCTTCCTGGTGTAGATGTGTGTAGATCTGGGATCTACTGAGCCACACACAGCATCTGCAGCCGGGTAATTTCCATCTCCGCTAAAGAGGAAAGACGTGGGTCTTTGGAGTGAACATTAGTCGCTGGTGTCTCTTCAATCTAACAACCCATAAGCAACAAAAAACCTGTTCCATGTGAACAATGTGGGGCTAGAGGGATGGCCAGACATCAGTCATCTTTCACCAGTGAGGGAATACTGGGCATCAATGGTGTTACCATGAGCTGTGGAAGTATCCACCTGTCCATATTATCCAAGCAGCTTAGTCCAGAGATACTCTGAAAATGATGCTATCTGTCAATTATGGGTGAGAATCTGTTGGTTGGGATCCACACATATGTGCATGGTCCACGGTCCACTGGTGACTCTTCTAGCTTTCTGTGCATTATTTTGTTCAATGATGACATTTCTGTTCTTGATGACACTACCGGGTAAGCATCATAGCAAGTGCAGATAGTGCCTCTAAAAATGTTTCCTCAGAGTGAAGCTATATAAATAAATCGAATTATAATGACCGTGGCACAGGCTGTTTTCAAGGCAAACGGCCTTAATAGATATTCACTCTATGTCCTGTTGTTTAATGAGGCAAAGATGACGATAGAAGCATCAGAAACAACACCTGCATTATCATCAGCACTCTCATAATCATCACCAGCAGAGAAAAAATCAATGTCTGCAGCATCAACTTCATTGCCATCAGCATCTTCAGCTGCAAATCATTAAAACCTGTCTTAGAATAGAACCGAAATTATAAAGGTGCTATATAAGTGTTCAGTTACATTATGGACACATCCAAGTATACCCACCCATCACATGAATGCACCATTACTGCCTCTGAACTTCAAGCCAAAGACACATGGATAGAAGCAGTTGCATGATTAGTTCTGCTTTCTGCTCATAGATATTCACTCTATGTTGATCTCCACTCATCACCATTTCAAACTTATCTGCTGAGGTTGTTTAAATCTGAATTCCTTTGGGATTACATTCCATGAACCAAACCATTTCACTGGTTCATCCAATGCAAAATGTACCAAAGAGACAACTTTGGGAGGAGGACTGAATTTCTTTTGTGTTGCTATGAAGAAGAGCAGGACAAGAGAAATTCATATCTCGGGCAGTCAAGACAACAACAGAATCATACATCAATCGAGTCACAACCATACAACGTGTCCAGAAGTTTCTGTTTGCATCTTCATGCTTCTTTGTTCGTATGAATGTTTGTGTCAGTGTGCTTGTTTTCAGGTATGAACGTGCATACATGTAGCGTCTGTACGTATATTTACATAGATGAGAATGGAAATGACTCAAGTGAAGTGAAAGTAGGACAATCGGCCACTTTAATCGGCTCTTCACATGGTACAAAACACCAGATCACTTAAAGCATGAAAGCTTTCCATCATATCTTAATACATTGCTAATTCTACATCGCCCTACTAAATTGCTTTGTTCCTATGAAACTGGCTGAAACCAGGGTTTATGACATCTGCTGCCCTTCTTGTATTTAGAATTGTCTACCAAAAAGGCCTGACTTTCCAACTCACGGCCATCATTTAAATAACTGATTCAGACTCACTATTTTACTCTGGCTTTTGCATGACTTCATCTTTGCTTCAAATGAATGTACATCTGCACCTAAGATTCAGTTGCACTGATCCTGCCTAAGTAATAAGTGCTTTTAACAAACAAATACACAATAAAAAGAACCAATAGTAAAAACAAAGTTTTTACTATATCCATCTAGTATCCTATAACGTGTACTCTGAAAATAGTCCGCGTTCATTTTACAACATAGCACGCTTAACGAGGCAGCGCACCCATTATTGTTGCAGCCAATCACAACGCTGGCCAATCACAACGGTGCGTATCGGAAAAGGGGATTCCCGATTCGAAAAGTTGAGTCCCCGATTCTATAAGCTAGCCTCTTTTGGGGAGCTGAAATTTTGATAGAATGAAGTGTGTGCGCGGGCGAGTCTGTCTGCCAAGTTTCACGACGATTGAATGATTGTAAGTGATCGAACTAGTCGTCGCAAGATTTGACTATTTAGCCTGTGGCTCAATCAATCAAGATGCAAGCAATCAAGATTCCCGCAAGTTAAACTAGATGGATAAAAAAGATGCCAGATGTTCAAGAGGAAGCTGAGGCTGTACCATCAGAGTCTGAGAAAAGATCAAGAACCCCATCAACAGCTTGATCTTCTTTTCTTCCATTTCTATAACAACTTCTTCACCATCAATGCCCCTTCTACAATAATATTTATTTGTGCTATAACTTGGCACTGAAATAAACTTAACAACAGAATTAATATTGCATCATCTAAGAATGATACACAATTTCACTTTCATCATGGTGCAAATAAGGCTTGGAATTAATGCCCGATTGCTTTCTGTCAGCCTGCATATCTGTCTATAAGTAGGCTTATGTCAGCCTGCATGTCTGTCTATAAGTAGGCTTATGTCAGCCTGCATGTCTGTCTGCCACTAATCTCTACAGCATAATATGATACAATGTATGCACATGCGATGCTACAGAAGTCAATTGCTGGGTAAAATGAGATGAAGAAATGTAGCGCACAGAAGATGCATCAAGTTCTGTTGGCTGTGCAATACTAGAAAAGATATCTAGCGAAGAATAAGAAGAACGATAATTACCAGACAATGCAACTGTAAGAGGCGATTGTGTTGGTGGCCACAGCAGCTTATTCCTTAAATAGGTTAATGTAACAACAGCCACGGTCTAACATTGACAGATCTCATCTGATCGATTAACTGCATATATCAACTTCGCCAAATGAACTGATCCAGTGCAGCAGCTGCCACCTCTGTGCTAAATGCACAAGAAGACGTTCTCAGCCGTTGAAGACGACCAGCAGCAACTGTGACAAAGAGCAGCCACTGATATAATGAAAATCACGTCTGAATATGACTGTTTATATAACTCAAACATTATCACACTTAGATGCACTCTCTCGTCGTCGTCGCTCACGATCCAAACCGAACCATATCAGAGGCCGTGATTTGTCAATAAAACACGGCAGGCCTTAGAAAAAAAGCGTCACATGAATACATTGCCGTGAATTAGCCGCCGACGATCGGTCTCCTGCACGGACGGGCGTCTAGAGAGGAGGCCTACGGGTCGACCTACCGACCGACCGACCGACCCATCCATAGACAGACTAGGCCTACACATGGCCAGGCCAGCGGTGGTGGTGGTGGCGGCGGCGGCATGGCTTCAATCATAGGCCCAACACATTGGAACAAGTTGTGTGGGTGTATGTTAATAAGGCCTGAATGCTTCACGTCAAGGGAGTTACAACAATAAGAGATGGCACAATAAATGTACAACCACCACCAACACCAACACCAAGTCAGCCTATTGACGGCCCAACAGTGGAGAACATACAGGTATAACATGCATCAGTAACTCCCCATTGTACTCCCATTGTACCTTTGTACCAGTCGTCATTCACTGCATACAACACCACTGCTGCCCAACAAACCGGATAATGTTATCACAGGATGACACCCTAAACCACCGTAGTCCCATTTGTAATTTCAATCTCTGAGAAATAGGGATATGCTTACGGAAACCCTCCCCAGCCAAGGTCTTCAAAGACCCTCCTCCCATACAGCAGTTCATATCAATATTAATAACATTAGGTGCCACTAGGCAAGGAGGGTGGCTCTTCTATAAGAAGAAGCCGGTTGAAATTGCTTTGGTGTCATCCGGTGCTTCTTCTATTAAAAACTGCTACTGTTTCAGTACAATGTTCCCTGCTATTAGTCTTAAAAGTGCTACTACAAGTAAGCATGTACTATGGAAGGACTAAGGTAAAGACTGTCTTCCCATATGAATGCAAGACACAAGTCATGGTTAAGTTTCTTAGCTCCAGCATATTCAAGGGTGCTTATTCAGGAAGCAAGTGCAAAACTGATGGGTCAGTTTCAATTCTAGACCAATGTTCAGAAAGTCAGGCCAAGATGAAGGCCCAAACAGAGGCCAAAATAAAGGGCAAGACAAAGGCCAAAACAAAGGACAACTCAAAGGCCAAAACAAAGGGCAAGACAAAGGCCGATAAAAGGGACAAGACAATGAAAAAGACAAAGGACAAGACAAAGAACAAGACAAAGGATAAGACAAAGGCCAAAACAAAGGGCAGGACAAAGGACAACTCAAAGGCCAAGACAAAATGCAAGACAAAGACCTTGAAAAAAGGTAAGACAAAGGCCGATACAAAGGACAAGAAAACGAACAAGACAAAAAACAAGACAAAGGACAAGACAAAGGCCAAGACAAAGGCCAAGATAAAGGACAAGACAATGGCCTACACAAAGGCCAAGACAAGGGCATGACAAAGGCCAATAAAAAGGCCAAGACAAAGGACAAGACAAAGGCCAACACAAAGGGCAAGACAATGGCCAAGATAATGGCCAAGACAAAGGCCAAGGGCAAGACAAAGGCCAAGACAAAGGACAATACAAAGTACAATGCAATGCTAATGGGTTAATATGTCATGCTTTATGTGTGGCTGGAAGTTGTGTTCAGTCCTGATAACTTAATGAGTCATTCGTAAAAAATTGCAAAAAACATTTGTTGTTTTTTACTCAGTCAACAGATGAACAGTCAGTGGAACAAAGTCTTCAGTGACTCCCTTAGCTGATTTACTTTCGTCAATTATTCATAAGATATCAAAATCCTAAAGCACTAACTGCGAGAAGTCGTAATTCTACATTACACTCATATTAGCCATCAAATGATATGTCTAATAGAGCTCCTGAAGATAGCATCTCCGTCAATAGGTCCTCATAAATGTTGTGTCCATAACCACATATGCCCCAAGGGTGACAGCCTTCTTTCTACCTACACACCTATTGATGGGGTATACCGTCACTTTCGTCTGCTAACCCCAAGGGGGCTTTAGGTTATAAGTAAACAGAGACCTAATCACAAGCATCATGTGGACTCAAACAACCACAGAGGTGGATTGTGGATTAGTGTTGACCCATATATTATTAACTGTCTTAAACTTCATAGGAAAATTAGTCACTGGCCATTTGTTTCTAACAGAGGTGTATATTGAAGAGAGAACTGACACTGGGTCTATTCTGGATACAGTGATCATCAGCCTTTGTTGCAGACTAACACCAACTGAAACCTTATACAATAATACAATACAACAGTATTAGATGTTACCCTACTTCCAAAGTTCAGAAGTGCACTCATGACCATAGGACCAAACATGGACAGAACATCCGATGACCCAAGACCTTGCTCAAGGTCCTTATGCACTGATCGCCTGAGTAGAGACCAGAACGTGCACTCTCTGCAGGCCGAGTGCCCTGTCCATTCAGCTACCATGCCCACCTTGGCTAAACCATATAATAAATCAAATGAAAACTAAGTCATCACTATAGTAGGTCCATTTTGAATAGGCCTACCTCTACTAAGTCAATGGCTCCCAAAACAGTGACCTGTGGGCCAAAAGTGGGTCACCAGCTGTTTCAAGGTGGCCCGTCAAACGCTTCTAACTGCAGAAAAATTTCTGGACATTTTGTGTAAGTATTTTTATTCTTGTAAGCTCCCATGGTTGACTTTATATATCTAAGTTTTATTTCACAGCCTACACACCAAACAGTCCTTATGGAGAATTTTTACATAAATTAGTACGGGCATGGTCATCCCTATTAAAGAAAAATATCAGTTTTATGCGTTCCGGCTGTGTCATCATTTAACGATAATATCTGGCCAAAGACTTTGTGTAATAGCCAAACATTTTGGTGATTCTATAAATTCTACTAGAATAGTATATATATTAGGCCTAATAAAAAAATATCCTCAAATATGAGCTTAGTATCAAATGACGTGAAAAAAACAAAAAGCTTGTGGAACAGTGTTAGTTATGAATTTAACTGAGAATGAAAAGAGGAATGCATGTCTGTCCATGGAGTGAAGCATAAGCCGCTTTGCTTAATGTGCAGCTTCTATGCATCCATTGTGAAAAACACAATTTGGAATGATGTTATATGAGTACCCACTCAGATAGAAGTTCTCAATATCCAGCTGGATCAGGTCCAAGAAAGAATTTCATAATAAGCTACAAAGTTCATTATGAAGCTAACAGACATTTTTTGACCAAAATATTTGTAAACTCCAATTTCTAAAGTGCTACTCTAAAGCTAAGTGCAGGGCACCAGTTTAATAAGAAGCCAGAACAAAGCCGCTTTTGTTGCATGATATGAGGCAGCTTTCTAGGCCTACTTCTTGCTAAGATGAAGAAACCATTCACTGATGCTGAAGAAATAATTAAGCTCACACTCAAAATTGCAGCCAAAGTGTTAGGTGATAAACAAGTGGAAAGAAATTTCGATCAGATTTGCCTGTCTAATAACACTACGACAATAAGTTTGACAGTGATGTGCATCAACAAGAAGCATGTCAAGTAGCAAACTGAATGTTATTTTCTTTGTTAATGGACGAATCCAATGATATTTCTGATACTGCTCCGATGGCAATTTTTTTTGAACAATGCACTCTGGCTGTGATCATCATTTAACAATAAGTGATAATTTTGAAGTAAATGAGTAACTTTTTGAACCAATGAATGTGACAAAACTAAAAGAAGCGACCTCTTTCAAACTCTTAAGGCATCTGTTGAACGAAATAATATAGAATGGAACAAACTGCACATCATCTGCATCGATTGTTCACCAGCCTTGTCGGAGAAACATTCAGGGTGTCTGGCACTGTTGGAAACGTTTCTTCATCTCCTTATGTTAACATTGAAGTCTGTGGAAAGGCCTTCGATCTTAAACATATGTGATGGATGTAGTTGTGAGATTTGTAAAAAAAATTCAAAGACCTTTAACTTAATTTTACCTATTCTCTTGAAAACATTGTTGTAATAGAGTTGCCCCTTCTGGGAGTTGCACAATAGACTGTTTGGGTCCTTGGTGCAAAATGTTTGGGAACCGCTGCTCCAAGTAGATGCAATTATAAAGTTAGAAGACTCACAGAAAAGTAGAATAGAAGAATAGTACTTTAAACTAACTGGGAAAATTAAGTAGACTAATAAAAGGAAGACTGATACTATTGAAAGCTCTTGGGAGAGATAATTAGCAGGCCATAACTTATGTCCAATCTCTTTAAGTATCATAAAACGATGACACCGATGACTGACGGTGACATCACATCCCCCTACCCCTGCCAGCCAGTCAGTCAGCCACCCATCACTCTGCCACACAACGTACCCTGTGGCTGCTCAGACCATTCAGAAAGCGCCACCATTTAAATCTGACCAGACTACAAATACAACCGGCAGAGCTGCTTTGGTCTGTGATCAGCTGAACTGAGACATTGTCCCACCACCACTGCCCTCCTCTCTCCCTCCAACCCTTCTGTCCCAATACAAAGCTCAGTCACTAACTAAGTGATATTAGTTACACCGTCAAAAGCCGACGTCGCCAGCCACTCGGCAACAACAACAAGGATCCAAGAAGCAGAGCAGCAGCAACAGTGACATCGGCGTCATCGCCCCCCCCCCCCCCACCGGCCACACTCTGGACAAAAGACTCCACTTGCACCTGGGCAGATATTTCACCTCTCTTCGTCCGCAGGCCTGCTTGTCTGTCTGTCTGTCTGTCTAGAGTCTACTGTCTACCTACCTGTCAGTGTGTGAATGTGACAAGGCCCGTGACAACAACAACCAGTGCAGAACGGTGAACCTCTGACATGCTTATTCTGTCCTCAAAACCCCACAAAAATCACTTAGTCTGGCTGGGAATAGCAGTTAAGTTAAATGGGTCCAGACTTCTAACAATTGTTTAGCTCCCGAAGCAGGTGTCCTCTTGTTATCTGCTATCCACTCTCTATCCATCTACGTCTCTCTATCCATCTACGTCTCCTCTCTGTTCATAAGTACCATCACCATAGATCAAATCAGGACTCAGTCGAGAGAGTAGAGGGCGCTACAAATATTACTGTTTACAAATAACTAAGTCTATGTAATTATGTAAGTGTGTCGAGTTACATGACCGCTTAGAGCTTCAACAGCATCATTATCACACAGCATCAATCAATGGTTATGCCCTATATATATATATATATATATATATATATATATATATATGTATATATATATATATATATAACAGGAGGTCACTTAATACAAAGGTCAACCAGCCAACGTATGTTAGCCTTCAACTCTACAATCCGGGTTCAAATCCCAAGGTAGATCATCAACTGAATGAGAGAAGCAAATTACGTCAAGAAATCCATAGAATAAACAGAGATAATATCTAAAAGATTCAAGACGAACAACTAAACGTAAACACTTGAAAACTTTGAAGACAAAAACATCTGCAGAGATAGAATCAGTTAAATCATTTAACTTAATGAAAAAGAGATGTTTATTGCATTACTAATTAGCACTGATTAATTGAATTGATCAAGAAGATCACAGCCAAACTGGAACTGAATGCAAATTCAACAAATTCCCAACTCAACTTTTCAATCATTCACTCTCTTACTTGCTACACAATTTACTATGTAGCACTTAGTAGCAGACGTTTCAGAGTTTGAGGTATTGAATTAGGGTCTGTTTTAAAGTTGGGTCACTGCAGAGTCAGCACTGTGCCAGTGTCATGCACATAGCCAATGTCACGGAGGGTCAACTATACGTTAAATGCTATGTTGGCGTCATTGTTAGTTTCGATATCCGTAATAGATATGTTCTGGTCATTACAAACATGCATAAATCTTACTTACATACATACTGTACCTACTGTACATGCATACATAAAGGCATACATACATTTTGGTACTTGTTAGGGTCACGGCTAGGGGGAACGGACATTCTCCCCCCTGGACATAATCCCCCCCGGACATTGTCCCCCCCGGACATTGTCCTCCCGATTTTGCGTAGGACATTATCCCCCCGGACAAAATCCCCCTCTCTGTGTAAATAGCCTATAGTCTGCATGTCATTGATAAACCTTAGTTGCCGTTTTTGTTGGCTATTTCATTCAGGTGTAGGCCTAAACTTAAGACTTGTTAATGCCTCTCAGTTCAAAAGCAGTACGAAAGTTAAGACTTGTTAGTGTCAATCGGTGAATCAGTTATAAAGTGAAGGCTAGTTAGTGTCATTTAGACGAGTTAATGTCGTTCATTTCTTAACTGAAAGACTTGTTAATGTCATTCACTTCTAAAATTAAAATTACAAATAACGATTGGCAGCGGTCATCTGATTGACCGTGTATATAAGGAAGACTTTTAGAATGTAAATGCCAGAATCTCTCTGAGTTCCTTTGTCGTAGTTCGGTTCGTTATTCAGCAGACTGGGGGGGATTATGTCCTACCCTGGGGGGACAATGTCCGAGGGGGACAATGTCCGGAGGGGACAATGTCCGGGGGGGATTATGTCCAGGGGGATAATGTCCTACACTCATGGCTAGAGTTCTTCGTAGGGTTCTCCATTGGACATTGTGCTCTGGACAACTCCTCTGATACAATGCAACGCTTGTGAATAAGCTGATGCCCTGTGCTTACTTAGCCTTAGAGTAGCAGTTTAGAAATTTGGAGTTTACGATTACGATTAGGGATTTAATTATGACTTCGTTACTAGCTTCTGTTCTTTGATCTTGATATTTACTCCATTAAACTATTTTAAGTGTAATTTGATCATTTTGATTCCTTAACAAGTACCATCAAAGTACACTGTGTCCGGAAAAAAAGGGATCCCTTTTGGTAATATGAAAATAAACTAGTAAATGTTCATCGATTTTTAAAATTCCAAGACCATTTTAATCCTGATATAATTTGCTAAGCACTGGTTAAAGTATGAAAGTTTTTGTTATTTAATAATGACGTCATAATGACGTCATTTTCATCAAAATTCAAGCATCAAGGACGGCACAAAAAATCATCTAAAAGTTTCAATATTATTTTAAACTGTCATTTATCAATTATAAAGTTTAGTTTAATTTAATTTTTATATCTGAATAATATTAGACTACAAGGCGTGCTCAAAGTGTCCGCCTTCGGCCTCAACACAAGCTTCAAGACGAGCACGCCATTGGGCAATAGCAGCATTTTCTAACCGTGTTGTTTTTACAATTTGGTATTTCAAGACGTCATTATGACGTAATTTTTTTAACTGGGCCGTTCATAAATTACAGTTTTGTTGATAATTATGTCAGGATTAAAATGGTCTTGGAATTTTAAAAATCGATGAACATTTACTAGTCTTTTTCGTATTACCATAAGGGGTCCCTTTTTTTCCGGACACAGTGTAGTATGCACACTAGGATTAGACAATTCAGCCTCAGAATATATGGCCCAGTGTTCTGAAACTCCTAGCCATTGGAGATCACAAGTCTTCCAAACTTGCATCAGTTTAAAAGCAGATTAAAAGATCATCTTATGAAAATACTGAAAACCCTAATTCATAGTGATTTTCTTTTCGTCTGGTTCTCCTTCGTAATGAAACTGAAAAAAAAGGTTCAGGAAGAGATGTATCAAGTGAAGTGATATGTGTGTGTGCATGTGCACTTATAAACTGACTCTCTAGCTTACTGTACAAAAGTTTGTTATTAAGTATTAATTATGGCTTGTGTTATTAAATGCATGCCACTGGTCTGATATCAGTTGTGTAATTAGGTGACCTTGTTAGCGGAATGGTTCGTTACTTTGGGTTTCCCTTTTGTCACAGTTTGTATGTAATATGTAAATTGTGTTCTTGTTTAACGATTGGTGAACGCATATTTGATTTGATCGATTCATTTCTTGGACCCTTCTCATGAGAGAAGCAATGACAGTGCGATGACTAGTAAAGTTTAAAAATCTCAGGATTTCAAAGAACATTAGTGCAGAAAAACAATGAGTCACCGGAATTACATCAAGACAATCAGGAAGCAGTAATTGAATAACTATCACACATCAACCTAAGAAGTGTCATATCAGAGAAATATTAGAAGATGCCAGAAGAGGATCAATTGCACAGAATAAAGTTAGCAAGTCCAACTGATCCAATCAATATTCAGTAAGAGTAAATAGGATCAAAGAGAGTACAATATAATGAGGATTAATCAGTTCCAAGACTAATTCGGTACAGAAACTCAAAACGGTTCAAATGACAGTGATTCAGAAACAGCAACAAAAGGGTTAATGATGAGTAGATGTTTGCGCCAGATGGCTCAAATAGGTGTTTGGTGTGACCTCATGTAACTGAAATTCCAATTATGAAATCAATCAAATCCTGAATTAATGCAGCTGCATAAGTAAATGAACTGTGTACAGGACATTTGTTAGAGTTATGCTGTGACAGAGCTCTTACTATTAACAATGTGTCCTGGGTTTTAATTCCATCATCATCCTCAGATAAAATTGTCAATCTGACGTCAAAGGGATTTATAGAAATGATGGACATCCAGCTCTCTGACTGGTTTTAGCCAGTAGAGAACTGTTAACCAGTAGTTAATATTACTCAATATTGATTGGATTCCAAGGACTGATCTTGATTAATGCATGAGAAAGTGCATAATAACTGTACCTTTTTAGCCAGGCAGTGAACAGGTATAAACAACAACAAGAGTAACCACATGATCTGCAGGTACTAAAGGAACATTGACTGAGATTTCTAGTAAATAAACAGTCAATCAATAGATCAATCAGCTGTGTGCATATTTTAGGGTCCCATTTGGCGTCTCTCAGATTAATCATAGCATGAAATGAATGCCAGACAAGCAGAAGAATGAGAACTCCTTATGAATACTGAATAAGATCACTGAGAATCATGCTGCCCTATAAAATCAACCACACTAGGCAAATACATTTCAAATACACAAGTCATAGTGCAAAATTCTGCTAAAGTCAATCAATAAAGACAATATAGCTACACTCGTTGAGAGTAACTGAGAGCATGTCACAGGCGTGCATACACACAGAGTCAACCATACCGGTAGTCACACTTCAGTTGGGTGAATGGATGTCACACACATTACAAAAAGACATACATACATACATACAAGTGCTGGTGTCAGTGTGTTTTATGTCCTAAGTAAACCATCAACCTATCCGATCCAATCCCTTCACTTTCAATAAATGGATGCAATGCATTTAATATTCTGCGCTTCTGCTTTATAATTTCACAATTCATACATGTGTTCCACAAGAATAATCAAGTAAATAGAAAATCAGTTCTACAGTAAGATGCTGAACAGGGTTTTCTTCATAGTCTGCACAATAATATTATTCTTTGTTTACAGGTGTAGAGGCATCTCATTCAGTTGCAGTAATTTAGAATTGTATTTTTCTCATTTTAAGTTTAGCAGAAACAAGTTCTTTGAAGTACATGTTTCAAGCAATATCCTGTTCTGTGAATATGGTTGCTAGCACAAGAAGGCTTTCCTATAGGACAGATGCTCTCAGGTATGATGTTCTGATGCCAGCTTGGAGAGGCTTCATTCGCCACAGGCCACAGAAAGAGGGAGATTAAGAGAATTCGGAGAGCAAAAACTGCATTAACTGTCGGCTTATGACTCTATGTGAAGTCCTCTACATCTTGTGGAAATGAAAACTTTGGAGAGCTATTTTATAGTAGTGAATGCTGCACAATTTTCTTATTACAAAATTACAAAAATGGTACATCTATGGCATTGCATATCTTGGCATATAAATAGTCGTAATTATTATTATTATTATTATTGGCACATTTCTGCACCAGGCTACATTGCTACAAGATATATTCTATTAACTTTAATCCATAGCTTTAATTACTGCTGTTAATACCTATTCACCTAAATGCAATGACAGCCAACAGAACACTACTGTTCCACTTGGGTTTGACCATTGACGCCCATGTATTAATATAAATTGCCTGTCATTGTGCATTCTGAATTTTGCAATCAATAAAGCATCTGAATCTGAAAATTGGTTACTTATAAGCAGTCATAATAATATTAATTACAAATTGCGCTAATGATAATAAGGCATAGCTGTCAAACTGTGTCAGGTGGATTAGCTTTTGAAAGTAATATTTTGAAAACAAACATACTTCTTTTTCAGTTTGCACAATGACCCTGCATCGTATTAATACAAACGCCTGTTCTTATGTAAATATATGCATTGTATGTCTTCAACATTTATATATTATGCAAGTATGCTATTAAATAGATTGATTTCAGTGGATAAGTAGGAGTTGAGTGTTTCATTATCTACAGTTTGTATTGAATCATGTGAGGGAGTGAAGGAGGGGATGGGAGGGAGCAGAGAAGGCAAGAGCAGCTGAAGTAGTGATCCATATAGAGGGGAGTTTTCTGCTCCCTGGGCTTACTCAAGGACCTCTGCTGCTTACCATATAGGAGCCCACGGCTGAGGCAAGGACCTGGTTAAAATAGGAGCCCATGGCTGAAGACCATAATGTAGCTCATAAATTACAGGACTATTAGACACCATAAGACAGAACCAGCAGGAGGACCGTTTGCAGCCTGTAGAAGTCCAACCTTCTCCATAATAATAATAAACTATATTGACACAACCATACCTTCGCCTAAACAGCTACAAAAGACTATGCCACCAATGCAAAAAATGCATACACCTACAAGTCCTACATACATACATGTATAACACAAACACATAAATCACAAATACATATATATATGTACACACACAGTACATGCACATAGCAAGTGTTCAAATATACAATACATACATACAGTATATGGTGATATATATATGTTTTTTATTTTATTTGCAGACGACACCAACGTTTTTTACTCTCACAGTTCTTTGCAAACCCTTACTCAGGTCATAAATACAGAGCTTACTCTAGTGGCGGACTGGTTTTCTGCTAATAGACTAACCCTTAACCTAGATAAAACAAACTTCATACTATTCAAATCCCATAGGAAAATGGGTCCCTCGGATGACTCGTTAAGATTATCCATCAATGGCATTCCTATTACCAAAGTCACCTCTACTAAATTTTTAGGTGTTCACGTGGACCAACATTTGACCTGGAAGGAACATATAAAAACTATTTCTAACAAAATTGCTAAAAACATTGGTATTCTAACTCGAACTGCATACTTATTGCCCTCCTGCATACGCCTAAAATTATATTATTCGTTGGTGTACCCCTATCTTACTTATTGTAATATGGTATGGGCATCTACTTATGATTCTAGACTACGGAGATTAATTCTATTGCAAAAACGTGCAGTTCGTATCATTGCGGGAGTTCCAAGGTGCGTTCATTCTGGACCACTATTTACTGACTTGAAGCTACTTAAACTAGAGCAGATTCGAACATTACAGATTGGCCTATTTATGTACCGCTATGAACATGGTTTACTTCCAGCATGTTTTAAGGGATTTTTTCATCTAGGATCCGATGTTCATACTCACTACACCAGAAACTTTAACTCTTATCGCCCCATATACGCACACACCAATACTCGCTTATTCTCCATAAAATCTGTTGGCTCCACAACCTGGAACATGCTTCCCTCTCACATACGTTGTGCCCTCCACCTACGGCACTTTAAAAAAAAAATGCTGCATGCCTACCTGATTAATGGAAATTAGCTATAACCTACCCTGCCGGATATTCTTTTTCACTGTTAGTTAAGGTTTTCGGTTTTTCTTTATATTTTCATAGTGTTTTGAATCGAGTTAATCATTTACTGTGTAATATGTACTATACTGTTTACTTTGCTGTACGAAACTTGATATTGCACTGTTTATCAAGGATTTAGCTAATTCATATTTCTGAAATGTTGTTCTAGGTGTCCCTAGTTAGCGGGATCTTGATCCCTTTTGGGACTCCTCTTGCGGCCAATCCTGATACTTTATGTTGAAATGTTATGTGTTTTTTCATTTGGCTTCAATAAAAGAGATTTGATTGATTGATTGATATATATATATATATATATATATATATATATTTATATATATATATGAAATGTTTGAAATATTTGAAATTAAATTTGAATTCATATTTGCTGACACATTTGAATATTAATATTTAAAAAATTCTAATAATAAAACTGGAATACTTTTTCTAAGATCGCCCAATGCTAGTGGAAAATTAATACCTCAGCCATGATGCAAATATCAACTTCATGACTCTGACCAGTGGGTCATTACAAGTAATAAATTTTTAGTGTTCAAGTTTTACAATGTTTTAAGTTTAAGCTTTCAGTATTCATATTGGCCACCAGAGAGCCGAAAATTAGGCCTAATGTTTAAAAACTGATATTTGGTGCATTTCTAATGTAGGAACAAGTGACATGACCAGTGTGATTCTCGTTAACAATAACGGTAAAAAAAATGTTCATTAACAAAAATAAAATTATTTCGCTAACAATAACTATAACTGTAACCAAAAAAATCTGTAACTATAATTATAACTATAATGAAAACAGCACTAATGAAAATTCATCAATATTTTTGTTACAAAAAAATACAAATAAAAAGTGCAATATTGACAAACATGAGAATGTGAAAATGTGCTACAACTAACAGCCTGTGTTCACTGAATGCATCCATTCTTCAAAGCCTTTCGAAGCTCTAAGCAAATTGTGTAACATGTTTTAATATGAACAGCTGCTACCTCTATATATAGGCAATTTCACTAAGCCCTAAACCTTATTGTAACTAAGTAGTAACTAAAATAAAAAATCCAGTAGCTATAACTGAAACTAAGAAATAATACTAACTACAACTACATGTATAACTAAATTGAAAACCATTAACCATAACTGTAACTAAAATAAAATCTGTAAGAAGAATCACACTGGATATTCATTCTATTCTATTTACGGACTTATAAAGTGCCTCTCGCAGTACAACCTAATCAGTATATAGTCATATACATGTAAATACGTGTGTTTATACATATAATACATAATACATATGTATATATATATTATAAACAAGCACATATGTCTTAATGTATATACAGAACTAACTAACGCCAGTTATTTTAATGCCAGCCAACATCATGTGTGTGTATGTAAGACTTTTCTGCTTTCCCATAACAGCCCTCAGGTGAAACTGTTGTCTGCCAGTGTGTGTGTGTGTCTGTACTTCTGTCTGCATATGTATGTCTCTGTCTCTGTTGGTCTGCATTTCCTTCTGTCTGCCTCTCCATTTTTCTGTCACTAGGAAACACACCTGACAAAATCTGTTGCCCTGCCAGTGTGCATGTCTGTCTGTCCATCTGTCTAGAGCTGTCACCCTTTGTCTATCATATTCTGCATGGGTACTCATGTGTTCCTCCTTTCCCTCTTCCACTCTCCTCAATTTTGAAATCTACCAATGACACATCTACAGATAGACTACCCCAACCTAAATCACAATTACAATAAAAAAAATAATAATAATATAAACAATAATAGAATACAAAAAACTAACATTAAAAATAGCAATATACCTAAAGCACTAAAAATAAACACTTCAAAAGACCAAAAAGTTATAACAAAAAGTTTGATACTGTAAATGAATTGGTTGTAAATGCATTCTGCTGTTACCCATATCCTGACAATCCTGTGCACAATTATTATTAATGGGTGCTTGGCATTTCCAAGTCAACTGCTAACCTCAAATAGATTGCCAATCAACTGCAATCTCCTTTTGTTTGTCAATCATTAGCCAACCTCACTAGGATTGGCCATCAAATGTCATCAATTGCCATCAACTTATTACCAATCAAAAATGGCAAACCTCAAGACGATTGTTAATCAACTGCCAACTCACGTGACCTGCCAAGAACCAACCATTTCACTACCAACACGTAAACAAACCAGCATGCATACAGCTCCATTTATTCAAAATGCAGCAATCAGGTAGATGTGTTTAATTTAAGATTGGCCAATAAAAGTGTCAACTATGGCATTTCTGATTTGCTGTTTCTGAAGAAGTTGAGTGTGTACTTTATCATCTCAACAAGGATTCAGAGAAATCATGCATATACCTGGAGGCAGAATATTAACACTGATACTTGACCTTCTTTAATCCTTATTGAAACTGTTTGTTACTGATTGCTGTTTGTCATTCAGAACCATTAAAGGAATATATATACTTGTAAATGAAGGAAACTAGTCAACAGCTTCATTAATTCAAACAAGAGTGAACAAATGATGACAAATGATGATGTTAAAGACTGGTAACCATGTTTAGCAGGTGTGCTAACAAGACCAATTAGCTTAGATACGATGAGTACAACAAATTCAGAAATACCACAAATGACAAAGTTGACAAATTTAAGTAAGAAATGATAATAACTTTAAACATATAGGACCTAATCAAGATGACAAAAATTCTGCCTCCAGGTATATGCATGATTTCTCTGAATCCTTGTTGAGATGATAAAGTACACACTCAACTTCTTCCGAAACAGCAAACCAAAAAAGCAATGATGATGAAATCTCACTTACCTTCAGTCTCTCATCAGGTCATTCGAGAAATCAGTCATAAATCCAGAGATGTGTTGTGAACAAAGTGATAAGAAGTAGTTTGAAACTTGCAAACTTATTCCAGAGAAAAGCTTTGATGAAGACTTTCTCAATGAATGCAACATTTACAGTAAACATCGCTCTGTTACCGCTATCAGCAGTTGAACGGTTCACTTTTCATGCCTTCCTGCACGTACTATGCAGCTATCCATTGCTTATTGTATCCACTGCTTATTGTATCCACATGGCTGCCAGGCAGGCTGGAAATGCGGTCAGCAATCACGCAACGTGAGAAATCAAAATGAAGCAAACGGCGGATCTTGTTCAACTCTTGCCATCTGGTGAAAGTAACAGCATTTAGCCATCTCTTCCAGGAACCGTTCTCTCTCTCTCTCTCTCTCTCTCTCTCTCTGTCTCTGTCTGTCTGTCTGTCTGTCTGTCTGTCTGTCTGTCTGTCTCTCTCTCTCTCTCTCTCTCTCTCTCTCTCTCTGTCTCTCTCTCTCTATTTATTGCCTTACATTATCCCATTGGCCGGCCATGCTACCAAGAAACACAGATGCACCGACACGCACACACACATATCAACAGATGGACAGACCAACAGATACATTGTCAATTACTCTGTTTCAGACAACTGGTAGTCATTATTGTACTTTCTAATTCTCAGCCCAAGAATTATGGCTTACAGCGAGCGTCATTCCCAAGTCCTCTTCCACCTTCTCCCCACCCAAGTTCTCCATCTTTCTGCCCTTCATCTGCTGCCTCCTCTTCCTCCTCCTCCTCCGCCTCCTCCTCTGCCTCCTTCTCCTTGTGCTCCTCTTTCTCCTTCCTTCTTGCCGTTCCTCTGGTTCCCTCCTTCCTCTTCTTCAGCTTCCTCATAATTCACTGTTGTCATTTGGCCTCAGTTCAGTTTATATGGATGAATCAGTGATGCTGGCAGACAGACAGACAGACAGACAGACGGACGGACGGACGGACGGACGGACGGACGGACGGACGGACGGATGGAGAGAGACTGACAGAGGTTGGCTAATGCTGACTTTCCACTCCCTGATGATGCCACAGCTGCTGAAAACAGTCATGACAGGGATGACAATACAGACTTGCACCACCTCAACCTCCACCACCACCTCCACATCCACCACCATCACCTCTGCTACCAACACCACATCGCTGCCACCACCACCATTGCCACTACCACAACCACTGCCACCAACTCTGCTACTACCACAACCACAGCATCCACTTTCTCCTCCTCCTCCGTTATCATCACCACTTCCATTACCACACCATTGCCACAACCCACACCACTGCCACTGCCACAACCAATGTGAGACTACCTTTCTTTTCCAGCATCTGTCTATTTGAGTCCAATGCTATAACCTGGTTGCATTCAAAGGCAACTTTCCTTCAAACCCAAAGACGAGGCTTGACCCTCCAGCAATTTTCCCTAAATCTGAAAGAATCATTGATACCTCGGGTAAAAATAATCACAATAATATCAATAATAATAACTAGATGTTTGCCCGTCCTAAGACGGTTGAGAAGAATTTGAAAAATCATCCCGCGGACATGTGGCCCACAGGACGCATGTTGGACTATTGCGTACACCAACTTTCATAACACAGAAATTTCAATCTATGTGACGGTTTAGTGCATAGTGCAATAGCAACGCCACCTACAGAAACAAAGCGAGTCTAGTTAGCGTAACAAAAAGTTGACTTAATGACTTTGTGACATTTCTCTTCGTTTATATTATTCTTATTAATAATAATAATGACAATAATAATAATAAGGAAAATAATCTAACTATACCTTACCTGTCCTTCTGTTGAAGCCTTTGCGGTGTTGTATGCATGTATTTAATGTGCAGTTGCCTTAAGTTATGGAATAAGGCAGGGTGTGACCGTACATTGAGTCCCATAATAAAATACGCGTATCATACGTATTTTTATCCCCGAATGTAAAATACGCGTATTATACGTAAAAATACGTTGACTTAGAAACAATTTAATGTTCAATGGTGTGCCATACGAGAATTTGTTGATGTTTCAGAAGAATATGCGCAGTAGATACCTTACAGTAAACTTTGTTAAGTTTGTTTTTGGCAGCTATGCCTTTTAGTAACTTAGTTAACTATGTTGCAACGTTTCGTGTTCAATTTTACAATTATAGGGTACAACGTATTGTAACGTACGGCATGCAAAGTTTTACCGTACGCGTATTATACGTATTTTATCGTCCAAAATAAAATACGTATAATACGTACGGTCGCATCCTGGAATAAGGAACTTCGACATTAGGAATGTTCTGTTAGAAGCAAGGCACATATATACAAGCTTAAAAGGACGTCCGCCTATCTAATGCCACACGCCAGCACATTCAGTCCCAGCTGTTAAGCCATTTGCCTTGTGGTGAACTTGGGCCATGATCTTTCCATGCTTCTGCAGAGGAGTTCCAGACCCGAAACAACAAGTGAAACTGGCAATGCATTACAAAGCCAGGTAGAGGCTTATGACTGAATTATATGACACATCTCTAGCATAGTATAGTCTAATCAGTGGAGAATCTGCCTCTAAGAGACTCTGACAGGCATTGCGTAAATGCTCTGATATACATCAAAGACTCACTAGTCATTAATGCACTTCTTCTAGAAGATAGTAAACCTCCATAATTGCACCAGTGAGGACAATTTTTACAGATGAATGCCATGCAGGGCATCTTGCATGAATTAGAAATGATTGAACTGGATGTCATCAGTATTTAGGAAAACGTATGGCTAAAACAGGAGTCAGCGTTAAGAAAGCATAAAACATGAAGGAAAAGAGACGAAGAGTTTAGGAAGCATAACTGAACATGATGTATCAGCAAAGAAATAGGTTTTTTTTTTGGTAGGCAAGTTATATGTACAGTATAAGGCAAGAAAGAGAACACAAACATGAATCAAAATCTATGAATAATGCTTCCACATGAAATTCTGCATGCAGAAATTGACATGGAACAATGAATTGGTGAAGAATTATGCTGGACTATACCAAGTTTTGGGAAGACTATAAGGTTAAAGTCAAATGACCCAAAAAACGGCTGAACTGTCAGTTATTAGGCTGCTGTTTGCCCTTCATCAAAAAGTATTTCAACTGCCAGGACCAAAGTCTTAATGCAGCACATAATATAATGGAGTGATACTGTCCCATACCATGTCATTTTTGGTGATGAACTGGTCTGCTTTTGATGAATGCCTGTCTGGCACAAACATATATAGTGCCTGTGGGATATCATGGCATAATGCTTATGACATGATCAGCAAAAGAAGAACCAATCTGGTAAATGAAACTGTTTGCTTTAGCTCTTCATTCGGCCGTTGTCACTCCTGCTCCTGCTCTTCCTCTTTCCTCCTCTTCCTCCCCAGAGCAATATGGACCAGGACCTTTCAGCATGTGAGTGTCAACTATCAGCCTTAGAGGGCGACTTCATTGCATTGGTTCCTTTTATTACACGTACTATAGCCTGTCACTGGTGACTTTACCTGCTATTTGGACATTGTTTGCTACAGATTAATTTGTTGCTTTCAATGAACTCTAAGATCACTAAGGCTAACAATGGAATGGTTACCTTCTAAAGTACTCAGAAGATGCTATAAAAGTTCTCACTTACAATCATA
This sequence comes from Aporrectodea caliginosa, assembly GCA_020284085.1. Classification (NCBI taxonomy): domain Eukaryota; kingdom Metazoa; phylum Annelida; class Clitellata; order Crassiclitellata; family Lumbricidae; genus Aporrectodea; species Aporrectodea caliginosa. Next base: position 621,983 of record JACEVL010000137.1, on the reverse strand, counting down.
CATACCCAGTTATAGGCCTACCCACGACTTATACTAAGGAGCATTTCCCCAATTCTAAGCAAATTATGATTTATATAGAAAACTGTTATTGATAATCTTGACCTCTCTGCATGGCAAAGGAAAATTGTTTTACATTCTTTATTAGTGCCTTATTATTATTATTATTATTATTTTTTCTGTAGGAGGTAGAAAAGATCCCTCAGGCTCTATTATTATTATTATTATTATTATTATTATTATTATTATTATTATTATTATTATTATTATTATTATTCGTAATTGTAGTAATAGTATCTATTATTAGTATTTCATTTATTTATAGAGGGCAATTGTCAAATGACAAATTAAATAGCACTAAGCAAGTGCACTTCTATAGGACTTTGCTTAGAGGCTTCTACACAACAGACCATCTCAGAAGTGGCTTGACATGGCAAGCAATTGGTTCAGCATTTGTAACATAAAGACTTAAGGTTCAACCCTCTTTGAGATCACAAGTCATCCACACATCACTGCTTAGCAGCAATAACTGTCATTGGACAGTGGCAGTATATAAATATTTATATGTAAATAAGATCTACAGAATTACAAACAGCCAATCAGCCCCATGTCTCCCATGGTTGTAATGACGTTAATTGTCATCAAATTAGTTAATGGTTATCAAGTTCTTAATTTCCATATTTATGTTCAGATATGAAAGGAAATTACTACCTTATGTTTTGATAACTACTTTAAGAAGCTTACAGATTGCCATATGCATTTCACCAGATCCCAAGCAAGTTTCTGCAGCACCTTTGCCCATACAAACGCCAGGTCATTTGCAATCAAATGGAACTCACTTCCTATGGACATTCGTTCAGTACCATGCTTACCATTTTGTAAGAAGCAGGTGTGACAGTTTCTAGGCTTGTAATGATTACGCATTGCACAGTTACATAAAAGTATGAATACATAGGATTCATTTAGTTAAGTTCATTCCTTTGTTCTTCTTTTTATTCTTTTACTGTTATGTTACTGGTGGTAACGAGTGTCTGGCTAGATGGAACAGACACCTATTACGTTTGTCATTCTCTGCTTCCACTGTTTAATAATTTACATTGAAACCAATGGATTTTGTTTGCATGGCTATGTTATGTTGCCATCTTATTTATTGCCTCTAAGACAAATAGGTGACCATAATTAAGCGGGACTCCTGTCCCTTTTTGGTAAGTCTTTGTATCTCAAGAAGCTGTACCATTTCTTTGTAAGCAATGTCAATTTCAAAGTCTCTGGATCAATAAACATGATTGATTGATTGAAATAATAACAATTGTTAATAGGTTCTAAATTTCAAATATCTCCTTACTGTAACATTATTATATATTAGAAGAAGAGAAGAGCAGTCCCTTAACCTAGCCATGAGTATGAAGTGTTAGTGACTTCATTTCCTTAGCCTTGGCATAGGAGGGTGGGTGGCCAATCCTCTCCCTCACCATTTCATCTTCCCACTGACTGTGTAAGGTCAGTATATACTCATTATAGCTGAGTGGACTAGGGGGTGCAAGTGGAGCAGAAATCTTGAACCAAATTTCTGCACTGGCGGGGATTTGAACCCCCGATCTGTCAATTGACAGTCCAGCATGCTAACCATTACACTATCAAGCACCACCCCCCCCCATCTCCTTAAAATTTACTGGATGAAAAAGAGTTACAGATAATAAAACTTGTGTCATGTGTTCTGATTTCTAAACTTCATAAAAGCTGTTCTGTTTGCTGCTGCTTACATGTCAAGTTGAAACTCTGCTCAATTTACAGGTTCATGCCGTCTCTAAGTATCCATACAGAGGGACAAACGTGCAGAAAGGGGGAAGCGGATGGACAAAGGACCAGTTGGTTTTAATTGCATTAGAACAGTCATTAGAACAGTCAACGTCTAAACAGGAGGAAAATATGACAGGGCAAGTAACATCTAAGTATCGGTTGATAGGAGCGAATAACCAGTTAATAGACTGACAATTGAGGAGACCAGCACTCTAGACAGAGCACCAGCAGCACCAAAAGACAGAGAACCAGCATCAATGCAGCAGAATAAAGACAGGGCACCTGAAGACAAATACGTGAAAGAATCACAGACAGACAATGACATCAGAAACTTCTTGCTGTGACTCAGGCGATTATGATGAATTCAGGAATCATAACAAAATAATAAGTGCAGACTTATGATTATTTGAACATATACATGCAGACATAAAAACACAATAAAATCTGAATCAGTTCATTATATATATACACAGTATTACACACATAAACATATATTTATATATAATATACATATACACACAAAGTGACAGCAATAAAGAAGTGAAATAATTACACTCATGATTTATTATTAATAAACAGCCATTTGCAGGGTGTCAGTTGGCGCTCATTCCCAAAGGACATGGCCATGAAATCGACAGATGACTCTCAGAAATTAAATTTCTGCATTGGTGATTTGAAGGCCGTCCAGGTCCAGTGAGAGGAGGCAATATGACGATATGACGTAGTCACCAGATGACGCACGGGGGCAGTGCACCAACTGACGTCAGTCAGACAGAACAATTGCAAATGAATTATTCACAGAAACATAACAATAAATTCTGTAATGTTGTACAAAATGACAAAAGAAAGACAATTTATTCCAAAAGACAACAAGATGAACACTGCAACAATTTATACAGCGCATGTCTCTAGCGTTGCATCTAAACATATCACATAACAACTATGCAGCTAAGTTCAGATATACATAGCACCATCTGAGCCTTCCATAAAATAATGAGCTATTACTATGACATTTTCACCTAAAGGACGATATCCAGAGGTTGAGGATATCTCCTCTGAACAGCGGAGAATTCATTTCTGAGATGGCTAGCCTAGCAGTTTTATTATCATTATCATTATTATTATTAGTAGCAGTATTACTATTATTAGAGGCTTTATAACGTGCAAAATAAAATGAAAAGATGCAATAAATATATTGACAAGCACTCATGTATAACTGCAAATGTGTGCATTTATTTTCATGCACACATACATAAATATATATATCTAAATTAGGTACATGAGCAAGCCTGTATGTATACATAGAAATACATGCAAATATAGATATATATGTGTATATGTCTGTAATGGAGTGCACACGTAATAAGGTCTGAACGAAGCACCGTACATAAATATTTATTATAATAGATCATCTAGGTAACCAGTGTTGACAGTATAGTTACAAACGAAGACCACTACTTTGCCACAACCTACAGCTGCAGCTGTGCAAAGGACGGAGACGACGACGACAACGCACTCAATTATTCATCATCAGAGCTTTGCTGCGACCAATATCTGCTCTCAGATGAGCACATGAGCATTGCTCATCCTCGCTTGACCAGCAGCGCTCTTATAAACCACCTTGTTCCACTCAAATGACTGCCACTTACATACATTACCCGTTTTTTGTCTTCAGCTCTTTTCACCACTTCTTAATGCGACTTTGTTTCTAATCAGGGACAGGCTTCCTACTGTCACAAGGCTGCTCAAGTCAGACTTCAGTTCACCATCAAAGGCTAAATGTGATTGTCATATTGAAGCCTTTATCAATAATCTGGAATTTATTGTTAGTTTGACATTTGGCACCATCTTCAAATGTGGATGTACCTATAAGAAGCAGCAGAAGAGTAATCAAAGAGTTACAATGTTAGCCCTTCCTCAAAGGCAGTCCAGAGTATGAAGTGCTAGCGGGCTTCATTTTCGCATACAAGGGCGGCGGCCAGCCCTCACCCTCACTGCGTGATCTTCCACTCACAGTGTACAGTCAGTGTACTCATTGTAGCTGAGCTGGCAATGAGGCACAAATGCAGCTGAAATCTCACAAACAAATTTTTACCATGGCAGGGATTTGACCTCCGACATCTCCACTTGACTATCCAGAGTACTAACCAATAGACTATTTGCACAGCCTTAAACTCTAATTAAAATTCCAACAGCAAGAATACCATCAAACTACTCGGTCTGCCTTCAGTTGTTATGACCGTTGAAAAAAGTGTTCATTTTAACCATAATTTTGTAGATCCCCCGTGTTCAAATTTTACAGGTTTCTCTGGCCTTCCTGCATTTTGCATTACTCTCTCTACGTTCTGTCAGGCTATATAATATAAAACACTTGTCTGAATTCTATGAAGTTGATGAAGACTTTCTGGTCGAGTTCAATGCACATCCAACAGTCAGATTCATTTGGGCAAAAACTAGCAATGCATGCATCGCTGCATTTAGATTCATGTACTCGATCACCAACAGAACAGAAAGAGACATTGCTATAAATCAGTCACATGATCACACTGATACATGAATGATGTTAAGGACTACTAAGTATAAGTGCTCAATTATAAAACCAACTTTGTCTCCACAAATCCCAACTTTGTCTGAACCTAAGATGAATTTTTGCATTCAACTAAAAGAGTTGCCCTGTTCTGTTTCTTTACTAAAGTTATCATCTATGTTACTATGTTGATATCATCACATGATCATGCTACAGATCAGAAACACATCAAAGTGATGCTTTTAGAAATCAAATACTAATGATGGTTCAATCGCAGATTTTTATGGGACACAAAAGTCATACAGACATTATCGAACTTATATAACACTTAAAAGTTTGGTGGCTCATTTGCAGCCAGTAAATAATTCTGATTTTTGTTAAAACCTGACTTTAAAAGAGTGATATACGTTTCTTAGGAAGAATGATGGTAATAACAGGAAATGGTGATAAGCTTAATTTAAGTAGGTAGCTGAGAAAATGACAACAAGCTTTCAAACAATCTATACTATGTCTGTGTTATTCAGCAGAAAGCAACAATTCACATACTCTGTCTTTATCAGTTCATTAACTCTAATGAATATACAAATGGAATATACATGTCAGTAACTAGTCCAGGCTTTGTCTCCGTTATTTACGCCGATCCAGGTCAATGCCTGTGAATAAACTGGTTCCCGTGACTCTGTAGACATCTTGAGATTACCATTAAGTGTCAACAGCCAGACTATATTGATTTTTCTGTGATTATGGGTTAAGGATCATACATGAGAGCATGAACTATGAAACAAAAGAAGACCAATTGATATGATTGCCCTGGATGGAAAACATAAACAAAATAACATAACAAGATTTGGACTAGACATAACAGGAGCACTAGATTTCATAAATGATCAAAAGAGATAATCATAAATGATCAAAAGAGATTATCACAAATGATCAAAAGAGATCATCATAAATGATCAAAAGAGATAATCATAAATGATCAAAAGAGATCATCATAAATGATCAGAAGAGATTATCATAAATGATCAAAAGAGATTATCATAAATGATCAAAAGAGATTATCATAAATGATCAAAAGAGATCATCATAAATGATCAAAAGAGATAATCATAAATGATCAAAAGAGATTATAAAATGATCAGAAGAGATTATCATAAATGATCAGAAGAGATTATCATAAATGATCAAAAGAGATTATCATAAATGATCAAAAGAGATTATCATAAATGATCAAAAGAGATTATCATAAATGATCAAAAGAGATTATCATAAATGATCAAAAGAGATCATCATAAATGATCAAAAGAGATAATCATAAATGATCAGAAGAGATTATCATAAATGATCAAAAGAGATTATCATAAATGATCAAAAGAGATTATCATAAATGATCAAAAGAGATCATCATAAATGATCAAAAGAGATAATCATAAATGATTAAAAGAGATTATAAAATGATCAGAAGAGATTATCATAAATGATCAAAAGAGATTATCATAAATGATCAAAAGAGATTATCATAAATGATCAAAAGAGATTATCATAAATGATCAAAAGAGATTATCATAAATGATCAAAAGAGATTATCATAAATGATCAAAAGAGATTATCATAAATGATCAAAAGAGATTATCATAAATGATCAAAAGAGACTATCATAAATGATCAAAAGAGATTATCATAAATGATCAAAAGAGATTATCATAAATGATCAAAAGAGATTATCATAAATGATCAGAAGAGATTATCATAAATGATCAAAAGAGATTATCATAAATGATCAAAAGAGATTATCATAAATGATCAAAAGAGATTATCATAAATGATCAAAAGAGATTATCATAAATGATCAAAAGAGATTATCTACTCACACCAATCACTGCCAAATGGTTCGCTAGAGGAACTGATTATGATGATGATGATGATTCTATGGCACTCAGATAAAAATTTCGGAAGTCAATAAATCCATTCATTCCACCTAAGAGAACCTGGAAGATGTCTAGATCTGCATTCTCCACACTATGCCCACATTGCATTCCTTACACTGGCTGCCCATTGAGCGAAGAATCCATTTCAAGATCTGCCTTACATTTTACAAAGTACTACATTTTCACCAACTGACCTATCATACATTTCCACCAACTGACCTATCATACATTTCCACCAACTGACCTATCATACATTTCCACCAACTGACCTATCATACATTTCCACCAACTGGCCTATCATACATTTCCACCAACTGACCTATCATACATTTCCACCAACTGACCTATCATACATTTCCACCAACTGACCTATCATACATTTCCACCAACTGACCTATCATACATTTCCACCAACTGGCCTATCATACATTTCCACCAACTGACCTATCATACATTTCCACCAACTGACCTATCATACATTTCCACCAACTGACCTATCATACATTTCCACCAACTGACCTATCATACATTTCCACCAACTGACCTATCATACATTTCCACCAACTGACCTATCATACATTTCCACCAACTGACCTATCATACATTTCCACCAACTGGCCTATCATACATTTCCACCAACTGACCTATCATACATTTCCACCAACTGGCCTATCATACATTTCCACCAACTGACCTATCATACATTTCCAACAACTGACCTATCATACATTTCCACCAACTGACCTATCATACATTTCCACCAACTGACCTATCATCTCTGTTCGATGCCATTCACCTCGTCTCATACAAAGTCACTTTGGAAGTCGTTGGACAGTTCAGTTTGTCCATTTAACCATTGAGGTCACTCAGGTCAAAACTTAAGACTTGATTCTTTAACTTCCTTAGCCATCCATCATTACCTCCTGGCTTTTCTTTTTTCAATTTCACTGCATGCAAACATCTTTTGATATCATAGGCATATCCTGATAATAGTGCTATTTACAGAAGTCATAAGATGAGATTCATCCCACCTACATGAACAAATAAGATGTCTCTGTTTCCATTCATCTCAAATGAGGGTTGTGATAGTAACTCTGACAGATGTCCTTCCCAATTTATCCTCTCCAGTTTTACCTGGACAAAGCATATACTGCCAAGCACGCATTGCGCTGTTATGCTGACCGTATTCAGTGCCTTAAGAACAATGCATCATATCCCATATAAACCAAAGTCAAAGGATGCAGGTGGCCACCTGGTGAATACTTGTAGAAACAACAGCAACATAGCTCTCAATATCAGCTGGCTCAAAAGCAGTAAGGTTCAACTACTGAAGGGAACTAATTAGATATTTTAGGCAAATGGTTACTAAAATTTGACTTTAGGTCAAATTTTGCTTAAAAATTGGTATTTAACAAATTTAAATGATCATGTATGAATCAAATCTATGTTCCTTTGATGGACACAGTGTTGGCACAGTGGGCAAATGGCAATATGTACCAAAGCTCGAGGGTACGTACCATACGTATTCTATTTTTTGAAAGGTACGTACGTTTTTTAACGTACCCTATTTTAGGGTACGTAAACAATACAAAAATACGTTAACCACGTCATTGCTCAGTATAAGAATGTTCAATTTAATTTAAGCAAACAATCACAACCCAGTATACAGCGTAGTAAATTGCTGCAATGCTATATTGATACATACCATACGCGTATTCTATTTTTTGAAAGGTACGTACGTATTTTAGCGTATTCTATTTTAGGGTACGCGTACCCTCGAGCTCTGATATGTACACTTCTCACCGCTGCAACCCAAGTTCAAAATCCAGGCATATAGTGGTAACATCAAACAGACTATATTGTTGAACTTGAAGCCTCCATCCTTGATATGAGCATGGGCAAACACGTCTGCTCATGTGGCCAAAATGGTATTATTCACTTATTGACTAACTCTTTGTTCTTAATGAGTTTTACACCAGTTAGGCTTGAAGAGCAGCAGTGCTTTTGTGAGATACTTAAGGGTGGTAAAGTAAGTGTCTCTTGATACATACATCAGTGTCTCCTTGAGTCCAGGACATACAGGACTCTTTTGGCTGACCTTGCGGCTTCTGCAGTTAACAAAGCTGCTCTTCTAGAACTCGCAGCTTTAGTCAGTAACATTTACTACATCATTTGCCTCAATAAAATTAGCTCTTGTCCATATTCTCCAGTTGAACCCAGCTAAAAATGCCACTCCTGACGTTGGCATACCTGGAAAAAGGCTATAAATGTTATTTGCATACACCATGGACAGGTTTTCCTCATTCATATACATGTCAAAGTGTATGTTGGTGCATGTATGTGTGTCTGTGTGTATGTGTGAATGTGTGTGTGTGTGTGCAAACTGCATATTGGCATGAACATCACCAATTCCAAACTAAACATTTTGGCTGTAAATTTAGGTTATCCAGTACAATGCAGGTGTCTCTGAAATGCACTGACAGTGGAAACCCGTTTACATACGGTCTGTTTATGTGTTAATCCACTTAATGAACGGTCACACCATGGCTCATAACTATACCTATATAACACGAAAGACCTGTTCACCTTCAGTACAGAAACTGTGTAGCAGTCTACATCAGTCGTTTACAGATTTCTGAATATGGATGGTGCAATAGTTGCTACCTGCAGCTGGCTGTAAGCAACCACATGAGTAGTACATTTCCACAGCAGCTAAACCTAATACATGGCTGCACATGACTCCACTTCCCACACCCAGTTGCAACTGAGATAAATTATGGTATTTGTGCCTTTACCTCCCAGTCATACATATATAATCACATATAAAAGCATGACACTTCACTTCCTAATTTCACTCCTTTTCAATCAGCTTACTGAGAAGGCTACTCCACTGAAACTGCTCTCGCCTTCATGCCGGACAAATCTTCTAACCTACTAACAAAGGAAAGGTGTGCCTCGACCTTTGTGCTGCTTTTGACACTGTCGACCACCATCTACTATTATCTAGAACTCAGTCAGAGATTCGGTGTCTCTAGTACTGCCTTAAACTGGTTAGCTTCATATCTCTTCAACTGGTCACAGCAAGTGCGTATTGGTATTGCTCAATCAGATCCTTTTCTCTGCACTGCTGGTGTCACTCATGGATCTGTTCTTAGGCCCCTGTTATCTACTATCCTCACCTCATCCATCAGCCACATAGCCAATCGCTTTGGAATCCAGTTACAGCAGTCAATGATACTCAGCTCTGTCACAAACTCATTAGTCTGGCAAAGTAATACTTGAAGACTGCCTCTCTGCAGTGCATGCATGGTTCTGCTTCAGTGGTCTTGCCATAAACCCTGATAGGTCTGAGGCAATAACGTTTGGCTCACATCAACAGCTGTACTTTTTCCCTTCTCATTCCAGTGTTGACCTTGCCAGCACTTTTGTTCCACTAACAAAAACTGTCAAAACATTTGGAGTGACTCTGGACAGTAATCTCACATTCCAATCCCACATAAGAAACAATGCAAATCTTGTTTCTATCACATCTCAAACTCTTTCTGTTCTTTTAAGACATGCTTCAAAACTCACTATTTCTCATTCACTCTCACACATTCGGATGTCTATTGGCTCTTCAGCTGGCAACTGACTAACAGTGCCTCCAATTTGCATTTCTGTGTGACCTTGGGCACTTTAAAATATTTTATAATAATGATAATATATATCATGATATGTATTAGAGGTCTGCGGGTAGAGCATTTTTGCTACCCGACCCGTACCCGTAACACAGGACTGCTACCCGTACCCGTACCCGACCCGTACTCGAAATTACTACCCAACCCGACCCGTACCCGCGGGTATACCCATACCCGTACTGTACCCGCAACGTAATTAATAGGACTTCCCATAATTCCAGTCCCTACCAGTGTAATGGTCTTAAAAAGCATGTGCACGGTAGCAATAATAATAGTCTTGCGATAATGGTGATGCTCACAGTAATAGTAATAATAATAATAATAATAATAATAACAATAATAGTAATAATAATAATAACTTGTTTCGGGGGACCCGCAGGAGACAGCACGCCTCTTTCAGCGTCTTTCAATTTGCACACAACGATTCAGCTTTTCGTTGCACGTTTACACATTTGACCGGTGAAGATGACCTTTAACTCCAGAACGACAAAACATTTCCGATAGTTTCTTAGAGCCTGAAGGATTAGGCCTATACACTTACCTATGGCGATTAAAAAATAATAATAAAATAACTTTATTCATCCAGTCATAACACGGGAGTTTGGAACAAAATACCGCTATTTGAATAGTTTATTTCTCAGAGGGAAAGGGGTGACAGACTTGGTGTTTCAACTATTCCTAGCCTCAACTACTGTAACTGCATCAACCTGTTTTAAAGAAAACACGGCTGCTGAACTGCCAGGGTCGGCGTCAGCGACCTCTGACCCCAATTGCCGGGCCTGAAACTCGGATGAGATGAGATTATATGTAGAACACTACAATTGGACTGTGCTAATTGAAACAAGCCTTTTTGTAACTTTAAATTGAGCTTCTATAAATGAATGTCAAGGTCACTAAGGCGCACGGACATAGGTCAAAACAAGAATATGGTACTTAGACTCGATACCGCCATTATGATACGTCTTTGAAGGTGCAAGACTCACAATTACATGTAAAGCCAAAACTTAAGTTCGGTACGGGTAAAACCGGGTATACCCGTACCCGTAATGCTCCTACCCGTACCCGACCCGACCCGTAAAATGTCTACCCGACCCGTACCCGACCCGCGGGTATGGGTCGGGTACGGGTAAACCCGCGGGTACGGGTATACCCGCAGACCCCTAATATGTATAGACTACTTAACAGGCACTTAGCAGCTGTCTCAGCCAAGGTGACAACAGCTGTGTACCTATGCTTCAAAATAATGTTTGGAAACAGTAGATATTAATGTGGAAAGAAACACAAATTGTCTGGTATTAAATCACAAACACTTTCACCCTCAACTAGACAGCAATGTGGCTTTTCAAGCAAATGGACAAATGATAGCAGTCTACAGTGCAAGTGCCTTCACATCAGACAGCCTATGTCTTTGGGTTTCCTAACCAAACTAAGACTTCCATAAATCACAAACAACTGTATTTGAGTATCACTGTCTTGATCCATGGCCCATTAACACATGGTCACTGTGACACTGGACTCATAAGGAACACAAGTAAACATGGCTGCCCTGTACATAGATGAACTACGCCAGTTCTGTGCTACCACAGTGTATTATTATCAGGAAGAGTATCAGCAGCACTGTAGTCACTTACCGGCCGACTTTGGAGTGAGTTTGTCCCTGTGTGCAGCACAAACAGCTAGTAGACGATAACCAAGGTCAAGGTCATAGCCAAACTGACCAGCAACCTGACTAACAACCTGTAATTGTAAAGTAAATTAACCACAGAATAAGTTCAATGCCTCAACAGGGCAAGGCTTCACCCAGTCAACAATCATCCACAGAAAATAACTTAGGGCCTTTTGATATTTACATAACCAACACCACCACTGCTCCTGCCACCACAACCTCCTCCACCACCACTACAAACATCACCAACACCAATCACACCACCACGATCAAATCCATCACCACCAACCCCACCACCATCGAATCCACCACCATCGAACCCACCACCATCGAACCAACCACCACCAAACCCACCACCATCGAACCAACCACCATCAACACCACAACCACTGCTACAAACACCACCATCACTAATAGGACAAGAAATCTATCATCTACATAGTTTCAAATATAGCCCAACAACAATGTGCAAATGTTGAAAATGCTTCCAGGTAGAGAAATAATCACAGAGGTAAAATAGGAATGTTGAAAGGATATCAATTAACACACTGAGAAGATGAGGTGCAAAAAAAATACTCAGCAAAACATAAAACAGACAGAAATGCATCCTAAATATAAAAAAATGAAGTTATCTAAGAAATGAGGTATGAAGAAAAAGAAAAGCTGGAAATATATATAGCAAGAAAGAAAAGGAAGAATGTTGAAGATATATAAACAGCAAGGCAAGACATTGCAGAGAAGCAGAAAGAGAATAAGAAGAAATGGAAAGGAAAAAAGGTTGTCGTGAGGGTGTTCGCCAATCGCCATACGTACCGTTAGACATCCCATGAGACGTTGTTCAAACTGCCACTGGAAAGCACGTGTGTCGGAGCACCACTCGAGCAGCTCACGTGCTGCGCTTGGATAGGAACTAGGAGACAAAAGGTGCTGCAGAAACAACACAGAACAATTGACAGAACGAGACGCTTCACCAAGCACCCTAGTTGTCGGTGACTTTGAGTCAACAGCTGTCAGAATGTAGCAATAATATCTTCTAGCAAATGAAGCAAGCGTTGCCTCTAAATTCATAACTAGCCACTGGATGAATAATTAGCCAGAAAAGAAAGTGGTACAAACTCAGACCAACTGAAGGCAATGCTATCAAGAAAGGAGAAGAAGCACAACCCTTTGAGCTATTAATCTAAGTGGGTGGATCACCAGTACTCTCCCTTGTCATCTAATCTTTCCATCAACAGTATTCAGTCAGTGTACTCACTGTATAGCTAAGTATACGTTTGATACTGTGCCTGTTTAAAACTGTTTATTATTCATGAACACCTGGTTAAGTTTCTGCACATTTTACATTGTAAACAATTTAATATTTTATATTTGAGTACAATCAAAATCGTGATTTGGGTAATCATTCTGTGGCTTGGTAACCATCCACTCGTGGACTGGTACCGGTCCATGGACCACAGTTTGAGTAGCACTATGCTAGAGGGGAAAAGTGAAACAGAGATCTTCAACTATCTTTCCGCCCTGGTGAAGATTTTAACCTCAAACTTCTTGGTCAGCAGTCAACAGCTAACCAGACCACCACGCACAATGGTGCTCATAAATTTATGTTTTTGTTCCGGCCAGTATTATTTTTGGTAACTACAGAAAGTACTCAAAGACCCCAAAGCATCATTTAAATATTGAAAATACTCTTTATTGCTGCATATTCAAAATGCCATTGCTTTATTTAATGCAATGGAGATCCTGTATATCAATGCTGTCCAACCCGTGGCCCGCATGCGGCCCGCAGGCTGATTCTAAGTGGCCCGCCACAGCTCGCTAAATATTTTCAATTTCTGTAAAAATTAAGTAAAAGACAAAGTCACTGGTCTACTTGTGTAGCTATTCGTTCGTATCTTGGTTTATCATTTGACAATGTGAACACTAAATCCAGTTGATACGACGCATTAAGCCTCGTTGACATTTTCAGCTTGAAATAATTGAAATGCAACATATATAATATGGCCTTTCGTTACAAACGCAAGGGTACGCCGCCAATTGAGTATGGAAATGTTGTAAAAAAGCATTGACGATGTTTGGAAGCACCTAGGTCTGTGAAGTTGGATTTTCTGCTATCAGTACTTTATTATGCCCGAAGGCAGAAACAAAACATACATGCTATGACAACGTCAAGTAAAAAACGATATTCTTTGACTGATGAACATTTAGAAAATCTAATGAGGGCAGAAGTTACTATACCAACCGCATAAAAAAATTTGCAAGCGCAATTCAAAGCCAAATATCTCACTAAAAAGGTGCTTGAGCATTAGTTTTTGTTACTGAACTATTGTAAAGCATGCCTTACAATCCACACATAGAACATTCATCATTATTATTCCAAATTAATTTTAATACAGTTAATATATAATTTTCAATAAATCTTAGTCGTTGCTTCTGAGTTTAATGGTGCGGCCCTCGGCTTCAAGAATAACTTCTAATTCGTGGCCCGCGGGGTCAAAAAGGTTGGGCAGCACTGCTGTATATGATCCAGACAGTGTTAATGCTGACAAAACCGCACATATGTATTGAGCATGAAAAGGCCACAGGCTATGGTAACTATACCCCGCAGCCGATCGAGTCGATCGATCGAGTCGATCGTAAACTCGGTCAAGTCGAGTCGATCGAAAAATCGTCGACTCGATCGACTCGCCGATCGAGTCGATCGTAAACTTCGGCCAAGTCGAGTCGATCGTTGTTTCCTCGACTTAACTCGACTCTGAAATATTTTACTTACAATGTTTTCACAAAATGACAGACTTTATTATATAATGACGTAATTCTGTGTAAACACACAACTACCGTATGAACCTAATATGAAGTTCAGTGCAAATAATGAACCTCTTGGCGCTTTCTTAAAGTTATTAGTGGAAGTTGTAGAGATATTTCTTTCACAGTTTTACGGTGAAAATTGGAGCGATCAAGATGCGTTAAGAATGCCACAGTTTAAGGAAATTTTAGCTCTGTAGTCAGTAAAGATGATCTCAGAACGTTTGAAAGTCTGTACGTTAGTACAAGACTGACATGTGTATGTCAAAATCTGGAGCATATATATGCTGAACTGTGACAGAACCTCCAAGAGGTTCCAAGCCTGAACCTCTAACTAACTTCAGTAATCGTGAGCAGCTTGAAGTTTCTTGAACTAACTCTAATTCATTACGAAGATTTACATAGCGCCTCAGGAGAGGACGTAATATAAACATTACACGTCCTCTAATACCTCTACTGCCGTCTTAATTTATTGAGCTGATACTAATTTCTGTACCGTACCGGTACTGTAGGAGATTCCATTGTAGACTAGCTGCCTAGCTGAACAAGCAGACGAATTAGGCGAGGCTTAAGTCAATCACAGGCACATTATAATACCTGAACTGTGTTACTTTCCAGTTCAATTACAGTTTTACAGTTTGAGGAAGAGTGCGCAATTGAAATTCATGAGTAATTTAGATACTGGAATATAAGAATGCAACAGTCGTTAGCAATTTTGGCCAAGAGACTACAGTCCAAGTCGACGAAGTCGATCGAGTCGATCGTCGTTCGAGCCAAGTCGATCGAGTCGTCGAAAGGTCGGCGAGTCGACGAAGTCGATCGAGACTACAGTCCAAGTCGACAAAGTCGATCGAGTCGATCGTCATTCGAGCCAAGTCGATCGAGTCGTCGAAAGGTCGGCGAGTCGACGAAGTCGATCGAGTCGATCGTTGGCCGAGCCAAGTCGATCGTATACACTCGACTCGATCGACTGCGGGGTATAATGGTAACCAGGAGTTAGGCTGCCTTACAATTTAAGCTTTATATTTGGCACACCTGAGTAGTGTTGTGAGGCGGAAAAATTGTCCGGAAAATGTCATATTTTTCCGGAAAATTTCGAGTGTATTTTTCCGGAAAATTTCCAATAATTTTCCATCAATAGAAAATGACTAAATAACAATTTAAATGTAATAATTTTAAACATCACTCACTCTAAGCTATCTTATGTAGGTATAACTGATACTTTTATTCAATAGAGGGCACTGTTAGTGCTTACTGTTCAGTGTGTTCACCAGGCTCAACAATGACAATACATTTAAGAATTAATTGCAATTAAACTTCACAGTTAATTTAGAGAAAAATTTTTATGATTTAGTCTCCTTAATATTTTTTAGTTATGAAAACATGAGACAAAAACAGCAATTGATGCAGTAGTAGGCTAGTAGCGCTCATGAATAAGCTGGTGCCCTGCGCTTGGCTTTCGAGTGGCGCTTTAGAAGTTTGGAGATTACGAAGCTACTATAGACACCATTTTAAATACTGCAACAGAATAATTTTTATGAGGCCTATTATACTATCATTTTATGGACGCCAATTATCGTCAATATGATGGCATCGTTAAATAAACGTATTTACTACTATTATTTTATGTTTTGAAATATAAAGTTATTGGCATTGTCATTGAAGTCTGAGACCAATATATTTTAAAATCTGTTTAATGTTTATTTTAATTGCTTTAAGGTGAACGTTGCCTGCATTGAAAGAAACACTGTAAATAAAAGGAACTTAAAAAAACAGAAATTTTCCAGTGTTGTCTCATACTAAAAATCTGACATTATGAATTAAATGTATTTTTCCGGTTCTCCAGAAAATTTCAGGAAATTTTCCAGAAAATTTCCCGAAAATTTTCCGCAAAATATTTTTCCGGAAAAGCTACATCACTACACCTGAGTCCTTCTAAGTAAACAGGGTCAACTCATTCGGAAGCTGAATTGTTATTTAATTAACATACTGATCTAATCTAATCAATGGCACTCAAATGATACGACAGCAGTCAAAAGCTTTCTTTAGTTACATGTGAAAGAGTACAAACAAGTTAGCATCTAAGATGCAGAAATTGTAAATTACAAAGTGAATTCAGCTTGAATAAAATACCTGTAGCAGTTTATACAATAAATCCAAAAACGCTTTGTAAACCCGGCCTAAGTATAATTGGCCACAGAAAACAGTAATTACAATTTCTCAAGGATGACCGCAAATGAAGCCGGGAATGAGAGAGGAGAATGTACAAGGAACAGCAGGAGGAGGAGGAGGAGGGGAATAGGAGGAGAGAGGATGAGGAAGGAAATGGAAAGACAGAAGCAGAAGGGTGAACATGAAGAGGAGAAACAGGGAAGAAGAAAAGGAGGAGGGGATGGGAGAAAAAGGACGATGAAGAGGAGAAGGACCAAGAGGTGGAACAGTAGCCCCCAGGAGAAGGAATAGAAAGAACAGGAGGACAAGGACGAGAAGGACGAGAAGGAAGTGGAGGATGAGGAGGAGGAGGAACAGTAGCAGGGGCAGAAGAAGCAGCAGAAGAAGGAGGAATAGGAAGAGCAGGAAGTGAACATGTAAAATGGACGATAAAGACACCAAATGAGGAAGAGGAGGAGGAAGAAATAGGACATGCTGGAGTTCAGCTGACCTGAAGCTGTTTCAGTGTCTTTAGGAGTTTTCTAGAAAGGCAGTGCCATGTAAAGATCCAGATGGTACATACATGTAGTATACCTGTACTAGACAATGTGACATTTGAATGCACTGAGGTTATTCGTAGTGACCGATACCTGTTGGATACACTGAAGTCGGTCGTTTGTTTGTTGAATGTGTAGGTCAACATCGCTCATATTACCCGGGTCAACGGTCGACCACTGTGCCAACGCTGACATCGTTAATACACCACAAGACGACGACGACAACTTCTTCTACTGGTCGCCACTGGCGCCACCAACTGACCACAGTTCATCGTTCCAAGAAAGTAACTAACACCAGAAACAGAGAAACACTTATGTACACAACCACACGACACTAACTACCTTCATCTACGGTAAACGCTCATATTAACACCTACGAGCACAATATGTTGCCATCTGTACCATTACTAACATCACATGCTCTCGTATCCATCATTACCATACCATCATCATACACTTTCGTATTTACCACTATCAGCATCAAATCGTAATTGTAATCTCCAAACTTCTAAAGCGCCACTCGAAAGCCAAGCGCAGAGCACCAGCTTATTCACGAGCGCTGTGTCTAGTCAAAAGGATTATCCGAGAGAGTAGTCCGAAGGAGGTCCAAGTCCGGTTCCCAGAGGATCAGAGGGGTCAGAGTAGCTACTAAGGGGGGTGTCGTTTAGTAGCTGTTAAGATGGGTGTCAAATGCTATCCTCTGTATCACTACAAGCATCACATGCACTGGAAGCGCTTCTGATTAGGTTATACTGTGAGAGGCGCTATATAAGTCCGTAAATAGAATAGAATAGAATATGTACCAGTACCAGCATCAAACATTGATGAATAGACAGCTACCATAATCATACAGTGGAGACTCGTTTACGCATGATTCCCCTTAATGAGTGGTTACACTATGACTCCCAATGACAACTATTCAACACTGAACACGGGAGATGCGTTAACACACTGTACAGGAACTTGCTGTGTAGCAGTCTCTATCAGTTGAGCACAGTTGCCTGAATACATTTCTCACATTTAGTTGCACCTGTAACTAAGATAAACTATAATATTTATTTCTTTATCTCCCACTGCCAACCTAATACTCATTTTAGTCTTCAAGGCACAAAGGGGTCTTGCCCCAAAATATTTAGCTGATGTATTACTCCGGCCTCTTTCAGCCTCCTCCCCATCGACGACTACGCTCATCAAACAGACTTGAGCTTCTAGTTCCTCATACTAGAACAGCTATGGCTCAGTCCCGGTCCTTTACCTCAATTGGTCCCTCTCTTTGGAATGCGTTGTCTCCATCTACTCGTTCTTGAATTCTAGCTAGTAACCTCTCTTCCACCTTGCTTTTCTCAAAACCTCTTTCTTCTCTTTGGCCTTGCGCACTGGGAGCGCCTCTGAATGGTTCACCCTATGAGAGGCGCTTTATAAATGTTTGAATACAATAATACTGGCAGGCGCTTAGCTACTGTCTTAGTCAAAGGTGACAACAACTGTATACCCATAGGATTGGTAATTCAATCCAGGCACTTTCATGCTTTGGGACAATGTCTGGAACAGCAGATATTGATGTGGCCAGAAACATAAATTGTCTGATATTAAATCACAATAACTATTTGTCCATATCCACAGTGCAAACGTCTTCACATCATACAGCCTCCTTCTCTGAGCTTCCTAGCCATACTAAGTATGGCTGATGTAAATCATACACTACTGTAGGGTCACTTAAGCCACAGTTTGTTAACGCCAGTTTGTGGTGACTTTGACAGTTTGACTCATACAACTGTCTGTAATGCGTTTCATTGTACCTTGTAATAGGCACAACCACCATCATCATACTCTCTCCCATGCACCACAACCTACACCATGCATTCATTAATTTACAGCTACCATAATCATATGTTGTAATTAAAACACTGCCAGTATCATCTAAAACGCACAACTACCAGCATCACACATTGTCATATGTCAATGTCATCATCACCATCATCATCCACACTAAGCCATCATATACACAACTACTATCATCCTCAAAGCTCGAGGGTACGTACCATACGTATTCTATTTTTTGAAAGGTACGTACGTATTTTAACGTATTCTATTTTAGGGTACGCGTACCCTCGAGCTCTGATCATCCTATGTTGTCATCTGCTGTTGTTATCAGCATCATTGTCATTGTTGCTGTCATGACTGCTGTCACGAGCAAAGTTTAAATCTTTATAGACACCTCTCTGTGGAAACTAGGGCAAGCAACTTCAGAGATTTCGCTGATGCAGAACAGCAGGTTGACTCAAGAAGTCACGATGCAAAAATCCAAGCAGAAGTCCAAGGAACCAACTAAGTGAAGAATTGAGTTATGGGAGAAGAGAGAGTTTCACATAAAAGTTTATATAGCATATGTTTAAATAAAACTGTGAATGAAGTTCAAGGAGCCAAAAAGAAAATATTAGTAACTACTGTATGTAGCTATAGATCTATTGGCATCTTGATTCAAATTAAAACAGCAGTATGGCAAAAAATGGAAAAATAGGCCTACATAGTTGTTAAAAACTTAAAAAACTGAATAAGAAACGGAAAAATTTTTTTTCTCAAAGAAATACAAAACAGAATAAAACGGAAAAAAATCGAAAAAAGAAAATAATTTGACTTTGTTATATCTTGTTCTGCATTTTAGACTTTAAAACGTAGCTTACACAATTTAATTTTAATCAGCAAATAACAACTTTATCAGTAAACACTAAAGTAACAATAATCTACAACAATTATTTTATTTGTTACAAGTTTGGTTTAATAAGAAATTGAGAAATAAAAAATTCGGAAATCTTTTCAAATTTAAATTGCAAACATAAGTCCACATAAGTCCATGCTGACATAAACTAACACAATTAAAAACTAAACTTTGTAAGTATTGAGTGTACTTAATTAAATATTATACATAAAATTTTAACTTATATAGGCCTAACATTTATAAATTTTATTTCTTGTGCTGTGCTATATATTTCTCAAATGATGACGCTAAATAGTGACGTAAATTAGCTGAATCCTTGAAAGTACGTTGTTGTTTCAAAGAAGCACAAAGACGTTTTCATCATAAGTTTGAAATCTAAATGATTCAATGATAGTCGCATAGAATTCACAAAATATATGTTCCACTGTCACTGGAAAGCTGACGATTACACTGAACCAGCAGGTATTTTGTAGAGATATAAGAGTATGTAAGAACTTTAGACAAATTAAGTATAAGCACATAAACTGTTACCCTTATTACTATAATTAGTATTAGGCATCATTGGTCCTGTTTTAATTTAAAATTTATTACAATCATCATTGACCTAATGCCACAGTAATTGAAAAGAGAGAGTTCTTATCCAGGTCCTTGCTATAAATCTGGCAGATTGTTGAAATGTTTTCTTATAAGGAGGCTCTACTCCCGATTGCCCCAGGTCCATCGTAAAGCGGCTTAATCAATTGTCATAGGCCGGTGTGTATATATATATTTGACATATTAACTCCGGCAATTACTGCCTTTGGTCAGCTAGCCATCATCTGCTGCTTAATTTAGCGATTTAGGCGACGCATGGCATTCGTCGTCGTTTGATACAGAGCGGCAGAGGCGGAGGATGTGCGATGTGCAAGCGGATGATGGCATTAGAAAGGCGCCTCCTCCTCGTTTGGTCTGGCACCGCTTCTGCCTCCGGCTGCCGGGGGGAGGGGGCAGCCATGCAGGCAGACGCAAACAGTTTGGAGAGGAAGAACTCAATGAAGCCTTAATGGAGTGTGAGTGCTGAAACATGTAACTGATATTAAGGTCTCTGGCTGCAGACGCTTATTTGGCATGCTCCTCCTCCTCCTCCTCCTCCTCCTCCTCCTCTGCAGCAAAGATGGCTGGCTGAAATTGGATATGTCTAGTCATTATTCCTCATCAATAGCCACTATGCAAAATGCTGACAGGAAGCGTTTATAAAGTTCTGGCTGAGATTTTCAGTCACCAAAGCATACAAAACCAATAAGCAAAGCTATTTCAAGAGTCAACCACAGAGGCGTTTCTAGTCAGGGTTTCTAGACAGGGTTTCTAGTCGTACCCTGCCTGCATTCACATCTCCAAGATACATGACAAGGTTACTTCTACCTGTTTGAATCAAAGCATCTTCTATTGAGTTGAGGAAGCATATTTTCATGTCCTTATCGGCCTCATTGGTCATAGCCAACATAATGACAAGTGACACAAATTAATGTCTAGAGACACCAGCCAACAACCTGTCATTGAAGGGATGACAGGTGGTCAGCGCACTTGAGGCCTCTGCGCTTAGAGCAGAAGCCACGCCGTTTGTCGGATGGGGTGGGAGGCAGACCGCAGTACTCTATAGGACCACGATGCTCTTCTCTCTTGCTCTCTGGCATCATCCATCTAGCCTACTGGTGGCCCAATGTTTGAATACAATATAACCTAATTAATATTTCTACCATCATTGTTTCATCACATAATATATTTAATCCACACTTATTTGACATAATTTGAATAATATCATAAATTTAATGCTTCCTATATACTAATTAACTAATGGCAAGTGATGAATGTGTAACAATGGTTGTCAATGGCATATATGGATGCACATGTACACTATTATACAGCAGTGATCGAATAAACCGCTTCAATCATTCTTACAAAATTGTCCATCCTATCCTTCCTTAACTCATTCCTATTCCTTCCTTAAGTCATTCTTATTCCTTCCTTAACTTATTCCTATTCCTTCCTTAAGTCATTCCTATTCCTTCCTTAAGTCATTTCTATTCCTTCCTTAGGTCATTCCTAGTCCTTAAGCTGTGACACAAAAGACGTCATTCCTAGTCCTTAAGCTGTGACACAAAAGACGTCATTCCTAGTCCTTAAGCTGTGACACAAAAGACGTCATTCCTAGTCCTTAAGCTGTGACACAAAAGACTCTTCTTTGTCCAAATTACAGTCTCACAACACGTCTCTACTACCCACACAATTCCATTGGTCGTCGGCGTTTTTAGCCTCATCGTCGTCGGTGGTCTTCCAAGAAACCAATGCCATCATAAAAGTGTGATCACCAGCTGATGAAAAGGAGTTTAGCTGCAGCAGCTGAAGAAGCAGCAGCAGCAGCAGCAGCTGAGGGGAAGTGAAGGGATCGAGAGGAGATGACTAATCGCGGAAACAAAGCGTGGATCCCTCACGCGGTCAGTCATATCCAAGCAGATTAGACGCATATATATGCATAAGTACAGCACAACGACGACGACGATGACGACTATGAGGCATAAGAATATGCTGAGCAGCGTGACGATGGTACTTGGCATCGGCGGTGCCAAGGGCCAGCACCATCACCAGCAGCAGCAGCAGCAGCAGCAGCAGCAGCAGTGGCGGCGGCGGTACACGTCGACTTGATGTGCCATCAAGACAAATGCAGAAATAATAACACAACTCATCGGGACGGTGGCCGCGCGGGAAACATTTCCTCGACGTCTGCTGTGCTCTGGCTCCAGCGCCCGCCCGCCCGCCCGCCCGCCCGCGCGCCGCTCTCTCGGTCGCTCTCTCCATCGGTCGCTCTCTCTCTCCTTCGGTCGGTCGGTCGTTTGGTCGGCCCAGTCAATCAATACAATATCCACTGCCTATTTCTCTCGATTTCTGGCAAATGCTAATCTATCGCTGCACTGGAGGAGGAGTAGGAGGAGGAGTAAGAAGAGAGAGAGAGAGGAGGGGAGTGGAGGAGGAAGCGGTGGCCGCCGAAGAGGACCGTTCTGTCGCCACTCGGTCGCCGTGTGGCGGTATTACTGCCAGTAGCATGCATGCAGACTATTTGTTTGAACGTATCTGCCTCAAGGACATGTCAATTGATGTTGGATTATCTGGTAGAGAGAGACTCAGAGAGAGAGAGAGAGAGAGAGAGAGAGAGAGAGAGAGAGAGAGAGAGAGATGGTGATTTACTAGAAGACTCTTAGAGCCGCCACACAACTGTTAGATCTTCTCTTATAAGGCACACTGTAAAGGAGCATCATCAGTCCTTCTCTTCCCAACAAATTAAGACCTTCAATTATCATTAAGCTCCACTTTCGCTGAAGCGCATGCTCTGTTCCTTTAAGCTGCAAAATGCACAGCTGACCATTTTGGAGTCACTTAAATAATCAGATAGAAAGTATAATGGTGCTTCGGAAAATCAGGATTGTTCTGGTACAACAGTGTTTAATCTAGACGTCTTTCGGGGGGAAAGTTCGCCCCAGGATCGAGTTTTCCCCCCCCCAGAAAAATTAAAGAGATGAAATTTTGTATTTTTGCACCGTAGCCAGGCACCCCCTCCCCCTGTCAACAACTGTCAAACTTTTCCAAACCCCTCCCCCCTATTGTGTTGACATAATTAATGGATGACCCCTGTAAGTTTTCAAACTTTACAAATTACTATTTATGCTAAACAATCACCAGTGTTTTAAGAGAAGCACAGAAAAGTAAAACAAACAAATGCTCGAAAAACTTATACATGTAGAAATATGCCGCTATGGCATGCCTCGTTACATGAAAACTCCTAATATTGCCTCTTTAGGTCTAAACACATCTAATGCAGCCAGTTACTATTGGTTGAGAATAAATTGGTTATCAATTGAATCCATGAAAAGAATTCAAAATCCAAAGCAGTCATTGGTAAAGCGAATCACATGAATAACTCTAGATGTAAACATAAATGACAAACTAAAACTGTTTCTAGACACCCTGTACTTTCCCAGAATAAGATTCCAATTTATTAGTAGCATCAGTTTACACTAGGACTGGGCATTTAATATGTTCTTAACGCGATTAATGCGTTAATTAATTAACGCAATTAAATTTTTTAACAATAGTTAACGCTATTGTCACTGCGCCCAATTATTTATAGTAAATGTGCTAAAACAACTCTTGATAAAACCGCTATTACAAAGTTAAAACTTTAAGTTTAAACTTTAAACTTTAACAAAAAAACTAAAAAGTAAAAACAAGTAGTAAAAGCATGTTTCCTTTTTGCTTATTGACTGCAAGCATTTATATCGAGCATATTTAATGTAACTACTCAGTCGGTAGAGTAGTTGTACTTGTTATCTATTGTGACATGCGATTAAAAATTAATCGTGTTATCGAAAATTTTAATCGTGCGATTAATTTTGATTAACATTTTTAATCGTTGCCCACCCCTAGTTTAAACACAACTACCAGCTTACACTCAAACTTGGGGTAGGCCTAAAAGTAACCCTTAGTACAAGTCTGTGTATGTGTCTTGTCTCTGTCACTGTCTCTGTCTGTTTGACACAAACTTTGGCATGAGGATCGGATTTGAAGTTTTGAACATGTGTGTTACTTGAGTGACATTTAATGAAAAATTAATTAAATTAATAAAAAAATTTGATTAAAAATTAATGTTCATTTGACAGTGTTACTGTATAAGTATTGCCTTTGACCTGTCAGCTAGTTATGAACACAAGGCAGCACTAAGCATTTCACTAACCCATAACCACTCATAAATCCAACCCTTTGTGCAAATGAGGATTATTACAAAGGAACATAGATCTGAACATAATTTAACTACTATAACTATTATGCATGCAAATCATTCAGAGATGTGACATTAATATACAATATAATCAAATTATAATCTATGAAAATAGAATCAGATGTTATTATGTTATAGAAGCAATTAGATCGGATTCCATATAAGTAAAAAGAAGCAGTCAGTCAGATCCAGGGTCTTTTCATTTTCATTCTACAAATAATGAGGAGACCAAGTTGCCTTCTGACATCCTTCCTAATGCCCCACACAATCCAATTCCCCAGCATGAGCGCTGATATAATTGCTGTCCCTGATGAAGGACGATTTGGTGTTCTAATTGCATAAACATATATACATATATACATACATACAGGTACAGTTGAGCAGCAGTTGTTTGCCTTGCTAAGTGTTTTCTCTGTATTCAACGAAGGCTGCAAGTAGACCATCTTGTGCTACCCTGATTATATGGCTAATAGAGAAAGTGTCAGCAGTAGAGGAAAGAGGCCACTCCCTCGATGTGCAGCACAATCATGGTCAATGACAGACTCGTCAAGAACAAGTCAACGACAGGCAGTCAGAAGGGCAAGCAGACGAACAGACTCGGCACCCCCCACCCCCCCCCACCCGGATGGGCTGCGCATGCCAACACGATCTGTGCCTCCGCCGCGCGGACGGACGGACGGACAATATGGCGTGGTAGAGGAGCGAGCCTAGTGATCTAGACGCCTCCTCCTCCTCCTCTCCTCCTCCTCCTCCTCCTCCTCTTCAGAGCTACAAGCCCAGAATGCTCAACAGCGTCGGAATTGGCTTCCGCCTCTGATCCATTTCTATGGAAAACACTTTCTGCATTTAATCCACTTTGAATGGATGATGATCGCAGCTGCTGCTGCTGCTGCTGCTGCTGTGCGTTACGTCTGAACGACCACTACAAACGATGCTAAGTCACCCAGCACCAGATCATCCATTCTAAAGCTCTTCAACGCTCAACACTGCTTAACAGATATTTACGTAGCACATTCTTCACTAAATAAATGACTGTCTGTTTATTATTAATGCGGACAATTGCAGCTATTAAAGCTGGTCTTAGAAGGCATAGCTCTAGAACTCACTGGTAGACCTCGCATATTATATATGACAACAGCAACACAGTGGACAACTAGGTAGGTTTAACGTCAGCCACATACACAGTTGTTAATTTCACACCTTTGTAGCTTTCACCTGGACATTCAGGTAATTAGCCAAAGGAGTTATGCTACCTGATGTCAAAGTATCACAATGTGCAAAGGTATCACAGCCTGCAAATGCAGTGTTCTGCCACATAATCCAACTCAGGCAACAAGTTTTTTCACTTACACATGATATAAGCCTGAACTTCCTGCTCTATTTTCACCAGATTTTCTGATCAACAAACAGGGCACTTACATGCTACAAAGTGCAGCTGCCAATTGCTTCATTGGTGGTGGTGATGGTGATGATGATGATGATAATGCCAATAATGAAAATTACAATTTAAAGTTAAACGCTGGGCACTTTCATTTAACTGCATTAGGCCTACAGTTTTGCTTCTTATTCACTTTGGGTGTTTAAAGTTGTTCCCAGCTGTTTATCTTGAAAAAAACTTCAGGCGCACTTTAATTCCATCCTTAGGCATCACCAGTGATGGTCCTCCCTCAGGCTTGTAATAGGTCAATAGATCCCTTGCCAAAGGTCACCTGCACTTCTGTTCCCATATGCCAGCTTGAGGAGCGTCACCATTGAGAATCAAGCATCTTTACAAGCGCCTAAGGCTCAGGCGCTTGTAAAGGCACTCCACATTCCTAATCTGTAGATGATACTTCGCCAGAAGACCGACATTCTCTTTCATCTGTACTTTACCGCTTCATCTTCTGACTTAGTTGTAGTCTGTGCTCACCATGTCTGGTTTCACTGACGGATGGAGTATTTTGCTAAAGAGAGGCAAACAGCCACAGTTACTTCAGATGTCTAAGGCAGGTAACAAAGCAGGCCATTCTGCTTGGTGAAAGTAATCACTAAATGCTGTAGTCACAACTAACTGACTTTAATTCAAGTTTTTGTTGTTGTGCTCTAGCCAAGGCTACCCCAATACTCATAGTGACTCTTTAACCTCCATTTCAGCTACCCTGTAGCACCTTTGTTCACTTGAATCGTTGCTCAAGGCGCCTATGTTCTGAATGAAGATAAGTAAGTAAGTAAGTAAGTAAGTAGTTTATTCACCACAAAATAAAGCAAAATGACAATACACAAATTTGACAAACTGAGTGGTGGGCTACCGGTGAAGTCACATAGGACTCATCTCGCCGGTCACCCTAAACGAAAGATAACGACAGGTTCTATCCAACGATGGAGTGTGAGGTCTCCTCTGCTGAGTGCTTGAATCAGGGTTGGCATCAAAGACTTCTCTAGATGGCAGAGTTCCTCACAAATGGCTTCCATGGTTGACAAATCCTTGCACAGCAAACTGTTGAACAGACCAGCTTGTGAATGCTTCGTGGTCTATGTTTTTCCAGCCCTCATCGACCTGACAGCATAGACTGGCTGCACATGCAGGTATATGGAGCAACTAAGAGTAGAAGACCCTGATCTGAGTGAAATGGAGGCTCCACCCTAGGGTCTTCTCCCTCATAATAGCAAAGTGTAACAAGCCCCTGAAAATATTGTGCGTTTGGATCTGTGACATGCTGAGCCAAACCAAACTCTTGAAGTAGGTCATTGAAACGGATTGTGTCAGAGGAGCTGAAATCTTCGCCCTTATTGGACTCTCGTTCTATTTTTTTCTTCAACTGATTCAGGATAACTTTCAATTTATGTGCATTTCTTCTTTTTTATTGACTGCTTGCCCACTTAAATTTTGTTGTCATCATAGATAATTATTTGTTTAAACTGTTTCTTATGTGAAGTT
Source organism: Aporrectodea caliginosa (assembly GCA_020284085.1). Classification (NCBI taxonomy): domain Eukaryota; kingdom Metazoa; phylum Annelida; class Clitellata; order Crassiclitellata; family Lumbricidae; genus Aporrectodea; species Aporrectodea caliginosa. The sequence goes on along the minus strand of JACEVL010000137.1, from coordinate 594,432 downwards.
ACATAGTTGCGATTAAAATTGTATCATTTAACTACCTTATTAGTCATCACTAATGTATAAGTAGTTATATCTAATGACTCATTAACTAACACAGAGTAACGTCAGTATATTGAACTTCAGTATATTGAACTTCAGTACGTTTGCAAGCAGTTCAATAAAGCACGTACTTACTTACTTACTTAGTATATTGACCTTCAGTATATTGAACTTCAGTATTTCGAACTTCCAGTAACACTGAATCCCAGTTGATGGCCCAGCCACAACCAATACAAACACACACAATCATATTTGTTTTATCGAAATTGTACATTGAAGTTCCGCTTTATCATGCAGGCATTTTCCCTATTGAACTGTTGGCTGGCAGATATAGGGAAGTTAGGGCAGCGAGCCACTATGCAACTTGTTAATCTATATAGCTGACTGACAAGTAACAGATGCTTCGTTTTGCTCACTATATAGATGAGGCAAAGAATGAGGCACATGGACTTCAGGATCCATAATTTATTTGTAATTTATATATCAAGGTAACTATATAGTGCCACTCCAATAATCAGAGGCGATATCTGTGCCAGCCTAAATGATGTTAAATGTCATTAAGAACATTAAGAACAGAAATATCATCAGCAAGCAACAACACAGTGAACAGAAAACTAGAAGAGTCACCGGTGGCAGGGCCAAACACACAATGGAGTGTAAATGGCCGAGCCATGTACAAACCATTTGCTGCAGAAAAGTAACACATTGCTGGTATGCCAGACCTCAAAGTAAGGTGTTGAGCCTACATGTAAGTCCACATCTGTAGAGCTATTCTTTAGTCTTTACATGGTAGTAACTTCAGAGTAGCTTTACAGTGAAAAGCAGTGCTAATATAGTCATGAAAATAATGGAAAAGGTGGAAAACAGCCAGATTTGATAAAAGGTCATTTACTTGAGCAGTCTATCTTCAGCAGAGGACCTGCATTGGCTGGCCAACTGGCTGGCAACAGCAATTTTTCCTTGTCTCCTGATTTATGTCACTGCTCGCTTATGTATGTTCTATTTTTCTAGTTAGTTGTGCAATTGCAAGAGTTAATTATCTAAATTCTAGTTCACTGACATTCATCCTGTTAATCCTGCCAACCTGTTTACATATCCAGATATTTATTCAACTGGCCAATGTTGTTTTTGTGCCCAACAGTCTTCTTTATTAAGTCTCCTGCACGTATTTTGATGCTTCATCAACATTCTGACATTTATTCAAGATTCTCTTGTCCATTGCAAACAATGTGCTGCATGAGCCTTCTATCTCCTCCTCTCGCAACTCACATTAATATTCTATCAGACAATGTCATCTTCCATATTGCTCCGGCTCTCAACCATCAACGTTTCCCTGAGTAATTACTGTGAAACGGCTGCCCATACAAACAGTCAACTAGCTTTCCATTGATGTGCAGAGGCATCTTCATTGCACAATATGACACTAATGGAAAACCAGCCAAGGTTATTTACTTGAGCAGACCAAACAGACAAGAAATTGACTGTCAGTCTGGCTTACAAACTGCTCCTCTATTATTCCTTTTTATATCACTAAAGGGTCGGACACACGGCCACCAACCAGAAAATGGATTGCATGTACTGGTCGATATATTCGATATTTGGCTGGCAACGGGTAAGAGGCAATAAGTCGAGGAGGAGGCTGATATGGCGCCTGAGCGGAATGAGTGCACGGCGCAAAGTAATCTAATCGACTGAGACAATTGTGTGGTCGGCGGCGGCGGCGGAGGACTCATGCGCCTGGCATCATTCCTCCAAGACAAAAGGGTATTGCATTAAAAAGATGGAGCCTCCTCCTCCTCCTCCGGCTGCTGAGCTAAGACCCGGCGGCGGCCAAGACCTCAATGAAGCATCAGTGTCATCAGCAGCAATTGCAGATACAATGACAGCCGCAAACTGGAGACGGAGGAGTTGACGCCGACGACAGACGATGATTATTGATCATAACAACGACAACAAAGCCTCAACACTGTTCATGACAACAACAACGACAACCAACGACAACCATGGCATCCACTATTCTCAAGTTAAGACCGGTTTAATAAGAACAGAAGATGACAAGTTATCATCAGATCTCTTAGACTCACATTTAAATGGCATTAGAGAGTGACATGTTGATCGTTACCACGGTAACTCCATGGCAATGAGGAAGAAATTGGAAAAGTCATGCTAACAACATTATAATTGATAAGTATTGGTTAGTAATGGAATATGAAGTTGCAGTAATTGTAACAAAGTTAATAAATTTATTTAAAGTAAGTAAGTATATTCTTTATTTATTTACTAGGTATTTAGCTAATTATTTATTTAATAATTATTAATTAATAATTACTGATTAAATAATTCATTTCAGCATTACATGAAATCGATTTGTGTTCTAACAACCATCACTGCATGGAGACGTGATTCCCCTCTGCCCTCTGTGCAGTATTCAATCTTAGCTGAGTCAGTTGCTGTTTTCTCCTTGCTATTCCCATTCATTGCTCTATCAGCCTCTATGTCTAGGAGAAAATCTGCTTAAAGGTCATCTGCAAGGGAGCACAATTAGATAAAACTGCAACTGTGTTGAATAAAAATACAGTAAAAGAAGAAGAAGAAGAAAAAGAGGAGCAGTCCCTTAACCTAGCCTGTAGGTCAGCCATGGGTATGAAGTGTTAGTGACCTCCTTTTTTCTTAGGCTCAGCATACTGAGGGTGGCTGGGTGACCAGTCCTCTCCCTCACTATCTTATCTTCCCACCAACAGTGAACCATCATTGCATTCATCATAGCTGAGTTGGTTAAGAGAAGTAAGTGAAACCAAAAACCCAAACTGAATACAAATCCAGATAGAACAAAGTCCGTTACTACTGTTAGAAAAGATAACCTTTCAAATACTGGAATTTAAAACAGTTCATTGCAACATAAAAATTATTGCATCTACAGCTATTTACCAACAGTACACTGAAGATGCTTTAATGAACATCAATATTTTGACAGTTATGGTGACTGAAGAATGACTTAAAATGTGTAACTTGTCATAATTTGACACAGTAACTATTATGAGGCCAACATCTGGTTTCTCAATTCCATGCATAAACTAGGGTGATTGACCGTCTTCTGACTTTTCTTGGGCAAATGTGAGCATACGTTCTGCTTTGTGTCCTGAACTGCTCCATTCCATTCAATCAAATGTGATGATAATTTCCGAAGTACAGATGAACCGAACATTTGATCTATACATTTTTAACTAAAATAAGCAAAATCCTGCAATTCAACGACTCTTCAGTAGGACAACAGTGTATACTGTGCAAACACCAATTGATGCAATAACAGACTTAGTGGCTTGCCAGGTTGATCAGTGGTGATTTTTTACTGCTTTATCAAATGCCAAGGGTTATATTTCTCACAAAGATAAAAAAACTTCCTGGCGTCATCTAGTGAACTCGTTAAACACTCAGTTGTTTATACCACGGCTAAGAATGTCGAGTAGCTATAAAGCCCATAGCTAAGGTCCCTTACTAAGCACGTCTTCCCCTTGGATACCAGAATGGATTGATGATCCGACAGCAAGTGAGCGCGGTGTGTGTGTGTGTGTGTGTGTGAGAGAGAGAGAGAGAGAGAGAGAGAGAGAGAGAGAGAGAGAGAGGCCAGAGAGAGAGAGAGAGAGAGAGAGAGAGAGAGACATATTTAAGCGATGTACGTATTTCCGTCCGTCCGTCTGAACAAAGAATTCTTCCTAGAAGAGAAATGTAGAATTTCTTAGTTGGCACTAACTGCGTTACTCGCTAAATAAATCCAGTTAACTCGTTTAACCAATCGTCCGTCCAACCGTCCGACTAAATTTACCCTCACAGAACCCGGCCGACGTCATGGGAGCGTAGTAGGAGGAGGAGGAGGAGGAGGGAGGGCGAGAGGTAGGGAGGGAGGTAGGGAGGTAGGGAGGAGATTGGCCAGCCGGCGTCAAAGAGATATCGGATGGTGAATAGCAATGATGCCCGCTTGATGTTTAGAAGACGCAGATCTTTGTCTGGTGGCGGACGGAGGGAGGGAGGGAGAAAGGAAGGCGCCAGCAGAAGCTGCACTGCTGCTGCTGCTGCTGCAGTGTAAATAGGAACTCTCAGCCACCGCGGCCCATAAAGCCATGCCAATTGCCATCTCTGTTGTCTACAACCGGCGCTCTTCAGATATCCTTAACACAATCAAACCTATCTTCCTCCGCAATCAATCACTTCCCGGACCCCAACCAACAGACCCTCCTTCCTCCTCCTCCTCCTCCTCCTCTCTCCCTTCCTCCTCCTCCCATCTTTTCCCAACTGCTCATCACAGCTACTGTCTGATTCGGCCACCAACTACTTAATCGCACCGGGTAAAGTAGAACATTGCCAAACAATGACTGCAACAAAGGAACAATATAATCACCTAATTTGTCTTCCATCAGGGTCCAATTAGAGGTTGGTAGTAGTTCTAACAGAAGTGGTCTTCGGAACCACTTAAAACCCTTGTTATGTTATGTTATGTCATGTTACGTTATGTCATGTTATGTTATGTCATGTTATGTTATGTTGGTAGCAGTTAGCCTCCTATTGGAGAAAAGACGGTCATGGGGATGATACTTATCGAAAATGTCTTCAATCAGAACCATTATCCAGTGCAGCTCCCTTTCATGAATCACATCTTGGTATCAGCCCATAGATTAGCATAGTTCCCGTTTCGTCGTAATCTGTCCTCCCACCTTACTGCGCTCGATGTGATTGTCCTCTTCTATTATGGTCCGGGAGCCATCACCAATATGGCTTCAGTAGCCAGCGGCGCTGAATCAGTAATGGCAGACGAGAGGAGCCTCCGCCGCCGCCGACTGGCCCCTTCTCACTTGGTCTGCCCTCCGTCACTGGTCCCTTCCCTCCCTCTCCCACTCTGCAGTCGACTGATCGACGACGGTTCTTCCTCTCTGCTCCTCCTGGCTTGGCAGTCGCCGCCGCCGCCTGGGCAAGTCGATAATTGTGACGCACTAAATAAGCGCACCAAGAATTGCACGGTCGACCGGAGGAAGGCGAGCGACGACGACGGCCACCGCTCCAGCGACAGCTTATCTACGCTACAGTCGTAGACGAACTAGAAACCTGTCTAATTATTGTGGGAGATAATTGACGGGCAATAACTTCTTTCCCGTCTTCTCGTTTCAATAAGCACCAACCTAAGAGACCTCTATAATAAGACGGCGTTACGTAAGCCGTCAGCTGACCGCGATCGTTGTATTTGCAAATGACGAAGACAGAAATAACGATATTAAAGGTAATAACAAAGATGAATAAAACGATGGACAGTCTGAAAACGATAACCGTGATGACGATGATAATCACATTATTGTCTTGATGATAAAGAAGTCAAAGAACTATCTTAAGCAAGAAGAAGCAACGTATGACGCTTGATGACGACAACAATCGTGAGAAGAAACCTCAATGGAAGAGGGGAAGAAGCAGAGGGAACAGGAGGACATCGAGGAATAAAGAGGAGAACTTGGAAGAGGAGGAGGAGGAAAAGAATAAAGTGGAACAGAGCATGAAGAAGTATTAATGGAATACAGAGACATGGAAGAGGATGAAGAGATTTAAGGAGAAGGAGAGTACTTGAAGGAGGGTGAAAAGAAGGAAAAAACAGAGAAATACACAAAGAAATATTAAATGCCTGTACTTATGAAACCTTACTACTGGGCAGTAATTACTATAGATTCAAAAGCATTGGCAGCAACTTATTGTTGTTTTAGGTGTGTTGCTCTTGTTGTTGTAGTGCATTCTCTTATCAAGCTGGCACTGCACATTTTAAATATTTGCTATAACATTGACAATTTGACACATGACTTCTATTTAAAACATCAAATCTAACAATAAATCTAATGACAAATGACACTGATGGTTGCATCAAAGTGAGTCACACAATGATAATCATCTTTAGGTTAGACTGGGTCAAAGTTAAAATCTGTAGACAAAGTCAGAGTGAAGATTAACACAGACTTGTTGGAAAAGATTTTTTCCTTTTCTGAATGTGAACATACATGACAACAGAGAATTACCAGAGCACACAGAAGCAAAAGTGATTACCAGAGCACACAGAAGCAAAAGTGATTACCAGAGCATACAAAAGCAAAGGTGATTACCAGAGTACACAGAAGCAAAAGTGATTACCAGAGCATACAAAAGCAAAAGTGATTACCAGAGCATACAGAAGCAAAGGTGATTACCAGAGCATACAAAAGCAAAGGTGATTATCAGAGCATACAAAAGCAAAGGTGATTACCAGAGCATACAAAAGCAAAGGTGATTGCCAGAGCATACAAAAGCAAAGGTGATTGCCAGAGCATACAGAAGCAAAGGTGATTACCAGAGCATACAAAAGCAAAGGTGATTACCAGATCACACAGAAGCAAAGGTGATTACCAGAGCATACAGAAGCAAAGGTGATTATCAGAGCATACAGAAGCAAAGGTGATTATCAGAGCATACAGAAGCAAAGGTGATTATCAGAGCATACAAAAGCAAAGGTGATTATCAGAGCATACAGAAGCAAAGGTGATTATCAGAGCATACAGAAGCAAAGGTGATTATCAGAGCATACAAAAGCAAAGGTGATTATCAGAGCATACAGAAGCAAAGGTGATTATCAGAGCATACAGAAGCAAAGGTGATTATCAGAGCATACAAAAGCAAAGGTGATTACCAGAGCATACAAAAGCAAAGGTGATTGCCAGAGCATACAAAAGCAAAGGTGATTGCCAGAGCATACAGAAGCAAAGGTGATTACCAGAGCATACAAAAGCAAAGGTGATTGCCAGAGCATACAGAAGCAATAGTGAATATCAGACCATAAAGAAGCAAAGGCGAATATCAGATCATACAGAAGCAAAAGTGCTTCTTTTAAGCAAAGGTGATTATCAGAGCACACAGAAGCAAAGGTGAATATCAGACCATAAAGAAGCAAAGGTGATTATCAAAGCATACAGAAGCAAAGGTGATTATACAGAAGCCAAGGTGATTATCAAAGCATACAGAAGCAAAAGGTGATTGCTAGAGCATACAAAGCAAACGTGATTGCCAGAGCATACAGAAGCAAAGGTGATTGCCAGAGCATACAGAAGCAAAGGTGATTGCCAGAGCATACAAAAGCAAAGGTGATTGCCAGAGCATAAAAAAGCAAAGGTGATTGCCAGAGCATACAAAAGCAAAGGTGAAAATCAGAGCATAAAGAAGCAAAGGTGATTATCAGAGCATACAAAAGCAAAGGTGAAAATCAGAGCATATATACAGAAGCAAAGGTGATTATCAGAGCATACAAAAGCAAAGGTGAAAATCAGAGCATACAGAAGCAAAGGTGATTATCAGAGCATACAAAAGCAAAGGTGAAAATCAGAGCATAAAGAAGCAAAGGTGATTATCAGAGCATACAAAAGCAAAGGTGAAAATCAGAGCATAAAGAAGCAAAGGTGATTGCCAGAGCATACAAAAGCAAAGGTGAAAATCAGAGCATACAGAAGCAAAGGTGATTATCAGAGCATACAAAAGCAAAGGTGATTGCCAGAGCATACAAAGCAAAGGTGATTGCCAGAGCATACAGAAGCAAAGGTGATTGCCAGAGCATACAAAAGCAAAGGTGATTGCCAGAGCATACAAAAGCAAAGGTGAAAATCAGAGCATAAAGAAGCAAAGGTGATTGCCAGAGCATACAAAAGCAAAGGTGAAAATCAGAGCATAAAGAAGCAAAGGTGATTGCCAGAGCATACAAAAGCAAAGGTGAAAATCAGAGCATAAAGAAGCAAAGGTGATTGCCAGAGCATACAAAAGCAAAGGTGAAAATCAGAGCATAAAGAAGCAAAGGTGATTGCCAGAGCATACAAAAGCAAAGGTGAAAATCAGAGCATAAGGAAGCAAAGGTGATTGCCAGAGCATAACAGAAGCAAAGGTGAAAATCAGAGCAAAAAGAAGCAAAGGTGATTGCCAGAGCATACAGAAGCAAAGGTGATTGCCAGAGCATACAGAAGCAAAGGTGATTGCCAGAGCATACAAAAGCAATGGTGATTGCCAGAATATACACTATACAGTGAAGGTATAGAAAACCTTAGATTGGCCACATATAATGCACAGGAGCTCAGTGGTGTCCTTGTTCAGAGTACAATACAATTCCATTGGTCCCATGATAATTCCAATGTTAGTAATTCTGTAGAAATTCTGGGGGATGATACACTTCATAAATTATTAAAACCTGTAGCTACATCTGCATCCACCAAACTGTATAAAATAAAACGCAGACAGAGGCACAAACAGACACAAACAGACAGGCAGAGACAGAAAGCAGATAAACCAGTAGGATGACAGCTGCATTGGAGGCAGATATGCAGGCAGGCAATCAGGCAGGTAGGCAAGCAGACAAGTGAAATCTTGTGCAGGTAATACACATGTACCCCACTACCCCATATAACAAGTCATTTAGGACACAGAAGATCTTACACAGAAAGCTTTATGACAGCTAAAGAACTTCATACATACCAATAGAAAACACTATACACTGTATTTATACATAAAATCATAAAGTATATTTAGAAATAAGGATAGAACAATTTATGTCATCATTATATATATATATATACATACTCACACACACACAAATATATATATATTTATATATACAAATGAAGAATAGCTCATATTCTGGTGTCGATTGCAATTCTTATTTCTAGATTGCTGTAGCTGCGTTCATGTGTCCAGCAAGGTATCCTTGGACTGCAAGCTGAGCCCTGGTTGCAAATGATATTGTTAATGGAGGACTGTAACACAATATCTTAGCATACCTAAACAGTCTCTTGATTTTTCCTATTGCTATATATACTTCTTGGTCTGAAACGTGTGCTCTATCGAATCGACCGTACTCACGGGTGCTTTTGCAAGAGCAAGAGCAGCAAAGGGAGTAAAATGATACAGAGATCATGGCACCAAAGACCTCCTCATATCTCACAGGAGGAACCCACAGCAGTTGCTCTGCTTGTCACAAGAAATAGATAAATACAGAGCGGCGCTGAATCTGAAAAGCTGCATCATCGCAGAAGGACTCTTCAACCTATACCATCGATCGTTATTTCCACATCTGACAAAGAGACAGCAAATGCTAAAGAGACAGAGACACACAGACGGACAGAGACAGACTGAGCAACAGAGAGAGACAAACAGACACACACACACACACAGAAATGCACTGAGACACAACAATAAAAGGACAAAATGACTGAGGCCGTGACATAGACCTACAGAAATATAACAAGACAGAGATGAGCTAACACAGAACGAACAAGGAAGGAAAGGAGAGACTGACTGTTAAATCTGCAGCCGTCCTGAAAGCCAGACAGGCTGCTGTGTATATCAGATAATAGTTGTTGCTTAACCTTCTAATGTCTGGTAATCACAATTAAAACCCTAGACAGGGTGCTACATGGTAAGGCTTTAAATATTACAGATCTCAAAACAATAATTATCCTCAAAGGTGCTGCATCTTGAAGGATCTTCTAGCTGTAGAGCAAGTATTCAATTCAATTATTAGACAACCTGTTCTTATTTGTTGGTTAGGTGTCCTAAGCCTTAGCATGCCATAGGTGCAAAATTGTGAACACGGAAAAGTTTCCAGGCATGCCACAGGTGCACAGAATTGCAACTGAAGGGTGCAGACTAAATCAGTTGATGTTAGGGAACCAGCGACCTTCCTCTGTAAATACATGCACCATTAATTATAGAAGTAAATAAGCTACGAGTAGGCATCCCACTGGTGATTTATTCACAATTGGGACTGTTGCTCATACTAGACCTCAAAAGTCTGTTTCATTTATGATCACGTTTTACAACTGCATGTGAAGATGACATATGTGACCCAAGGAATCCAAATGGTTTACATGTCAACAATTTTAGAATATGAGTAGACCTATTACACATATTTTCAATGTTCACTTTTTTCTTTTATAATGACACAAAAAATATGGTTCTACCTTACTTTTTGACAAAGTTACGAATGATTATGTGTCCAATTTTTGGAAACTACTTTTAATTGATTTTAATATTCAATCACTAAAACTAAGGCAACACCTTTATAAAATCCTGAAAATACGAAATAAAACAATGAACTTCATTTCATGTGAGATATCGGAAACGTCAAAAACATTAACCCATTTTTAACCCATATCTATTAAAATCTGAAAATGAGCCAAAAATAACTTCTGATCATATATTGCTGTTTTCCTAGCAAAGTAATTTGCCAACATCCGACTCATTCTGATTCCCTGGGTATTGGCAACATGATTTAGGTAATTTGGAATTAGATGACGTTTATAATTTTGAAGGATTTTACTCATTTAAAAGTGGCAGAACTGACAGCACAGTACGTAGTGTTCATACTAACAATTTAAAGAATTTATCACTTGAGAACAAAAGTGATACCAAATGTTTGGTCAAGTGGATTTCGGTTGGAGCACTGATGACAATCTCGCCACGGTTCATTTACCTTGCCATTGGCATGTAACTCTGAGGCAGTCTAAGCCGAGCGCACTCCAGCACCTGGTAGCCCTGTGTCCATACTCCATAGTCGTCTGAGGTCGCCAGAGTCATCTGAGGTCACCAGAGTCATCTGAGGTCACCAGAGTCATGGTTGAGCCAAGTCTCAGTGAAGCACAGAACAGGTTTATCCAAGTCTGAAGACATGCATTTTATGGCCTTTAGCTTCTTAGTCTTTAACTATCTGTAGTGATTAAAAGGTAAAAGGTAAAAGCGGTAAAAGGACCAACCCCCCAAACAAATTTTCTGTCCAAGCCCAGAACAAAGGCTAAAAATATCTAGCATGCAAAGTTAACAGTTCACAACTGACCATCAACTTATTTTCATGCCTTTTACGTCAATTTTAATGATTTTCAGACTGCTCAATTTGGTTATGATGTGCAATAGACCCTATACACCACCAAAATATGGGCTCATCAGTAATATTTATAAAGACAATTTATATTCATAATAATACTCGTACAAGTAGCAACTTCAACTCTGGAGCACAAAATATAAAAATTTGGAAGAACTGCCTGAATGGATTTATGCCTCCCATTTAGTAACGTCAGCCAAAGTGACTGCTATGAGCAGAACTTGCCTGCAGATGGTTGAGGATTAGATATGATTAAGTTTGATAAGACTGGGTTAAATCAGATGAGAAAATAGTAAATATTGGAAAAGGATCTGATAGATTATTACTGTTTCAACTACAATACTTTTAATTAGACTGTTTCCATGGAAACACTGACCTCTTTTGTAAGATCAGATCAGTCAATGCAGACGGATTATAGACGGCGGCTCCTTCTCATCAACCACATGCACAACCATTGTATGTCAGCCAAAGTGACTGCATGATCAGCTAACTGTTGTAATAATTGCTATTTTGTCTGTTGAGAACTACATTTATTAATAGGTCTTACTAAGCATTGAATAAAAGTTGCCATAATTATACAGTATATCAGCAATGTGGTGAAGCACAGTTACTGCCATAAAACAGAGGAAATAGTCCAGCAGAAAAGCTTCAATTAAAATAAGTGTTCTACATCTGACACAATAGCAATGACACGTTTCAAACAGCAAAATTTAAATGCCAACACCTTTCAGCCCTTAGCCATAGAGCAGATGACCAGTGGTATTGGTTTAAAAGAAATGACAATTCATTCTTACGTGTGATTGATGCTGTGTCAACCACAAAACTCATTCTCAAACATTTAAGTTAATCTCAGTAATTTTGCAAAACTAAGCAAAACTATTAAACTAAGACCTAAACCAAATGACACTGAAGCTTAAAACTATCAATTAAATAACCATGTACATGTATTCGTGAATATATATTTCTTAAGTGCACGTTTGAAGATTGCTTTGGTTCTAAGTATCAAGTGTCACGGTTATTGGTTGTGGCAGAAAATTTCAGGGATGACACCAGTAGGAGGTTTCAGAGTCAGGAGTCTCTAGTGAAATTATCAAATTATGCATGAAATTTATCAACACAATTGTCTTCTGGTGGTGTAGTCAAGGTTTCTTTGTCTAAACTGATTAGTTGTCTTAGCATTTGTCTGATTGGTGGTCTAACCCATTAACGCCTCAGGACCCGAGTGTATAAGAGGTCGTAACTTTATACAGTACTATAACAGATCTAATGAACAGATCACAATTGGTTTTAGTGACACTTTCCTCACATCAGACATTGGTGAAGACAGACTAATCATTCCAGATCAGACACATCTCCTCCACTTAATTTTTTCATTGATCTTGATATGTGATAATTTGGGTGTAAAACAGACACTGAGCCAGTTTCAGTGAACAATTCACTTCTTGGTCTTAACAATAGCCTAGTGCATTAATCCATAGTTGTAGGTCAAAAATATGTCATGAAATGAAACAAAAAAACTGGAAATACTCTCATTTTCTGATCTAATCTAATCCAACGAATTCGTTATCATAATGCATGTGGCATCAATTGAAGGTCACTTCCAGGAAAAACTACATTCCAAAGGCATAATAATCCATTGGACAGATCACAATGGAGATCCACAAGACTCCATGTGACCAGAAGGCAGGCTATGGAGAATAAGCCACAGGGAAAAGATGGGACTTCCGCCCTGACCTCAGCAACATCACAGAACCAGCTAAGTGGGAAAGAAACAAGTAGCATACTCCAGAGTCTTAGGCTAGCGATCAAAACAGATCAGCTACCCATTACCATTCTTGCTCCTCGAGGCATAACAAGACTTAAAGCACCTGAACAGTTAGTGCAATTTTTTAACCTGAGGTTAAGCAAACTATTAGACGTGTTTTAAATTAGAGCCTTTGTTAAATAGGAAGCCAGTGCAATCAATGATTGCAGTATTATTTACTATTAATGATATGCTGAAAATGATATGTGCAAAAAGGCATGGAGACAGCAAGCCATATTTTAGTAAGTTAGGATCTTAATTTAGCTTGTCCTGGTGATATTAAGCATAAGTGGAATGCACCAGTCAACAAGGATAACGAATGTCAATTTGAAGACATTAAGTCAGTAACCTGGATTCTACTGAAGCACACCCAAGAAGAAGGTAAATTGCAAAATAGTCCAGGCACAATAAGTATGGGTGTCAGGTGTTGAAATTTTGGACTGATTTTCAATATCAAACATTGGATGATGAACAAAAATGTGAACAGTTGGAACTAATGGAAAATTAGCAGAAACTGTAAAGATAGGAAAGAAATTTTGAACAAAAAACACAAAATCACAAAAATGCTTAAAGGAAAATCAAGATGCTGGATGATTTTTTCATATGATAGGAATTAGTCAGCTCCATAAAAACAGTTTCTAATATTATATTTTTTTAAGATAAAACCTATTTTATGATAGACAAAGCTGACCACCAATTCATAAATTTATTAGAATTAAATAGCCTGACCAACTTTGATGCCTTTTGGTTTGCATGATATGGAAAATTATGTAGACCCTACTACAAGTTTTATTATTTAAAATCTTTTAATATTTAAACTAAATATTCTTTTAAAAAGAAGCTAATAAAATTGCTATCAATATTAAAATCCCCAAAAACATTTTTGGGATTTCAATATTGATAGCAATTTTTTAGCTTCTTTTTGATAACTTTAAAATTTTATTCCTCAAATATTGCAAAAATGAATTAAAATAGAATGGCAAAATGGATTAAAATAGAATGGACTCAAATGTTGGACTGAAATGTTAGCATTATTTATATATATTTTTAAGCAAAAATTAGCTGTAAAATGTCTGTTACAAAAGAAGAAAAATTAAAACAGCTTTGTTGAACTTATGATTTATAGCTCAAACAACAGAATAAACTGAACTACAGGCTGCTACTGAATAGTAATGCTTTGACGACTCAAATGGTGCCTTGGTAGAAAATAACAAGCATTAATTATAAATAAGCTAAACTTAACAGTTTACAAGAATAAGTACTATTCACTAGAAAATAGAAAATGACACACACAAATGAATTGACACATGTGTTAGAGCAAAAATAAATTTTTCAAGCCAATCCCAGATACAGGATCAGCAATAAGATAAAACTAACGAATCCTGGAAAAGCACCAGTGCTTAAGCTTGGAAGACCATGATGTCAACTGGACAAAAGAGGTGGCAGAAATCCCAGAATGCCCTTTGTATTCCATAACCTGCCATTGTCATCAGTTACCTTAGGAGGTAACAGACAACAGTGGTTAAGAGGACTAACAGCATCCCTAACACTGGCTCTTCCCATCAAGGGAGGAAGAGGGGGAGGAGGAGGAGCAGAAGAAGGAGGAGCAGAAGGTCGAGCAGAAGGAGGAGGAGGAGGAGGAGGAGGAGGAGGGAGGAGGAGGATGAGGAGGAGGAGGAGGAGGAGGAGGAGGAGGAGGAGGAGGAGCTCTTCCAGCAACCAACGAAGACAACCACTATGAGGTAATTCTGTTTGCAGCTGGTATCTGCAGAAATCCATTTATGATGCCCACGTTGTCGCCCGTCGTTATGTCCGTCCATCTGTGCTTCAATCCATTCATCAGTCACTCTTCGTTCATCTGCTGCTGCTGCTGCCTTGTTCCTTCCTTCATTCATTTATTCATTAGTTCAGCTTGTCTATTAACGGAGCTTCATAGTTCGACCATGCGATCAATCACGAAATCCCTCCATATCTGTCTACATCACGGCCCTGCCATACATACATACGTACATACCACCTCTCTTCTGGCACTCAGCGTCACCATCTTCTTCTGATGCTGCTGCTGTTGGTGGTGGTGGTGATGGTGGTGGTAGTGGTGGTGATGGTGGTGGTTGTCGTCGTGGTCTGAGCCAACAGGTCAATCCATCACGTAAGCATTTATTCCAACATTCCTATACATCACTTTTCATCGAAAACGTCTTCAGGAAAGCCTCAATTACACTAAGCCACAAGAAAATGACAGACGAGATGAGCAAGTGAGCACTTGAAGACACCTCCTGCTCAATGCCTGCTCGGTCAACCCTAGCGAGCTGGCAAACGAGCAAGTTCAGTGAAGAGCTTCTGACCTGGTGCACCATTAGTCATTGGAGGATTGCTTTGCTGTTGTTAATCAACGATCAATGAAATGGGGCCAGTGGTGCCAATTTGTGCCAGTGGTGCCAATTTGTGCCAGTGGTGCCAATTTGTACACTGCATAATTACACCATGTGCCATTGGGTTTCTGCTGACCCCAACAGAACTGCCATAGGACACCCAAGCAGTGACAGCAGCTATGCCACAGCTCCCAATACAAATGTAACATGTATACACCATATGTGACAATCAAGCCTTCATGCAGAAACAGATGTGACATAATTCAACACAGTCGCTAGATAGTAACTGTCTCAGAGGAGGTCTGAACCCATGAACTCTATGTTATAAGAGTAGTGCTCGGTAAACACATGAGACTCAATTAGAATAGCCAGAAAAACAACCATTGAATAATAACAAATAATAAACAGCAGTTGAATGAGAAAACAGCTCAAGAAACATACTAAGCAAATAGTAGTAGGCTGCACGTCTTTAGATGTTTCGCTGCCTTTGAGAGGGGCTTTAAAAGGGGCTTTTCAGCACACTGAGTATGGCTTGATTTAAAGCACCATCGGATGATGCCTTGTGCATTCGAAAACAGTGCTCAAGAAGTTGTTAAGTTAAATCACCTATCTAAAAGCCTACCTAAAAGCTCAGATTGACACATACATGCATATAATAATTCACTCTGTTTCCTTAAACTTTGAATTGCAGCACATATTGTCCTTTGCAGATATGACAAAAGGCTACTTACTTACTGAGGATACAAAGTAAAAAGCTGGACAATTAGTCCAGCCCAATGGGAGAAGTGGAATCAGAGTGCAGGAAGAGCTCTATTTAATTGGAAGCCAGCAGAAGATCTAAGTAAATAAGCAGTAAAAGAAAATGAATGTCACAAAGTCAGACAGAGAGAGAGAGAGAGAGAGAAGAAGAGACTGCATGCCTCTGCCGCGATCGGTCTACTGTCGTTGACAACGGGTCCATAAAAGGTCACCAGTATATCTCTGAACAACAACAGCTTTAAATTACCATTCTACGGTATTCTGCATCAACTGATGCTTTTCTGTCCAGTGGTGGTCTAGTGACTCTAGTCACAGATCACCGCTGCATCCAGGGTTCAAACCTCAAGGCATATTGTGAGTGTGGCAACTGATAAGTATCTCAGTCCATATGTAACCAAGAAATATTTATCTGCATCGGTCTAATAAAGACATTATGAATGGCTTGCCTACCATAAGTTCCATGTCTAATGCAGAAAGCATCAATGACATACAAAAAAAATATCAAGTCAGTCAACTCAGAGATGAATAGCCTGTGGTAGGAAAGTCTGTTCAAGCGGCCATGAAAAAGATAATCATTTTCGGAAATACTTCTACCGCCCTCTTTCAACGAGACTTTTAAGCAAGTCCTTCTAAGACGCATTTAATAAGCACAAGCCAACTGATGCTAAGCCACTAAATGGGCATGCTGTATAATAATATCAAATTAAAACATATCAATTACAATCAGATGTAACAATAGTTCATGTTCACACTTGCTATTAATTAATGCTGACCAAGTAAGTAACTAAAAGTGCTACTTCATACTTTAGAGCCAAAACTTTCTTAGAAAATCTGTCTGAGAAGTGAACCCAGTGCCTGTGATCTTTTGGTCTGAGCCACTGAGCCACATCCAATGAACTGATACAAACAAACACACAGTCACTCGTAGATGCACTCAGCGACATTTGTATCAGCACTACGTCACACATGACCTCATGCAACCTGCTTCCAAAGAAATCTCTCAGTCAGCCAAGTGCATTGGTAAATAAAAACAACCAGTGTACTGAACACATACGCTGATATTAATCATAGCGAAACATTCAGATATAAATTCTGACGTTGCTGCATAATAAACACATTTCGTGTATCAGAAATGCATCAACTGAGTGCAGGCATTGTCTGCATTTAAAGACTTTGTCAGAAGACATATTCAATGCAACATTTCTGCAGTGCAACATGTTTGCTGGCTCAACTCGGGCGTAAGTGCAATGTACAGTGCAATTTACAGTGCACCACTCGAGTTGAAAATGCACAGTTTCTGTGTAGCTGTGTAAACAATTTATACAGCCCCTCCAAACAGCGTCTCAAAGAAACTTAAATGTGGCCATTGGACAGAATTGTGAATTAATTTATGCTCAATTTAACAGAGTTAGGTTTTGCAAGACTTAATGATGCTTTGCATGATTTGAAGAAATACCTGTCAACAATTTGCTGCAAACATTTTCTAATGTAGACACCCAAGTGACTTCATGCGTTCGTAAATATCTATGCACCATCTGCACCCTCTGTTACTACTGAACTTCAAATACTGCAAACACCTTCAGAATAAAATTTTTGCAGGAAAATTTTTGTGTTTGAGGTATTTCTCAGAACCACTCCTATATACCTGCACATCAACTTTTCTTAAGTGCAGATTTTTTCACATAAAATTCTAAGAAAATGCTCAAAGGAACAGTCATCTGGTGAGATTTTACTTTTGAAATCCAGTGATTGATAATTAAATAACTTTCTGCTAAATGTTACGGAACACCAGAATCAAGATTCATCAAACAGAGACTAGACTAGTCTGCTTCCAGGAGGGAATGGTCGATTTGCATTTGTTGCCGTTTTCCGATACCGGATAGTAACCGAATATTTGGCCTGCTTTTTTCGGCTGCATCCGGATTCGACCTGATTAATCAGCAATATTTGTTTTCATTTGCAAAGATATAATAATTAAAGATATAATTCAAACAAGAGTTAATGCACTGAACTATTTAAAATAAATTAACATTTGAAACCGCGTGGCTTAAGCAAAAAGCCCGACTGTCTGCCATATTGTTGATGCATCGAGCCACAATTTCATAATTTTACAGACTTTCAATGACAAAGATTAAAGATTACCGAAGGAGGTCGCCAAAACAGGTTACTATTTTTGTATCAATGAAGGAAGAAAGTTTTTTGGTATTTAGATCCCCAGTTGAGCCAATAAACATATTCCGATTAATACCAATTAGTGCAAAATCCGGCATGAACCGATTTCTGGCTGAATATTCGGCCTGTCCCTAGCTTCCTGTGAGAAAAGTAGTCAAGCCAAAGAAGAAGAACAAACAGACACAACGACAGAAACCAGTAAACGTCAGAAAACAATACCAGAGCCAATCAGACATCCAACCTTATTTGATTTCAGTTTGATGGGGCTACTGTGAATTTAAATTCTTCAGACACCATGTGCACATACAGACACATACATCAGCATAAGAAGTAACCACATTATATAGCACAAAGTAGTTCTAAATTCTTGTGACATCATTTAGAATAAACATTTCCTTTGTACTTTGTTTGTCAAGAAAAAAGGTTTTGAAACAGACTGAAGACTAGACTGAAGACTTTCTAGACTGGTAATTGTTAGACCGTTGGTGCCTGCCAGTGTTTGTGACTTTTGCAGTTATCTGAGCATTACCTCTGTTTGAAGTGTTTTGTTCTTACTTGCCATTAACACCTCTGATGCTAGTAGCATAGTTGAGCCACTTACAAAGTGCTAGATAAGTGTAAATGCATAGATAATGCCAATGCCAAAGTAACATCACCATGTCATGGCCATAACAGTTATGTAATGAAAAAGTCTCTGTCTGCCCTACCTACAATCAGCAGTAGCAGGTAAGTTCTTTCTTAACAGCCAGAAATGCTACAATTAACAATGCCATTTGGAAATCTGTTTCAACTTCATAAACTTTGATCCAGATGAAGTTGACAATATAGGATTAACTGCATCAGCTGAAGGTTGCATGATCCCTTGGGGCCGACAACGAGCTGATCACAGCAGAAACTAGAACAGCAGCACCAGTGCAGAGGACAAAGCAATTTGCCAATACAAAGGATGAAGCGGGCATCAGCCACTGCCACAAAGACCTCAAAACAAGCACAGAAAACGACGACAGATGGCTTCGACTATTTACCAGCCATAGGCACCACCAGCAGAAGCAGAAGCAAGAAGCAGTACAGCCACCAGTGACACAGACCACTGCCACTCATCCGGAACAAAATACAATGCATGCCCAGTCGAAAGGGGCGCTGGTAGTGGGTGGTGGTGGAAGACTACACGGCGGGTGAGTCGGGTGATGTCGGAAAACGACAGTCAGGACAATTAAATCTGGATCATTATAGGCATTAAAACATAATTTCATCTGCACAAGACAAAACATTAAACTAAATCCAATAAAAACCCATTCCAGTGAAGTGGTTCTCACCAGCTGAGACTCACTTGGCCTAAATCGTTGCATGTCTAAATCAGAGCATGCCTAAATCACGGCATGCCATCTCTGACATTCGACGTATCTCAATGTGCAGCACAGCTGTTGGTGGTATTTGAAACTTTTGATTAATATGTCTCGCATTTTAGGCATGACGTACTTCATTGGCAGCCTATTTTCCAACGTACTAAATTTAATATTCAATATTGAATTAAAGATTTTGATTTGGACTTGGCACTGTCAGTTGGGGATTGACCCTGACTGTTTGTGTGCATACTGCTGCCTGATTTCAGTTTTGACAGACTGTACAAACCTGTGTTTCACTGCACAAGGTGAACTTTGACCTGCTGCTTTTTTGATGGTTGGGCTGTCCACCTGGTCAGAGGTCCTATAGATCTGTGCAGTGTCTTAGCTAGGGACCAGGCAATGCCTGCACTTTTCATAAACACTTGAGAATTGGGCAGAATTACGTCCTTGCCCATCTTCCAATGGGCAGGGACGTAAGGGGAACGGACATTGTCCCCCTGGACATTGTCCCCCTGGACATTGTCCCCCCCGATTTTGCGTAGGACATTATCCCCCCGGACATTGTCCCCCCTCTGTGTAAATAGCCTATAGTCTGCATGTCATTGATAAACCTTAGTTGCCGTTTTTGTTGGCTATTTCATTCAGGTGTAGGCCTAAACTTAACCCTTAAACCGCCGCATACTATGTGGGGTTCATGCACCCCGGACGCCAAATACTTTTTTGTTGCAATATACTTCAAAACGTCACAACTCACTGAGAAACCATATATATATATACATATTTACATATGTATATATATAGATACATACATATATATACATATATATATATATATATGCATATGCACACATATATATATACATATATACTTAGATCCAAATATGTATATATATATGTATATATATATAAATACATATATATATATACAAACATATTTACATATGTAAATATATATCTATATATCCATATATATACATATACATATGTAAATATGTATATACTTATATATATATGCTACTTACACATACATATACAAAAATATATACACATATACATATACATATTTATGTAAATATGTATATACTTATATATATATGCTACTTACACATACATATACAAAAATATATACACATATACGTATACATATACATATTTCCACAATAATATTATACGATTATATCTTAGACTGGGGGATAATGTCCTACCCGGGGGGGGACAATGTCCAGGTGGGACAATGTCCGGGGGACAATGTCCTACACTCGGGACGTAAGTAGCATTGGGCTTGGGGGGCTTAAGCACCCCAAACAAAGCGGAAGCCCCCAAAATAAATCAAGTCCCTGGCCCCAATATAGGCTCGTGCTACAGCACTTACCATGCTCAAGGTTTAATTAAGCCCCCCTCCCCCCCCAATGAAAAGTCCTAGTTACGTCACTGCCAATGGGGCTTGGCTGGGAGCACCTCAGAGGTGGCATATTGCAGAGACACTATTTAAATGCTCCTATGAATGAATGAATGGAGGAATGAATGAATGAACAAATGATAACAGTGACAATAACTGCATGACAGTAACCTGCATGAACAGCATTAATGGGCTTGTTCAGCTGCAATAGCGCTGACATCAGAAGTTTAATGTACCTTCATCTAAAGATAATAAAAATTGTAGGATTGTAGGCTTTCAAATTCCATGTCAAAAGTTCCAATACCAATGCATCAAACGAAATTGCCACTTCATCATCAAGCCACGTAGGCTGTCACGAAAAGTTCTTCAGTTGTCTTCCATTCAAATTAGAACAGTATCATCAGAAGTGGCTCAAGACACATTTTGGCTAACCTATAGGGATGGACATTTTCAGATCTGATGAAAAGCCATGTTTCAGTGCTGCTGAAACTAGTTCTCAAAAAGTGCTATATAAATGTCCAGATACACATATGGTACATTGGTATGTGCTGCTTGATGTTTGTGCTTAAGCAAAAAGATCCTTTAATAATAACCCTCTCCAGGCCTCTGCTGCAGACAACTAGTTATCATCTACAAATGTAACAAATTAGCATTTTTTGTAAAAGGCAAGATAACTTACACCACTCCACTCTCTCACCTTAATTCCAATTCCTAAATGGAGACGTTTCTGTTCTCATAAAGTAACTCAAAGTCACTCACGGAGGGTGACACCAGCGATTAGATCTGCCTCAGTACATAAAGGATTCTCAGGTCAACTTTGTCATCAATATCAGGACAGTATTCAGACACAGGGTGTGAATCAGAGCCAACAGGTGTGCTCTTAGAAAGGAAACAAGAGGAGATTGATTATCAACACAGGCAGAAGCCACAACACAGCTGACAGATCATAGCCAGGCACTGCACCACCTATTGTTCCAGTCACTCAACAGAAACAATAGACCTGAAAACAATTAAGCTGTTGTTAATTGACTGGAACAAATTGGACACAGTACAGATTCAGCGATTTGGAAATTAGACAAATAGAAATCAAACAGAAACACACATTAGTTAAACTATATTACAGATTTCATAAATTGATTTATATGGTAAAGAAAAAGCATGCATACAGAGGCATGTGCATTTGTGCATGTGCATGCCATATACACAGTCATGTGGTGTACATATGTATGCTTGTACTCGCATGGGCATGAAATTGTAACTAGCAATTTATAAATTTTAATGCACCAGCGTCTAATGCACAAAGTGTCAACTGATGACGCTCCAAACCCAATCAGATCAATATCCTTACAATTTGTCCATTTAGATAGTGGCCAAAGTTCAGTTTTATAAACTATGAGCCCCAATTTGAAACAAATCCCTTGCCAAACAGGAAGCCAATGTAAAGATTTAAGCACATGTATTATACGTTCATATTTTGACATATTACTTTTGACCTTTGCCAAAGAGTTCTGAACCCTTTGGAGTTTCAGCATATCGACTTATTGATACCAGTAAGAAGTAAATTAGTTATCATGTCGACTGGAAACCAGTGCATTAGCCAGAGATACCCTTAAAGACAAAGATGCTTAGATTGACATATGTCACAAATGTACTTATATGACAACTTACAAATTGAATTCACATGGTCAGAGAGACACGGTAGAATTAAACACAATGCCAAAATTACAAGCAGCATCAGCTAACTCCACAAATGAGTCATCCAGTTTCAAAGACTTTAAATGATTGAAATTTCTTAAGTTGCTGTGGAATGCCCAGCATCAGAAATTCAGTGTTCAGCCTACATTAAGGAGGAGTTTATTGGTGATCATTGCACCTCCTCAAAGTGGACAGATGAGTTGCATGAAAGACTGTCAAATTAAATGTAGTTCTCAGCATCGGAAGACAATAAACTGATCGAAGACATAGACACAAAAGTCACATTGGCTCATACAATGCCCGAATAATTACCGAGCCTCACACATCAAGCCAGAGGATCAGATGCGATAAGTTTGCTAGAAGAGCAACTGCAGTGATAACAGGGGTCATCCATTAATTATGTCAACAAATTTTAGGCCTTTTTGACCCCCTCCCCTTGTCAACAACTGTCAAACATTGACGGACCCCCAAAAAGTATGTCAACAATCCCAGAACCCCCCCCCTACCGGCAGCGTAGCCAGACTGACTTTTTCTCAATGACCTTTTTTTAGAGATTTAAACTCCGATGACTGTTTTTTAAACATTTTTTTCCTTTTTAGTCATTTACCATATTTATTAAAAAAAAAAATTTGTTGACGTCAACTTGGACCAAACCCCCTCCCCCTGTCAACAACTGTCAA
This sequence comes from Aporrectodea caliginosa, assembly GCA_020284085.1. Lineage (NCBI taxonomy): Eukaryota > Metazoa > Annelida > Clitellata > Crassiclitellata > Lumbricidae > Aporrectodea > Aporrectodea caliginosa. The sequence continues at coordinate 571,254 of JACEVL010000137.1, read as the reverse complement.
ACTTTTCCAAACCCCCTCCCCCTCCTATTTGTTGACATAATTAATGGACGACCCCACAAGAGATAACAAGAGAAGCAACAGCGACGGAGCAGAGGATAACAGAAACAACTACAATTACTACTGCCACCTCAGTGGATAACACTAGAAAATCAAATGCAGAATCGAAGACATAGGAATAAGGACTAGGAATGTCAATAGGAATAAGGACTAGGAATGTCAATAGGAATAAGGACTAGGAATGTCAATAGGAATAAGGACTAGGAATGTCAATAGGAATAAGGACTAGGAATGTCAATAGGAATAAGGACTAGGAATGTCAATAGGAATAAGGACTAGGAATGTCAATAGGAATAAGGACTAGGAATGTCAGGACTCTGCCATACACAGGAGCAATGGCCTTAAAAGAATTAGTAAGAGACAGATGGGACATCATACTAGGCCATTTCGACACAAGATGGTCCAGAAACGAATTCTACCATGATCAGTATGTGTTCTAATATTGGGAAGAGAAGGTAACCAAAGTTTGCAAGAGACAGTAGCAATGGTTCTTGGCAAGAAAGCAGCACAAGCTTTCTTATTTCCTAGGGCTGTCACGCTGAGAGCGCCTCTGAATAGCTAGTACTGTAAGAGGCGCTTTACAAATTCTCAGATACGAGACGATACGATACAAGCAATGGCAGGATACAAACAAATACTGCAACAACTAATGTCTGTAAGATTTTGTATAAAGTTTGGCAAGATGAGTCATCAAAGTCTATGGCCAACATCTGCAGCTACAGATGAAAACATTGATACATTTTATGAACAAATTCAACACACAACTCATCAAATTCCTAGATTTCTAACACATATTCAGCCATTTCCTTTTCAATCCCTTGCTTGATTTGTATAACTGAGAAATGCATGTTTCATAAAACATTATATAAAAATACAAAATAGTACAAGAGTGATTTAGCAAATAGCCTTTTCAAATACTGCTCAGTCCTAGTTCATTTAAGAACTTCAAACATGATAGATGGCTGGGATTTGAACCTGGAGCTTCTGAGAATAACTGAATGTACAAAATGTAAACATGCAAATTTTTCCATAGAGATCATATGGTCTTGACCCTGCTCAATTTTCAATGAAATGATCTGCTGAGATCTTTAACCATTGCTGCCCATTTGAATGGGAGCCACGCCTGCTAACATCCTAGTGAAAGGACAGTGCTAGACCGAGTAAATAAGCCACCATCAGTATGTGAACTGGCATCCTTGCTTACAAAACGGTCTTGACACAGGCTCTAGTACCGTAGTTACGTGGGCCACATGTGCTTACGGACCAACTGATGCCCTCCTATGCCAGCAGCCCTGATTTGATCCGGATGTGTCTGCAACTGAATCTTTTCTCTGGTCCGGCTAAGCGTGTTCCAGCTATAAATACAGATTTAAAGAGACTGTGCTTGGGCCCTGAAGGAAATGTTTACACAGATTATATAAATGTTCATCTCAACCTTTTGTCTTAGTGACTGTATCCCGACCCTATCACTATCATCCATCCGTCAAACGGCCAGCATAGCCGACACAATGGGCAAAGAAGAGGACGAGGAGGAGGTCGTGGTGAAGGAGGAGGAGGAGAAGGAGGAGGAAGAGGAGGAGGAGAAGGAGGAGGTGCTCAGTATTACCATAAATGTCATAACAGTACAAAGAAATGTCAAATATGGTAAGAAGAGAATGATGGTACAAATTCCAATAAAAAAAGCAGATAGGCAAAATAAGTTCAATTAATACTGCAAGAAATGTAGGTTTAATCAGAAAAGACATCACCGTAAATGTGCATAAATACAACATTTGCCAGACAAGTAGAGACAAAAGATCATTCCAGTTCATTCAGCCGTTAATAGACCTAAGTCTTAGTGCTTCATATTCTAGTTTATTGCTTTCAAATTAAAGTGTTCCCTCAACAGTCTGTCTTAGAAATGAAGTACACATTTCTGTTGTTGTTGATGAACAGTAGACATCCATGGAACAGAACTTCATGAAATCATTCTATGTGATATAAAGGGAGAAGGTGTGAGTAGCAGCTGTCGGAAGCACATGGAGGAATATCATCAGAGACAAATCGTGCCATGACTTAAAAGAAGCAATTCCTCAGGTAGGATCTAAAAACTGGCTCCAATTGCAATCATTGTGCTTGGAGTCGTCAACATCCACTAATTGAGTAATACCTTCTATCAGCCTTCTAATATAATTATAGTGTGCTTCTACTTAATACTTCCAAAGCAATATACACAAATTTGTGAGCAATGCATCAAGAACAGGCGCCCTTGTAACGGCATGGCCGTGTTACGGCGCCATATAAATTGTCGTAATTATTATTATTATGATTAAGGACAATTATAGTAGAATTGGTAAAACTATCAATTTGGGAGACCTTGTGTGTTGTGCAGTGTTTTTACAATTTCTATAATTCATGGACAGAAATTAAATTAATATTTTTGTCATATCCACATTTTTTGACAATATTCGTCTAAATTATGCTCGTTCGCTTTTTCTTGCCAATTCGGTTCACAAAACTTTACTCAACAGTTTATTTTCTGTACTTGTTGTGGTTCTTCTGTGCTTGACCCACAACCTGCATGCAACTAAAGAAAATTTTAAAGACCTAGTCAGTTCGGAATACAAATCCAAACATATTCCATATTTTGAGTATTGTAATACTTTGGCATAACCAACAGATAGCATCAACTCATTTCATGATCAATTTTTCCAAAGCTGCTTGTAAGACCTCAACAGTAAGCTACTAAGCTTCAATAAGCATCTGACATATCTTACACTTTAATTGTCTCATTATCTGTCTCTAATAAAGGAAAGAAAATTGACTGCTTGTTACTTCCTTCATCAGAAATGGCTAAAACAAACAAAGTCTCAACACGTCTGCGTCGTAGTACTCTTATTCTTAAGTGCAAAAACATTTTCTGCTTTTGCATGACTTCCTGATTAAGTAATGTTGAAGGTCACAACATTTGGCTCCCATTGTACGAAAGGAAGAAAAGAAAGCGTGTTTCCACTGCCCTGCTGCTGTTGCTGCTGCCCAGCCATTTGAGAAGCACAAAGTGGAGGCTAATTAGGATCAGCCAACTGATTCCGTAACAGCCAACAGTGGTACCAGAGATAAGTAACAGGCAATCTCTAGAATCTAGATGAACACAATCCACCCATCCCTCCTCACTCACAAACAATAGGCCTATATACATGGAGGCAACAATTTGCTGGAAGAAGGCCAGGGTCATTCACCTGGCAGCAGCAGCGGTATGTCTAATTAGTTCCGGACTTAATACACAGCCTCAGCCACAACCAGCGAACGAACGGTGCGAGTAATAATTGTTCACTTACCAGCAACGATTGTATTAGCAGCAGCAGCGACAGCAGAGACTGACTCAGCACAGACCACCAGCCTCTAAAGGTCCACATAGGCCGCCACCGCCGCCGCCGCCACCGCCACAGTTCCCGTCGCACGCTCACTCAGTCGCTGTCCGTCTCTTCTGTCTGTCCGTCCGTCCGTCTTTTCCTTCCGTTCACAACTCAGTCACCAGCAGTCCACGGTCTCGTCGTCGTCGTCCTCCTCCTTCTCCTACTCTTCCTCCTCCTCTTCCTCCTGCACTTGGTCGTCGCGGTAGTGGCTCACTGTCAGCCAGGCAGAGCAAACGATATGTGTCAACAGCAGCAGCTGCAGCAGCAGCAGCAGCAGCAGCAAGCCAGCAATTATAATGAAACAACCAGGTCCAATATGAATAGAACACTCTGAAATTGAATTATGAGAGCTGGTCCGCCGCCGCCGCCTCCGCCGCTGCCATTGGCACACGGGCACTGATCAATAGGATGCCATGCAAACTGTATACGATGACTACGCTGCTTCCCTGCTCACTTTACTCCGATCATAATGGAAGGCAGGTGTGCAGATTCACATTGAGTCAGACATTACTCGAAATATGAAATATGTTCAGATTTGTATTCGCCTAATGGACAAATAAGAGGAGAACTGTTAAGTACACTGAGGTCAAGCTCTCTGTCTATCTCTGTCTGGCTGTCGCTCTCTCTGTCTTTGTCTCTGACTCTGTCTGTCTTCCTCACGAATCATAAGCCCATCGAGAACAGCGTTTACCGAAACCTAAGGCAAGGTGGCAATTGATCAAGAGTAAGCAAGTTTGCAGACTGAAAGGCAGCAAAGCTCGAGCGGATCACTTAATCAGAAAGTCATAAACAATCATGTCTTCAATAATCACAGTGAACAGTAACACAAAGGTGCCTTGTTGTACTCCCAGATGAACAGGTACCATATATGACAGTGTAATAGCTGTATCATTAGGCCATTCATCAACTTGACAAATTTCCCTTACACCTAGCACAACTCAACAAAGAACTGCATTTTTCTGCTGACAAGGAACTAAACTGAGGATGAAGAACTCAAAATCCAACACTTCTCTGATAAACAAATTGTTTTGAAATTGTAAGCATTATTTGCGCAGAACTACTCAAAGTTACAAATCGTGATCATGTCTTACATAAGTTCTTTCAAGAGCGGCCTGTCAGCGAATATAATGTGCTCTCTAGGCCTCATCCATTTGAACTTATTAGTAAGAACAATAAGAGTTTCATATCACGTATGCTGTTTAAGAATGCTTTCTAGACTAAATCTGCCATCACCTGATATATGTTAAACGTTGCGTTTTGACGACAGGATTAGCCACAATAAACGAAAATATGTATGTAGGCAATCGTAATCTTCAAATTTCTAAAGCACTACTCTAAAGATAAATGAAGAGCACCGGCTTATTCACATACATGTAATGTCATTTCACAAAGAAATGGCTATTTATATAGCAATTAAGAAGAAAGCCTGTACAAATCAGATTAAAACAATTTCAGAATGAAATGATACAACACATAATCTGTGTCTCCTGCCCTAAGCTAAATAATCAGAGGCAAGAACAACAAGACAAAGCGCTCTTCTGCTTTGTGCCTCTAATATAATAATAATAATAATAATAATAATAATTCTTCCTTTATTGAAACAATCCGGTTGACACATCGCAACCGGTACAGTTTACAGTTATGCAATTGAAACAATTCACAAGAACGCACATGACAGAAGACATAAATCTTAACTACTAACAGAACAGAACAGACAGCCTGCAAACACAAAGCACGTCCGCCTACGGGGCTCGAACTCGGTACCTCTCGCGCTCTACACCAGATGTTATCCAATGCGCTATCGGCCCCCCCCAATTCATGTTTCATCACAGAACCACGACCAAACATTGCACCAGAGCATTGGCAACTGAGGCTCTTCTAATGGAACAGAGCAGCATTATTTAATTAAGCATTCAATGGTTGCCTGTTAAGAACCTCTCAAACGTGCTTAGCAAGTGTTCTGTTTGACCCTTCTAAATTCATTTTATGCATTTGATTTCAAATTCCAGTGCTTAACATTTGTACTTACAATGGTACAACCATTGTAAGTCGATGCCATTAGCTGCTGAGCCAAATTTTCTGCAAGCTGATAAACCATAAGAAATTTTGCGGATTAGCCGAAAACCACCAACAGTTATTTTACGGCTAGCCGCAGGAAAAAATTCATATGCACACAGTTGTGATTATGACTTTTGTAGATTAGCTCACAAGTTCAGACTTACTGAAATTGTACTGTTTCACATGACTTTCTGTGTGCCACACATCACTGTTCATTTGCTCATGGCATTGTTTTACAGTTGTTCTATTGTCTGATTATTTGGCTTATTCGAACTCTATAGTTGATACACTTTTTGACCGAACTATGTTATAAGCTGTAATTTTTTTGCCCAATGCATTTGATTGCATTGTAGCCAAAAAGGCAGTTATGTGCTTTAATGGATAGCTCTCTCGACTTGCCCCAATAGGGTAACATCAGGCAAGTGAAGTGACTCTTGCCCTTAGCCGAGAAGCTTCAAGTGCGCTGACCCTCTGGTACCCCATCAATTACAGGTTGTTTAGTTGGTGTCTTTAGTAGGGCTGTCAACGGGCACCTGGAGGCCAGGGTATCTGTTCAAACATTTGCACATGAGCCATTAGATTAATACCAGAAACCTGGCCAAAGAAGCATTATGCTTTAAACATAATGCAAACTGCTTAATTACAGTCTAAAGGTTTAATAACTGGCAGTTGGTTTTGGCTGTTGCCTGTGAAGCCATGCCGTGTGTAGTGGGAGCAGTGGCTGATGATCTAAGACTGCTTTTGTGGGACACAGGTATTTCAAGAGAAGTACCACACTGTTGCAGTTCACCATGAACAGGTGTGGTCTGGGGATGCCAGCGTAAAACCAAGAGGGGCTTGGGACGAGCCGCCCTCCACGCCTATAGCGAAATCTGCCTCTGGGTGGGAGGAGTACGCGCCGCCAACAGTGGCGGATTTACCCATAGACACGGAGGGCAGTTGGCCACTGCATCCCTCTTGGTAATATGCCTGTGCACCTCAGACCATACCCATGCACCCCTATGGAAATCTGTTTCTCCACGCAAGCTATCCTGCATCCAGCACTGGAAATTGAACTAAATTTAACTAGTCTCTAGGAATCAATACAAATTAGGGGCTGTCTTATTTACTCAATCACTGACTGACGGCCTTTCAGATTCCCGTTCAGATTTGGTTCAGTCACCCGGGTGGCATTTTACTAAAATATTGACAGCTTCAGCCAATAGACAGTGATTTGGCTCACTGACCAACGAGGCTGATGAAAGCAACATCAACGATGCTTTCTACAACTAACTTGAAGATCCCACGAGCCTAAAACACAGGGAGAATGGCACACCATCCTAAACTATGCAGATGATGTCTCTTTATTGGCACAGATGGCACAACTATTACTTCTAGCACTGGAAGTAATAGGCAGGGAAGTCAAGGCCTTTGGTCTGCAGCTCAACAGATAAAAGACCATCTCTGGACTACAGAGGTTCTACACACGAAGCCTGACACCTTTAACATGTGATGCATCATAAAGATCCTTAGTGAAGTTACTGAAGTTAGGCAGTGTCGCTTTGCTTCTAAAATTTGAGGTGTCTGGTATGTACATCGAGTTTCTACATTTCTTTTAATTAAAACCTAATATAAGCTGACTAAAATAGATTTTGTACTCTCTTGGTACTCGCTTATGAGTCGGTCCATATGCTGAAAACTAGGCTTAAGACTTTTTTTAGACAGCATAAGCTTCACCTGTGACACTCGCTGTGCTTTTTTCAGAACTGGACTTCATTGCTAATCAACAAAGACATTTGGTTTCTTACAGGCTGTTGCTGCTACATATTTTTCAAACTCACATGATACTATTATTATAATACACCTCCTTCACTGCAGTTCTATTTATCATTGTCTCCCTGTTCAGTTCACAGTAACACAGGCCTTCTCCACCTCCCCAGCCCTCACTTCATGTCACTGTTGGCACAAAAGTGCTCTATTTTATTTCACTATCCTTCTGACATCTACTCCTTTTTATCTTAGCCAAGCAGTCATGTCTAACAGTCTGCAATTCTCTTTTCTTAAACATTCTCTTTTCTTCTTCTTCTTTAAGTTCTCTGCCCTTCGGCAGGTTCCAACTTCCAATGACGCCACTCTTCTCTGTGCTGTGCTTTTTCCTTTAATTCGCTGTATCCGTCGGCCATCCATCCCAACATCATCTGCCTCGGTCTTCCCCTCCCTCTTTTCCCTACCATTCTCCCTTCTATGATTTCCTTCAGGAGGGAGTCTCCTCTTAATACGTGCCCCACCCAGTTCTTCTGTCTTTCTCTTATTGTTGTTATTAGCGATCGTTCTTCAACCATTTGTAGTACCTCGTCATTCGTTATATGCTTAGTCCAGCTCACCTTCTCCATCCTTCTCTTTTCTTAAACATAGATAATTATCATTCAAATAAACAGCCTCCAAGCAATTCAGAATGCCCTAGCCCGTGCTGTCACCAAAACCCCCAAACACCATCACATCACTCCTGTCCTCAAATCACTCCACTGGCTCAAAATTCCTGAACGAATAGAATACAAAAGTCATCTCACTCACCTACAACAGTACTCACTTCAAACCTCCGAGCCCTCCTATCTCCGTCAGTTGTTCACGACCCAGCCACTTCGCCCAACCCGCTCCTCCTCCTCCCTAACACTGCTCCACCCTTCCGTCACCTCATCACTAAAATTTTCGAATCATTCCATACCCATAGCTGTTCCACCTCTTTGGAACAAACTTCCGCCAGCACTAGACAAATATCTGACCTATCCTACGAAGTCACCAAAACTTCACCTCTCGCTATCTCTCCACAGGTCTTTCACTCGAAACTGAAAACACTGCTTTTTGACAAATCCTATCCTGAATGCAACACTTCACCCTGCCTACCGCGCTGTCTGAACACCAAACACCATCCACCTTAGCCGCCTGCCTGTCTGCCTGCCTGACTCTCTGGATTTTGACCCCCTGCCTATCGATTTTGTTTTGATTGAGTGCCTGTGAATAAGCTGGTTCCCGCGACTTCACTTTTGTGGGCGCTGTACAAGTTCCGAGTTTACAATTACAATTACGACTACAGAACCATGTGCATCTTTTAACCCAATTTTTCCTTCAACATACTTCTGTTTCTTCAAATCTACATCTAGGTCAAAAACTGCCACTAGTACACCCTCTGCTGTTTCTCTCTAATGACATCAAGTTAAACACTGGTCCTTGCTTCCCTTGGACTTTGGTTATTCTGAAACAATAAATTTCTATCCAGAATAAGTCTCCTTCTCTTTAAAAATGCATTTAGGATCATCTGTTACTAAACAAAACTTGGCTCAATTTGCTCAAACCGTCGGACATAACACTTCCAGCTTTTCCCTTCCTACATCAGTCTCAGTCTTTTGACTTGGTGGTGGCATTGCTGTCCGTTATAAGTCACACTTAAAACTTGCCTGCTTCTCAAAGTCATTTAAAATTTTGACATCTACCTTGGACCTGGGATTATTATAACTGAAGGGATTCGAAACGGACGAAAATTGGGTCATTGCCCTAGATTATGTCTGTGACTCTGATTTTACACCCGGGACCTTTGCAGGTCAGATCAGTTTTAGTCCCGTTTCTTTTCTGGACGATTGTCGTTACGAAACGAAAGCGACTTAATTCAATAAAAATATTTGCAACGTATGTATCTTGTAAATTACTAAAACAACGTCGAGAATGATTTATTTGGCTTTGTTTGCGTTTGCTCCGTCGAGAGTATTTATCCTGCTGAGTGCCCGGATGACAGTGTAATCTAAAAATAGATGGTCACATACATCGCCCGCGATGTTTCAGAAAAGACGATCTCTGATTGGCTGACATATTGCCGCTGCGTATCCCGTCAGTAATAATAGTCCCAGCTTGGACTCTGTAAATCAGTGCCTCCTCACCCTCCGTAAATTGTTGAAAGAGGGTGAAGCACTGATTTACAGAGTCCTCCCTCTCTTTCACTCTGACTTTCTCACAGAATTATAATCACTCCTCGAATTCCTGATCTCTTCTCCTTGTAAACATATTACCTATAATGAGACAATTCAGTATGAACATGCACACATTCTGTATAATGCTTAACAAAATATTTTGGTCTCTATTTGCCATTGATCTTATTCAGCTCATCATTCCAACTCATTATTTCCACCTTGCACTCCATCTCCTTATTACCTGGTCTAACTACTCTGCTGTAAAAAATATATGCCTGATTCGGAATCAAATTTCTTATGACCCTTATGCGCAATCACCTTGTTGGCACTGCTCCATCATATCTTAGGGGCTTCTGCACTTTCAGTCTCCTCGGTCCCGGGTTGTGGTACCTTCGGTTGGCTGGACGTGGACTCCTGACTGTCTCTCATATGCATATGGTACAGCTCAGTCCAGAAGCTTTGCCTATGTTGGGTCCACCAGCTGGAATTGCATTTCTTGAGAGCTGCGACTTGAGCTCCTCAGTTTATCCCTTCCACAGTTTCTCAAGTGCCTGAAGTCTTTATTATTCGACAGTAATTTCACTGGTTTGAGTCGGGATCGCCACTGATGAGTTTTTCCTGAAGTGGCGCTTTATAAATGTCAGATTACAAAAATTTCCAATTTGCTATTACTGCTTAGGGTTTCTACTGTCATAAACCACCTTCCATGTACTCTTACTAGTTACTGACCTTGGAAACTGCTTGCTGTTCCAACCTTTAAAGCCACCATTCCTGCCTCCCCACTGTGGTTATGTCCAGCACATACAGCTACTGAGATCACTGTCCAACTAATTCAACCATATCTGAAACCCTGGAAAGGTACAATCCCACTAAGTCCAAAAGGGTTACTGCACACCCTTCCCAGTTGCCAGGAGGCTGCACAGCCCACTTGAAGGGTGTTGGCAAAGCTCCCATCTACTTTCTCCTCTCCTCTAATTTAGATGCCAGTGTCATACTTTCGATAAATAAGTTTCAACAGCTAAATCTATGCACTTGTCTCTTACTAGCTTCTTCTTAAGTTCCTTTCATTTTTTTGACGTCCAAGTAAATACAGCCAAACTGATAAGTTCACCATTCTTTTTAATTTCAGGTCAAATATGCAATACTTCTTGGCCTGTAAATGGTAGCAAATCCTGCACATTGATTCTGCAAATTATCCCCAACTATTTTAAAATGCTATTCCTACTAACACCCACTTTTCCTGTTATGCACTTCACACCTTTCAGCTCAGATTGTGATCTGATTTTTCTCGTTCTGCAGACAATCATCAGCGTTTTCTTCTTGCACCAAATCTTCGCCTTTCTTCCACTTTTCTTCCTTCATTAAATCTTCAGCATTCTTCTGATTGCCGCTTTTCTCCACAACCAACTCACACACACAGCCGTAGAACCCGTGACACTACTTTCCCTGGTGTCACACAAGCCACATGGAATGCATGCAGAGAATGACTTTCCATTGAAAACATGGACTCTGATCAACCCCTGCAATATCATACATCACTTGTAACAATTATTAAAACAAAACTCCTAATCTATCCAGCTTCTTTCACTAAAGTCTAGTTAAGAAAAATGTCGTTAACTGGCACATTTTGAAGGGAGGTATTCTAATTGGTAGGAGGATGGCCCTGAGTTGCCTGACTGATCCCATCCTTTCAATCCTTAAAGCACTCATCTGTTGTTTGCTGAAGACTCCATCTATCAACTTCTCATCTATTCTGGTAACTTCGTTTGCACTGGCATCTCAAGTGCAAGGCATCAATCTCTGCCACACGATGACCACTGATCTTAATATAAATATCACATTTATGAGAAACCTATTCTTGGATAGCTATATTCCCCATATTAAAATCTTAGTGCATTGAGCAAGACCGGCTATTCATGACCCAGTATTAATATTCAATTCTTTTGTTTCCTTACAATTATAATATATAGCACTGATATCTAATGCACAAGCATCATACAATGGCATGAAGAACTGTGCATTAAAGACTGCTGCGGAGCCATGTGAAGAAAGCAGTGAACATGTCAGCGGATGCCAGAAGGTTCTGTGTTACATGGGAAGCACTGTAGCATCTGTGTGAGGATGAGAAGAGCTTTCTGCTCTTGTCCTAACAGATCAAAAGAATCAGATCAAATACTCACAATGCAAATTGCATCAGATTCGGCAGTGAGCATTTATACTACCTAACCAGCTATCACTGGCATATTGGTCTTCTTTTTACTGGTGAGCCAGTTAACGCTGTTTGGCATCAGTCTTCTGGTTTCCTATTCCCATCACATGAAAACTGTATGAATGAGCTATGAATCAATTCATGCACTGTTCACAAAGACTATTCATGCTTTACTAGTGAAGCTTTTATTGCATGGTCATCATAACTTCTCAGTGACACCATATATTGCATTTAATTGGTTTTCAGAGCCAGAGACGTTATTCGGTCAGACTACATTAAATATTCTATTTCCAGCTAATATTAGAAAGAAGAAATGAATCTGCTGCTGCTGCTGTTGCCGTCACCGTTGCAAGTGATGGCATTTCGAGGAAACACGGTGAGTCTGTAAATCCTCCTCTCACCTAATCCGTTATTTATGAAAGTCAGTCTTTGTTGGCCATAAAACTCATCTTATTAATCATTGAAATGTTCCACTTCAACGCTATCAATCAAATACATGTCATAGAAATGAACACGTTCACCAGCACATTCTTACCTGGCTGCTCACCTTCATCATGGACAGTTGCACTTAGTGCACCTCATCTTGTGGCACCAGTGCCCTAATGATAGCACATCAAATAATGGCACTCCAAAGCAAGAAGTTGCTCAAACTCATGAAGCTCAATTTTCAATTAACATGTGACTGTGATAAAATGGCTGACTAGTTGAGAGCTCATCCTGTAACCTCGAGTCTGAGACAGACAGGTACTTAATAGGAACCTTAAGCAAATCCTTCACAAACAATTGCTAAATACGTACTACAAATATTACAAAAGAAATTAGCAATACATATGTTTATTTTAAGATAACATAAATAATAAAAGATGTTGTTAGGTTGGTAGCATCTAAGGCTGTGGCTCCAAAACATTTTGCACCAAGGGCCAACACAAACAATGCAGGCCACGCATCTTTATTCCACAGATATTTTCCATAGAATAGATAAAATTAAGTAAAAGCGCTTCAAATATCAAAACAAAATCATGAGCCGCTGAAACATCTCAGTTTAACCGAGAAATTTATGTGAATTGGAAAACTATAAAAGATTTTGTTCCAATTGGCAGACCTTATCATCTGGAAATAAAACAACTCTGTAAAGACTATTTGTTGCATGGGTATCGAGCTTTAAGCGATGCTGTGAATTAAAATTCAGATTATAAGGCCACTGGGCATTAACAGGAATAGTGATGTGAGCGTGAAATATTTCATTTGAAATATTTCATTTCTGAAAGTTTTTTTTGAAATATTTCAATGACAAAAAAAAACAACATGTTTTGAAGTATTGGATGCACACAAATTGACACAATGTCTTGAGTTGGACCAGTTTGTGCTGTTCCAATGACATGGTGCTGTTCCAAAGATATGGTCTGTTCTGCAATCGGATATTAACTTTATAATAGCAGACGTTACTTTGCTTGTCATTGTTTGCACTGTATTTGATCGTAGTCGATGGCAGCCATGATGGATTTCTTGTACACAGTTTCCGTCGTCATGCCTATTCCTGGTTTTATTTATGTTGTTTCACGAATAAAAGACTTCTTAAATCTTGTAACTGACAGATTTTAGCAGTATAATTACTATTAATGATGGTTTACTCTGTCTGACTGATAGTACTATTTATGTTTGTGTTCTAAGTTCTATTCTTAGAACTTTTTGTAAAATTTTGTTCGCCGGATTATTATTGAGTCTAGTTGACATAGTATTTGTGATTTATAATTTGTCTTGTAAAGTCACTAAAGTGTTTCGAATTCTATACGATTGACTGTGTCCTAGGCTAGCAGAATTTAGCTAAAATCACATTTATTTCATTTATGACAAAACAAGTGATTAATAATAAATGTTAAGCATAACAATGAACAATAACATCTACTTTATTAGATCAAACTGTAATTTGTGACATTTGGTGAATAAAATATGTTTTTCAACATATAATGTAACTCTCATAAAAGTCATTCTTAAAAACAGGTAATTAGAAATAAATTGAGTATCTCGAGGATGGTCATCACTAACACAATAATGCATATAATATGTAATATGAGAGAAATAAATAAACTGTTATTATGGTTGTAATTAGTTGTAAAATGTAAAGAAAAAAATAATTTCAAATGTTTCAAAGAAAACTGAAATATTTCAAATAAAACTGAAATATTTCATTGCAATATTTCAACGCCAAAAAAAACATGTTAAGCATAACAATGAACAATAACATCTACTTTATTAGATCAAACTGTAATTTGTGACATTTGGTGAATAAAATATGTTTTTCAACATATAATGTAACTCTCATAAAAGGAACTCTCTAAACAGGAATAAAAATGAGGTCTTATATAAAAAGGCCAGACATTTTTTAGCATTAAGAAAGGTTTGATGGGCCACCTAAGAACAGCTGGCAGATTCCTTTTAGCCAGAGTTTGGGAAACACTGATCTATGGAGTGTCTCTTGACAAGGTGCTATATGCTGTAAACCAGCAATTATAATTATGAATACAACTTCTGCTCTGCAGTGGCAAAGAGAATGGAAGAGTGCCACATGCATTTCATATGTTTCATATCCTTGAAAAATCACAACTACTTACTATCAATGAAATAATTGGTATAACATTAATGTACATATTGGAAAGCATATGCCTACATTAATGACAGGGCAGTCACTTCAGCTTTTTTCAGGGGGGGGGGACTTTTCAGGAGGGAAAAACATCACCAGCATGTCAAGTTTTGGATTTAGTCTACATGAGCAAAACTGTGGTTACATGATCTACCGGTAACATGTTTCTTCTTGTTCTTCTTTATTTCTGACTATGTTTGATTTTCTGCTGTCCTAGATTCCTAGTGATGAAAAAAGATATATTATTTCATGAAATGCACTGACATACATAGAAATAGTTGATTTTTCATCAATTCAGAGAAGTCAAATGTCCCCGTGCCCCTTCCCAAAATTACTTCCCTGATTAATGTTCCAGAGCTTTAACATGAAGAAATTTCAACAGCAATAAATTTAATTCTAAAACTATACAACACAAGTAATTAATTCTAACTTACTGTTTAAATTACCTGATTTATAATTAAACCTTAATAGCGCTGTGTAGCCGAGCAGATATTACATCCAAATAACATCAGTAATAAACAGCTTCATACACATATCAAGACTGTAACATTTCAGCTACCACTCATTCCTTGTGCCAAGATGCACATTCAAATTATACATCAGTGATTTCTAGGTTTAAATTTTCACAAAGACTTTTGATCTTACGCTGTTTGAACTCATCAAAGCCGTTTGCACACATACAAAATCCTTTATGTAATTCTTATGTTCATTTGGTCTCATTAGCTGTTCTTTTATAATTAATGAAAACTAATAAACTTGCATATGGTAAACCTGACATGTAAAAAATATTTGATAATATTGTATTTAGAAACAAAATGTGGTGAAATTGTTTAAACACGAACACTGCCAACCTGTGTCTGGACGTTTATGAAGAACACTTCAAGAGGTTCTTCAGAGGTGTCGTATAATTTTGTTTGTTATAATATCTAAAGGCAGACTAACATGGTGTTCCATCTGGAATGCCATGTTAATTACCTTAACTGATTTAAAATTCATAACACAATTAAAAATCTACATGCAGAGTACAGGATTCCAGAGTATTTATTTGTATGTATAGTTTCTGTTGAAAATGTTCCCCATTGACCTCGACATGTACGCAGTGTCAAGGTCACCAATGCCCAGTTCCAGCAGCTGTAAGTCATATTGCTGGAGCTGGGCTGGGAGCAACTCTGAGTAGGTATCTTGGAGGGGTGCTACTCAAGTCCTCTGTTACAGTCTGAAAAAACAATGACATAATGACATGCACCACTTTTAAGGACCTTTTCAGAAACTAAAAAAATTATTAATAGTAAACAAGAGAGGAAATTTAAATTTCATACATTTTGTTCCTTTATTTGAGTTTGACTTTTCCTTTTCCCTATGGTTTATCAGTGATGTGGTTTCGAGACTGAGGTCTTGGTCTCGAGACCGTCTCGAGACCAAAAAAATGTGGTCTTGGCCTTGAATGTACAGGTCTTGGTCTTGAAAGGTGTGGTCTTGGTCTTGGGTGTCTGGTCACGGTCATTCGCCTTTGGTCTTGGCCTTGCACCTTGGGTCTTGAGGTTTAGGTCTTGATCCTGGACAATGCGGACTTGG
Organism: Aporrectodea caliginosa; assembly: GCA_020284085.1. Classification (NCBI taxonomy): domain Eukaryota; kingdom Metazoa; phylum Annelida; class Clitellata; order Crassiclitellata; family Lumbricidae; genus Aporrectodea; species Aporrectodea caliginosa. The sequence goes on along the minus strand of JACEVL010000137.1, from coordinate 555,378 downwards.
TCTCGGTCTTGGCCTTGGACCAAACGGTCTTGGTCTCGGTCTTGGACCACACGGTCTTGGTCTCGGTCTTGGTCTTGGACCACTTGGTCTTGGTCTCAGTCATGGTCTTGGAATTTGGTCTTGTGCACAACACAGCAGTTTATCCAGAGGATAAACTGTATGTTTATGCAGTCACTTCATCACCACGTTTGTTACTTGTTACATTTTAAGTGAATGTCACCAGCCGTCATGCGTGACAAGAATTTTCCGATAAAGAAACTGAATTGAAATAGTTCTCAAAAAGCAAGCTGGTAAAAATTGTGGTATTTTTCAACATCTGGAAGATTTACTGATTATGATACTAAGTTATAGATCCTCATAACAATTACTAACACACTGATAAGAAATTGTGGCAATGACAATAGCCACACAAATTATACAAACATATTAAGAATAAAAGCCATCTAAGCATCCCCGTCAGATAAGTCAAGCATTTAACTGTGACAATAGAAATGTCTCAATAATTAGATTACATTTGATCCGAGAAATTTAGGACAAACAAGTCAGTCGAAATTCAAGGTTTGATGACGTGGCAAGTAAATAGTTTCAAAAATAGAAAAGCTTTCCTTACTGGCCAAAGATAATATCGCACCCAGGGATGACATTGACTGTCATAAAAACTAGTTGATATCATCTATAGTAGTAATTAAACTGTCAGAAACACTATAAAACATGGATCATTTTTATTATTAGAAACTCTGAATTTATTACATAAATTTGCTATACTGTTGGTGTCTCCAATGCGATTCACAACCAATGACAAGGCGGCTTTTTGCTTTGGCATGCTTCAGTTATGTCACAATCACTGCCAAACAATGGGGTCTTGTGCCATTGGGCTTGTGACCTCATTCATGCTTTTGGTTTCTGTATTTCAAGTGTCTAAGTTCATTATTGTAATTGTTAACTTTGCCTTCTTTCATCATCCATAAAAACCTATAGGATGTTCAACAACAACCTTGATATATCACATTCTGCTAAGGGTATTATCCTAGTCCAACATGCTATCCTAGTCAGAATGAAGGTCAGAACCACAATGACCTAAAGCTAATGTCTCCTTCTTCTACACTGGTGCTACACGATTGCAGGTATCTCTTCACAGATTGAAGAAGGGTAGAAATGTGAACTGGCCATTTCTGCCGTTCTTATTGCACTTTGTTCTTGTGTGTTAACCGCTTATGTCTAGCATTAGACAACCATGCGATAGACGTTACTAATGACATCACATGGCAATGATAATAAAGCATTCCTGAAAGGATCTGATTGAAGCATTACACACAAGATGTGTATCCCAACCCCTGCAAGTGACAATCCTTCATGCAGTAGCCACTGTAAGGCAGAGTCAACAGCATTGGTTACAGAAGCAAGGGGTTACACAAAGCTGCAGGATATGATAGTCAGTTTCCTAGGAACCTATTTGGCTATCAGCACCCAGAGGAAAATCATTAATGCAAGTAAGGGTTCACTAACCTAGTCGGTAATTTGGTCTGCTCACAGGAAATGGAATTAACCGTTCCTAGATGATTGAGACTGAAGCCAAAACCATTGTTCATTGAACTTGTCGTCGTTGGTCTGACCTCTTCTCATTATTACTGTCACATGGTGATATAACTTTGAGATGCAATGCAATGGTAGAAACCCCATCAGCAGCAGGCCACACCAGCATCACCCACATCAACACCAGCAGCAGCAGCGCAGCAGCAATCGTCAAGATGCAACAGATAAAACAGACATGAAATATTGATAACCCTTGTCAAGTTACAGGCCATGCTGCATTAGCGGACAGTGTGACAATTTATAACACTGGAGACTTGATGAGTTCATTAGTTATACTGGTTTTCATTAAATATTCCACGGCAGCAGCAGCAGCAGCAGCAGCAGCAGCAGCGCTTGGGACAAATGCAACAGGAGTCACGGTTCGTCGTCTGTCCACATTCGATGCCCCAATGCTGCCTGTCATTTGTCAGCATTGCTTTCAGCAAAGAAATTGTTTTCAAAACTTCTATTCATCACAAAATCAGTGGACCACTAATACTGCTGATCTTTTTAATTCATTTCTGCATTCTCAATACTGATCCTTTACATAAATAAACAACTTTAATGCACTCTGTACAAAATAGCCATAAAACTTTATTGTAACTTAATTTTTTTAAATAAGTGCTTCTTGATATTTGATCTTCCGAGTAGATTACTAGACGAGTGCAAAAAAGTGGCATGCAGACTTCAATTTACCGACCTATTTATCAAGAATATTATTAAAAATAAGCATTAGCTTTATAATGATGTAGTTTCCATGAATTTTATAGAAATGTTTCTCCAAAAACATATGGAAATGCAGCCCAGTCAGGTAAGGCTAGGGCAGACTTCTGGGTTCTGTCTCTGCACTTCTATGACACTTTAATATGTTAAACCTGAAGATTGGTCCATTTTTATTTTACTTGACCATATGAAAGACTTTTTTTCTACAAGGATTCATCGTTAGGACAAGTGGCATGGCTTGAATTTGGGTTTTAGGGTACCTCTATCAAGCAAAGAGGTAAGATGTGGCATGTCACAAAAACAAGCTAAGTCAGTAAGCATGCAAGGCCTCATAGAACTACATGAAACCTTATAATAACGTTTCTGTAATTTTTGAAATTAATCGACACAAACACTGAATATTGCAGCAACTTTTTGTTCTGTAATCACAATAAGCCGAGTCACTGTGCAAGATGACATTGCAAAAATCAACAAAGAAGGTGGTGAAGAATTCTCGTCTTGCATTATTATCAACCGTCATATTAATCTCCTTATTAATGCGTTTCAGTCATGGCCGTACTTAATTACGTGACCTGAAAGCTATCGATATCTGTGTGAATCATCCTAAATTTTATCACCAACAATATGATAGAATTAATTTGGTCTATTGCATCGTCTATTCGTCGTCGTCGTCTGCGGTGAACGGCGCACGGCGGCGGCTAAGTCAGGCGACAGAACGTCGCTGTAATATCACAATAATCATCCATCATTTGAAGAAGGAACTATCAAATTAAATCCGGGCTTGAAACAAGACTCCAATCAATAACCAGCCACTCAAGAGACCGCCGAGCAGCACCGGACGATAGTTACAATTCTCCGATTAAGGCCACCCTGGCATCCACAGCGCAGCCAGCATCAACACCAATCGGCAAATCACATCGGGTTACGTACCAAAGCGCATCTAACGATAATGCTAACATACTTAGTAGTGGGAATCCTACCACTAAGCTCAACCATAGCACACATACTGTAACCCAAACCTGATTGAAATGTTCAAACCATAAGCAAATAACATCAACATATGAACTGTTGTCATGGCATAATGACCTAAAAGAAATGAACCCAACCCTTAAACCCAATGTCACCCAAAAAATAAGCCTTTAGGGTGTGCCTAACCTGCCTTCCTACCATCAACTACAACTCTACCTTCATTCTACTCTCGACAGGTGTGATTTGACTATGAACGGGTCTAGTGCAGTACATAGAGATGTGTGCCAGCAACACTGATGGCCGGCTAATGACAGTTTATGAGCGCCTCCTCCTTCGCTTGACAGTAATGCTAGTTGGCTAATCAGATGATCGTCACACTGAAAGGTGTGCCCATCCACTTGTGGAGTGCCGTAGATAAGTGCAGCGGCGCATTGCCAGACTCGGCCCTGACCAATAAAAGGCAGACATAAAGGCAAAACTAAAAGGACCAGTGAATGCCTTCTAGAAGAGCAAGGTCTCCCTCTTTAAATGTAACACTGTAAACACTGGTCAGCCAGTGGCATCATGATCTACATCTAGGTCATGGTGCATGATGATCTAGAGGTTAGCATGCTGGACTGTCAACCAAGAGATCGGGGGTTTAAACCCTCACCAGGGCAGAAATTTGTTTCAAGACTTATAATTCACCTGCGCTCTATAGCCAACTCAGCTATGATGAGTATACTGACCGTACACTGTCGGTGGGAAGATAAGACAGTGAGGGTGAGGACTGGCCACCTGCCCTCATATGCTGAGGTTAAGACAATCAACTGCCTAACACTTCATACCCATGACTGCCTCTCAGGCTAGCTCAGTGGACTGCCCTTCTTCTCTACTTACCCTTTATTTATGATTATTTTTTGCATTAGCAATGAGAAATGCAAAAAAACGAAGTAAATTTTCTCCTTTGCACCATGCAAAGTCTCTGTTGCCTATGTTGACATCAGGTCAGTCACGCTGACCATTCAGCCGACGAATGAGATGGACAGTGGTCAAGAGAAACAACGTCAATGGCATGCGAATGGTCTTCATTCGAAAGACACAAGAAGATGAGCCGCAACAATAAATCAATCACTTCTAAGCTATTAGATTAGGCTTGATTTTATCCAATTCATTTTAATGGGTTGGACTGGAATAGATGAACACTTATTGTTGCCACGACTAAATGAGGACACTTTGTGCTCTTCATAAATGCATATATATACGACCTGAACAATACAGATCCTCTTATATGGCCTATGATCATTCAGCAGTAAAATATGAACAATAAAAAATTCATAAATAAACAAAAAGCTAACATTTCACATCCTACATCATCAGAATCTTAACCCTGGAAGGAGTAAGCTATCTACTACATTCACATAAAAAATATGCCTACATCCTAAGTCTCACTCCTTCAAGGATATTTGGGAAGCCATAGTCTGCATATTGTGAGCTTCTTAAGAGGAACTATATATAAATAGCCACACATGTATACAAACATGCATTCATATAATTCACACAAGACATTTCGGTTCACATGGTCATGACAGTTAAAACTCTGAGAAATGGCTGACCCTGAAGAAGATCATGCTGCATCTTGGAGTAAGCTGTGCACGGAAAGGATGACTAAAGACAACAATGCTGTAAAGTAATCCCATAATATAGCATTTGCATATTGACAGAGTAAAGCTGGTCACAGGCGTCAGGTTCCTCAGGATGAAAAGATTGGCACTGGACGCTGGATCCAAACCGACAGAGGCTGTTCTGAGAAATCAATTATGCACAGATGACCTTCGGAAAGGCACATTGCTATGCACAAAACATTCTAGAACCCTCTGACCCGACTAAGCAAAGAAATAGGTTTTAAGCTCCTAGATCTCTGGTTGGATTTGCAAGCGTTCTGTGCCTTAACAGATCTGCTCCTCTGCTGAGCCGAGGACATCAATTATTAGTTAGTATGCTGACAACACAATTGCTCAAGCCTGGCCAGCACAGTGCTAATCTAATTGAACAGACCCATTAACATCTCTGGCAACTTATACAAAAACATGTCACACAAAATTTTGGATTTTTCAATACTCTCTCTGTCTCTTGCTTTGTCTCTGTCTGTGTCTGTGTGTCTGTCTGTCTTTCTGGTGGTGAAATCTGCTGAGTGGCTGACTAAAGACAACAATGCTGTAAAGTAATGGCCGTGTCTATGAAGTAATGCCACACTGTTCTGTCCTGGGCCTTCGTCTTTGTTGCATGAAGGTCAAAGTTTAGATCTGTGAGAATCTTCTTCACAACTCCAGTCCAACTACAGTCCTAAGTCGACCATGAGGCACCATAATATGTGGAACGTGTTGAGTTTCTTGTTTAGGGCCTCTACAGTGGACCACGTCTGTCTGCCTGTCTACTCCTCTTTACTTTTGTAGAGGAGCACTGGCAGCAAGAAAAGTCTATAGAGCAGTAGGTTAGTGTTCAGCTCAGTTTCAGAGTGCCAGATGTTTTTATCCAGGGAGACCACGTAGGACCTGGTTTAATATGGCAATACGGTGCTTGGTCTCTTTTTTGCTTAAGCCACTGAAGACGGGCGACCAAGAGGCAGGTAAAGGTTTCAAAAACCTGCAACAAATTTTCTTTACTATAGCCTTTGACTGCAATTGGTCAAATTAATATGGTTTGATGTGGTTTGGCTCTTGGCACAGTCCTCAGGTCGATCAAGTGGTCTTGTCCAATTCTTGTCTACTTCTGAGTCATCAGTCTTGATCCTGGTGCTCATCATGGGAGGCTGATGGGTGGTTGAGCAATAAGTTGTATTGCTCATGCACCATGACAGTTTTGCATCCCTATTGCATAGGCATATCCCAACTAAGTACGACATTAGGCTGCTGATCTTTTGATAGACACTGTCTGAAGTTATTGAAGTTATCCACATGGGCCAGACTTTCTCCTGCTAGTTTAACCTTTTTGTAGGCCCACTGTTGCATGTCTGGTCTAATAGACTTCTTGCACTCTTTACTGAGTGTGGTATGGTCCGTATTGGCTTCTGCCAACCTTGCCTCTCTTTTCCTTAACACCAGATTCTGCACCAGCTACTTCTTGCATGGCATGCCAAAAGATGTGTGGCACTAAAACTGTCTCCCTGATAGGCATTCCTAGCATTCCTAGCTCCTACAAGACCAAGGTCTTGTAGGAGCCTGATATTCTACCTTCTAGGTACCCTGGTACAAGTCGTGTGAGCCCACAACTTGGGCGAAACAGTAGCAACAGCCGTTTGGTGATCTGAGTCGCACTCCAGTCTGTACAAGACTTTAGTCAGTAACTGCCCTCCATCTGGTTTTATTTAGGCTGTAATCGATCTTCTTGGTGCAGCCATCATTTGAAAACCACCATTATAGTGATCGATGTCGTGACTTCGAAGCCATGAGCCACATGTAGTCTGGCTGTAGCAAAGAGCTCTAGTAACTTTGGCTGGTCACACACCAGGCATAACCTAAGATCGATAAAGATATACTAATATATTAGCAATGGGATTCCTTGACTGGAACACAGAACTTGTTGCTAGTACCCTGGGTGTGCCATTGAATGTGGAATGACTGACCATGTCAGTTTGCTTTCACCAGTTGTGTCAGATACAGGTTATACAGCATAGCCTTTCCTTCAATGCTTCCATAACCCTGGGTCATATATACTTATGTGAATTGAGTACTGTAACTCCTTATAACCAGGACTGCCAATGTTCAGAATACATCAGCTCCAGTCACTCATCACTGCCCGAGTAGCGGCCAATCAGCCAAAATACTAACATATATCTGAATATGTATGAGAAATGATGCAATAATTTTCCTACGGAGGAATGGTTCGAATCAAGATCCTGCTATTTGGATGATCTGTGATGGATGGCACTGCACCATCACACATCAAACCGTTTCATGTTCCAGACTTTATGCTTGAACCTCGTCGCTGATCACTATGCTCTGCCATCCGTGGAGAATTGCACTTCCTTCCATTCCATTCAACCTCACCTGGCTTTCTCATACATCTTGGAAAACTTCCTTTAAATATACCTACTGCTTTAAACTGATTCAGCTCAACATCTGATTTCTGGTTACTAAACTTATTTAGACCAGTTAGACAGCCTTGAAAGCAGTGAACTGTAATTGTAATTGAGCATTTATATAGCACCACTCAAAGAACACTCAGTAGCTTTGGAAGGTGTTTGAATGGCGATTTATATGTGTTTTGTATCATTAGGCCTACATTGTATGCAGTTATGTACAATTACCAAAGTTGGTCAATTCATTTCACTTCTAAACCTCAACGACTATCAGAGTGTTGCAAGAATCTTCACATTAGATCAATCTGTTTCATTATCAAAGATTCATACATTTGACTCAAACATGTAAAGAATAGAACAGGCAATTGTCTGTTCCACTTTCCAACAACATTAACAACATGTACCATTGCTTTCCGTATACCTTAACCAGATCACGTTTGAAGCACTGGCCAAGAGAAGCCTTGAACTGATTAAATTGGTTGATAAATCAGAGGACCTAATGAAGATGCATAAACTGACAACTAAATAGAATGCGGCAATCTGGTAACAGAGAAACAAGCAGAAACTGATATGGTTAAACTATAAGCAGAGAGAGGAAATGATGCAGTAGTTCTCATATGCAGACAGAAGTAACACAGTGCTTCAGAAAAGTAACAGACCCTATGATAAATTCAAAGCAGTAAAGAAAGCTGAAGAGACTGGAAGGCAATTAGGCAAGGTGTCAAGAAATTGGACCTGACTGAGAATTACACAAGAAGCCAAGAAGGATAATAGACTGTTGAAACAGATGGTCGTCTGTTGAACAGTAGGCATTATTCTAGGAAACACCTGTTAAGCGATTTGTTGATGTTGTTGTAGCCACTGACCTTTCTAACTCAATTACTAACTAGTTACTTAACTAGCTGCTAAGTGAAGTTGAATGAGCCGAGTATCAACCGATGGCGCTTCAAATAAACACTCAAAGAGAACAGTGCGAGGGTCAGTTGATAGAGAAAAAGAGGCAGGCCACAGAGAAACTGTGATCTGGAAAAGATAGATGATATACTTGACCTGTAAACAACTCCAGCTTCTGTCTTCAACCTCAGCAGCTCTTACCTAACACCAATAGCTAGAATTAGGAAAGATAAATCTACGCTTGCATAAGATCACCTTCCTTTCTGAGACCACAACACAAAACGGTGAACAACATTTGTTAACAGCACCAGCAGAAATGACAACCAAACTGTATTAGGTCAAGTATGATTAAAAAACATGACAAACATATGTCAGGTGATAAGAGAATTCCTCCGTGGCTCTAAGAGGATCTATATAAATGCTGTCACAAAGCGCAGTCACTCTAATTTTACACTTGCTTTTAGTCACATTGTACTACTATCTAGTGGAACATCATCATCAACTGAAGGTGCTAATCCACTACACATTGATGGTCTCTACATAGTGTCCATACTTGGTCTGGCCTGAAACTTCCACACTCCAAGTTGCACAGCTGAGCGTTAATCAATCAGATCCTGTGTCACCTAATTACAAAACAAATGCCAACCCTGATCCGAACGGTTGTACCAACCTTAATCTAATTCCAACTTTGATTTCATTTTGTCATAATCAGAATGTCTCAGCGTGTCTTCTGTATCACTGTACAAACCAAAGCAAGAAAAAGGCCGACCATTCACAAGCGCTAATCTTCTGTCTGAGGAGGAACTGGCATCTAACGCATAACGGACGGACCTAGGACAGCCAGCCATGATCAAAAGCTAACAACAATTCTGTTTGATTTAACCGTCATTCAGTAGAGTAAGAGCAGCAGCAGCAGCCCCCCCTCCAATGGGAATGAACATAACCCTTACCCAACCCATCACAATCGTCCTCTTCACACCGGCCACCACCACCACCACCACCACCACCACCAGCAGCAGCAGCAGCAGCGGCAAGGGAGGATGAGGAGGATGAGGAGGAGGAGAGAGACAGATATTTGTCTTATCGGCTGAGACGACGCTCCCTCTCCGTGAGATCAGAGTGGGTCTGTTACTATTCGCCATCTCAACAGCCATAACGATCGCATGCTAAGTGATATGTGAAAGCCGACTGACGCCATAATCTGCATAGAGCAGGAGCGTATACTGATGCCAAGCAGCTACGTCTAGTCTTCAAATCCATCAAATATTTATGTCCTAGAAAATGACAAGGATAACAGAGTTCATATTTATGCTCTTCCGAGAGAGTCCCTGTTGCACAGCCTCCACTACATCAACACTACAATCTCTGATCACCCATACATGCATTATGAACCAACAATGTCAGCTTCTTCATCATCCTACTCCTCCTCCTCCTCCTCCTACCCTCTTCCAACTTCTTCAAGTCTTCCTTCTCTTACTCTTTTCATACCTAAAACCTCTCCTCTTCACCTCCTCCTCCTCCTTCTCCTCCTCCTTTTCTTTCTCCTCCTCCTTTTCTTTCTCCTCCTCCTCCTTTTCATTCTGCTACTCAGTCTCCTGTGTACCGCTACTCAGTGGCGTAGCCAGGAATTTATGATGGGGGGGTTTTGGGATTGAGAAATATTTATTAATTATTGTTGTCAATCCCTTCCAGCGTGAACGAACGAGGGTGCCGAAGGCGCGAAGCCCCTCGCAATTAGGGAATTTTTCTAATTGATAGCTTAATATGGTTTACTTTTTAAATTAAACAATTAAAACAATGATTTTAATATTAAATTTAAATGTTATTTTTGTGACATACGGACAATGCAGATTCCATTACAATTAAAGAGTTTGAAATTTATTAAAGACTTTCAACTTTCAAGTGAACAACAGTCAGTAGTCCAAAGAAGAGAAGGAAGGCCTAGCCTAATTACTATCGTCTATTGTCATTTTATTTTAGTGTTCATCAACCAGCAACAGTTTAGGCTATTTTATGTAAACTTTATGTAATAGAATTAGCCTCTCAACCTCTATATTAATTTACACTGTAAAGTCCAAACGTCTTTTCTGTTTGATAAATTCATTTATTATTTCATCTGTAGTTGGGGTATGTTCACGATGGACATTCAGGAGGGCCAGTCCATCGAGTCGTGTTTCGCTGGTAGTGTTTCGCAGATACGTTTTCAAACGTCGGAGAGTTGAAAATGAACGCTCACTTCAATACAGTTTTAAGATGATATTGTTTTGTTTGATGTGCATCAAAACATTCCTTTGCATCTTTCCAATTGGTAAATTTTTTTTTGCATAGTTGACCTAACGGTTGCCGACCTATGCCAGCTCCGTCCCGAGTGAACAAAACACAGTATTTACAAAATGCACCCTGTTCCAAATCAGAGAATGCCAACCATTTCCACTGAGAAAACCAATGGTATTTAAAACGTAAATTTCTGTGGCCTGCCGTAAATTGGCGTTAATGAAACTGTTTCGCTTTAAAGAGTATAATAACCTGTATATTTTTAACTTAATAAATGTGAACAATTTTTCTAAACCGCCGAAAAATTTACATTTTCGTAAAAATGTATGCTCTCGTTTACTACCGAAACAAGAAAGACGCTAAATATTAAATAATGACGTCATTCGCTGTAACCTTAAAGTACGGAGACAACGTATGGGACATCAGAAAAATAATGGAAATAAAATTTAATTATTACAGAAAATAAATTTAAATAATACAAAGGGAATAAAGTAATAAAGAGAATAAAGTAAGAAAAACAATTGTTACTAACAGTTGCTTTGTTTCTTCTTATTTAAAATTTTTTCCCCCTAAGCCAATGGCGTAGACAGGGGGTTTGGGGGTTAAACCCCCCTTGTCTACGCCACTGCCTCTACTCTTTTTCCACTTCTTGTTCTCCTCGTACTCTCTCTCTACTCCCGTAGCTCTCCTTCTAAGTCTTTTCCCTCCCCGTATTGTTTCCCATACTGTCTCTTTCGGTATGTTTCTCTTGTTCGAATTTTCCCCTATTTAAGCAAACCACCCGTCACCAACAAATAAAAGTATAAAACAACAGCAATACAGAAGATAAAGGATATACTTACTTATGATTAGTGCTTACACACACTAGCAACAAAGATTACAATTACGCACACACTGACAACTAAAATGACATCCTAAAATGTACAGCAGACTGTCCACTCTTACACTACTAAACAACAGCACCTAATGGGAAATCTGCAAAACACGTTCATAGCTTTATTAATTATTTATAGTAGTATTATGTCATAAAGCAGTTTCCATACAATCATGAACTGTATGGTAAATGTATTATTAAATGGCAGAAATAATACCAAATATTCATAGTTTAATTGATGTACTAGTGCAGTACTATGTGGCAAATTTAGAATTAAATGGCAGAAGTTGCAACAATATTCAGTGACTCTGTGTGGTGACTGTAATAATGTGTAGCAACTTAAATAAGATCTGAAAATGAAAGCTTAGAATCAGTAACATCAGTCAACCAGAGAAGCTACAAACTACCTGAAGTAATGTTAATTCGTCCTCAGTTAGTTTAATTAGCATACAATACTTTTTCGCTGTTGTGTTAAATTACAACTTGGTATGTACACTCTAAGTAAAACTCTCATCTTCCTTCAACTGGATCTCTGATAATCTGACTTTGGCACAGGTATGGAGAATATTTAGCTGCAGAATAATCTTTATGACATCTTTGAATAGGATGACAGTCAGAGAGCCTGAAGTGCCACTAGCACCAATAAAGTCACTGGAAACGGTGTCAACATGCCAGTGATGTATTATGAAGGCAGAGCAGTTCAACAGCAGCAGCAGCAGCAGCAGCAGCAGCAGCAGCTGTGCCTGTAGAGAAGTGCTATACATAGAAGCAGCTGTGGATTTGAAAAGAGTGTGCTCTCTCTCTCTCTCTCTCTCTCTCTCTCTCTCTCTCTCTCTCTCTCTCTCTCTCTCTCTCTCTCTCTCTCTCTCTCTCTCTCTCTCTCTCTCTCTCTCTCTCGCCTCTTTATCTGATCTATGTACAAAGAAAGGACTGGACAAACAAATGAATAACAAAGAGAAGACAGCAACTGTTGTATACAGGGACACATAGAGGGAGCGCTTCTGAGTAGTTACCTTGAAGGGGTGCTATATAAATTTTTGAATGAATGAAAACAAGACTTCTTCAGCTCCTGTATGATGCTCTTATTGCTTTCAAATTTAAAGCCATTGCACTTACGACTTCTGACAACCTTTTATACTGACAACTAAATGTGCACTAAGTTTATAACAAGCTATGAGCCATTTTTGCTACCTATATAACTTTGAAATAAAATTATTCTTGGAACAGCAATGGCAAAAGAAATCATGTAATGCAAATATTTATTAAACTTTGGGAACAGCACTTGTGAATAAGCTCAGCACTCGTGAATAAGCTCAGCACTCGTGAATAAGCTGAGCACTCGTGAATAAGCTCAGCACTCGTGAATAAGCTCAGCACTCGTGAATAAGCTCAGCACTCGTGAATAAGCTCAGCACTCGTGAATAAGCTCAGCACTCGTGAATAAGCTCAGCACTCGTGAATAAGCTCTTGCCCTGCACTTAGCTTTTGAGTGGCACTTTTGAAATTTGGAGTTTGCGATTACAATTACAACTCAAAATTCTCAAACATTCAGTTTTGAGTCTCTAACTCAAGAGTTTGATATCTCACGTGTTAATCTCCTATTTTTATCCATCTAGTTTAACTTGCGGAAATCTTGCTTGAATATATCTATATATATATATGTTTGAGCCACAGGCTAAAAAGTCAAATCTTGCGACGACTAATTCGATCACTTACAATCATTCAATCGTCGTGAAACTTGGCAGATAGACTCGCCCTCGCACACACTTCATTCTATCAAAATTTCAGCTCCCCCAAAAAGGCTAGCTTATAGAATCGGGGACTCAACTTTTCGAATCGGGGAACCCCTTTTCCGATACGCAGCGTTGCCATTGGCCAGCGTTGTCATTGGTCGCAACAGAAACGGGCGCGCTGCCTCATTAAACGCATGCTATGTCGTAAAATGAACGCGGACTATATATTTGTAGAGGTAACTGCTTCGTAAGACCCATTATAGGATACTAGATGGATATAGTAAAAACTTTGTTTTTACGGGCTGTATTTTATTTCCTATTTGTTTCAAACTGGGGCTCATAGTTTATAAAAGTGTGAACTCTGGCCAGCCACAATATTTAAAATCAGTTCTTATTCCCCAGACTTATCATTATTCAATGAGGTCATCAGATTACCTGGGACTGGTCATACCTAAATCAAGAACTCTTCTTGGTGAATGAGCTTTTTCGGTTGCTGGGCCTACTTTTTGGAACTATCTTCCTGTGTCTGTGTGCTGTGCTCAGTCGCTTGGGTCATTTCGTTCTCGTCTGAAAACTTACCTCTTTCAAATTGCTTATCCACCGTAGGCTGTCTCTCTGTCTCTTACGGACTCATCTTCTGGATGTTGACCTGATTACAGCTTGGTTTTGGTGTGCCATCGGTTGATGCCCTATGCATTAGACACCGGTGCAATAGAAGTTGCTAATTACAATTACAATTTTTTAAACCCTAACTGGACCAGCAAGTGACTCTTAAGCACGAGAAGCCTAAATCATGTCAGCCCTGTTAGTCTGTCCAGACCTAAAATTTTAATTAAAGTCCTAGAGAGTGGAGGGAGACTCACTAAATGAATACATCGGCGGCCAGCAGAATAAAGAAGGTGTGCACTAAATTAAGACCAAGGTTCATAAATTCCAGTGCAAGTGTGAAATAAAACTTATCTGTCAGCCAATAAAGCCATAAAATTGACAGACATCATATTTGTAAATAATAAACCTGATACTTGATATGTTAAAGACAACAATTAGTAAAATACCTGTCCAAAAATTCAAGAATGACACATATCAGCAACTGCTTTGAGCACAAACTGAAGAAGCAGCTTAACTGAATATCTCACAATCAACTGGCTCTCGTTAATAAGGAAATACCTTCAGATTCCATTACAGTGCTTGGACTTTTCTTCAGCAAACAGCTTCTTGCTCAATTGTGCATGGTGCCTCTGAAACACACAAAGCACCAAATGCAAGCATTTAAACCCAATGTCAAAGACAGATAAGATGTCAATTAGAAACCTTTTTCATTTTCCTGATTGGCAAGTGATTTTCAAGACTCATTTACGTACCCACACAGAGCAGAATATTTTTACCCAAAGACTACAACTCAGTAAGTTTGCACCTGATTGAATTACTGCCTGCATTATCCATTTGCAAAGACAGCTATCCTGCTGATAGTGTGAGACTGCAATGCATATGTTGGGCACATTTTGATGAACCAAGTTCCACAAAGAAGAAGTGCACTATCTGCCCTCCAGGTGGCGCTGCCTTTAGAGCGAGTTGTCATGCTTCTTCATGCCTCAGACAATCCCCAAACGCAAATCTTAAATGCCGCTAGCAATAAATAATTCAACAAAGCTGTTCTGTAACGTAGAAATCTAATATATAATCTCCGGCACATTTAACTTTGCTGAGAAATTGTCAATAGAGTTTTTGCATAAAGAAGAGTATCACTACAGTGCATACAGTATAGCATCTTAGTAAAGTACTGCATGGCTTTAGTTAATGGCAGGAACAGCCTCGAGTTCACAATTTATCATTAGACCTACTGATGCAAAAAAGCAGTTCTTTTAATGTAAAGTAAATTGACAAGAAAACTACAAAATCAAATCTTTGTCTTAAAATGAGAATCTCTAGCACAGATCTGAAATCCCAATCCTCACATCACTGCCAAAATCTTTCACTCAAATCTCATACCTTAAACAACTGAATAACAAATTAAATCTCAAAAGTCCAGCATTAAAGAATAATCAGTTTGCCAATGCAAGGCATCTATGTCAATTAAGTATCTCTTGCAAGTAAACTAGAATTGGAAAAATTTTCATTCCAATTTTATAGAAAAGAATTAATCAGTTATTTAGAATTGTCTTAAACACTACTCTGCAATGGAACTGTTCTTATACTAGCAGACATGTGCATGGCTAACAGCAGAGATTCAACAGTTTGTGAATGAATGAAATGCATCATGTTTTGACAGCAGACTGAGTGTCAGAAACTCACTAAATCTGCTATATAAAGTAATTATGGAGACACATAAACATACATCTATTCCAGGGTTGAAAATAAATTGGCGAGCGTTTGAAAGATCGCCTGCGTCTGAATAACAGAATAATGTCTAGTATTGACCAAACCTTGCCCGTGTCCTCATCACATGGAATGTTTAGACATGAACCCGACCGACCAGGAAGTTGACACCAGAAATGGCACACTGGGCAATAACGTTTTCAGCCCACAAACACACTGCGGGAGCAACCCCGTAGTGGGACTGAAGCGATTGCTCAGAGACTTTTAATGTAAAGTAAATTGACAGGCAAAATACAAAATCAAATTAATCTATTAGTCTGTTCTTTTTAAGTGTAACTGGGTCAATCAGTAGGCCAATTCTTAACTAAATTTCTAGTTCGTTCACTGCATTAAATATAACAGATTTCATATTTAGTTTCAGTACTTTTTATGTGGACTTCTCTCAGCTAACAGTATATTATGGGTGCCCATTGAAAGCATCTTCATCTCATGCAAAACCAAAATCTATCTATAGTGATTGAAACACATGCTAAGTATCACTTAGACCTAATGGTAAATGCCCAAAAATTCAGGTAATAAATTCTGAATCTTGTACGTAACCTATATGCAGTAGTTGAATTTTTTTCTAAAAATCACTTGAACCTACTCATAAATGTCATTGACAACCTGACAATGCTCTAGATTTTGATCTTATTTTTACCCCACCAAAGTAAACAATTCACAATTCAATCATCGAACTGTTAGCAAAACAATTGTAACCATTGTCTGTACTCTCTGCCATTTTGTTAACGCTCATATTACTTTATGAATGTAAAACTTATAAACATATAGACCAGTAGTAAGCAGCAGAAGACTGTAAACATAGAGCTATATAAATTAACTGGATGCAGGATCTGTCAGTGAAATAAGGAAGTGAGTTGGAAACAATGGATACACGATGATTTGGCTCATCACAAATCTCTAAAAGTCAAAACAAGTGGCCATATATACATATTATACTTCTATAATTAGCCAATTAAATTCCGATCTTTACTCTATAGCTACGTTACAAACGGAATCTTTATTTTCCAAAACTGAATCTTGAGTGACATTTAAATTGCAAACTATAAGTCAAGCCAAGAATTTGGTTCACCTGTCACTAGCAATGTATCATATTATAAGCACAGTAACCAACCTATTATTTATTCATACAACTATACAATTCAACTACATATTTTTGGTTCTTTGCAAGAATCACTCAATACATTTGACATCTGAATGAACAAAAGGAGCACATGATAGAAAAGCAGTCAAAGAAACAAAGTTGGTCCATTCATTTAAAGACATAATACTTGCAGTAACTTCTAATTATTCTGCTATTAAAAATCAAAATACACACACACACACACACACACACACACACACACACACACACACACACACACACACACACACACACACACACACACACACACACACACACACACACACACACACACACACACACACACACACACACACACACACACACACACATACACATACATATAATAAACATAGTATTTTATACTTTTATAATGAGTCAATTGATCTTTGCTAATAAATAACTGATAATAATAGTCGCAAAGTATACATTATTATTTACTTGTGTTACAATTATTTTGATTACTCAGCTTATAAATTTTTTTGCTAACTTAATTTATTGTTTTGACTCCTTTGCCTGACGCTTTTAGAAAGAGCTAAAAACCACTCCATAGAGCTTAAACCGATACATTTACATGTGGTTACATTACGATAGATACCAGAGGTGCCCAGTTAAGGTCAGAAGAAACCAGAAGCGAATGGTCAATTAAAGTCTAAGACTGATTAGACTGAAGTGCGACTGGAGAGAGAGAGAGCAGCATGATGAAGCGAATATGATCAAGTCCGAGGACTGGTAAATAGCTCTAGTAAATATTGATCCCATGACACAAATGACGCCTCCTCAGTTGTGTAATGCGAGAGATAACATTCATCATCCGGTCTAGGGCTATAAGGCAGATTGAGCCTTGATTAATAATTGTTCCATACTCAATGGCCATGGCATCCTGGCCATCCTCCTCCTCTGCTCGGCTGCTGCCAGCGGTCACTACATGGCCGCCGCCGCCACTGCTGCTGCTGCTGCTATCCTCCTCCTTGTCTAAGTATCAATGCCTTGACGGCTCCGTTAAATCTCTTCATCTCGTCTCCGACTACCAGTCTGATTGGGTTGTCATGACGACCGTGGAATTTATCACTGCAACTCGCCGGAATGGTCGACGTACATAAGGAAATGCACAGCACAACCCATCTGCCCCGGTCTGGTCAACCAACAAACCACACGTCGTCTGGTATGGACTAATAACAAAACATGACTGCAGTTCTTCAGGGCGGTGCATTCGCAGCCTGCTTCAACTGCTAAACATGACAGGAAGTTCATTTGAAAACACACTTCCACTTAGTTGAGTCCTTTCCTTGTTGTGCCTTTGATTGATATTTGAGTGCACTTGATATCTATCGTTGAGCCGTCCTTATGCACTGATGCTCCTCCCATGAAAGAAGTTCCTAATATTTCCAAAGCATTGATAGTCTGTGGCTGTCTTTCTATGGACCTGAAGGAGTCACACATCTGCAAATGTTTCCTAGTCGTTCCAGATTTAATGATGCCTTCATTGCAGCAGACACAATGATTTCTCACTGCATGTTCAACCACACACGTCTGTCTGACTGACATTTTGAGGCTCAGTGCAGCATCATGTTCGAACAAATGAATGAAAAATATGAGATTGGCATGCCAAAGATACAATGTGGCACGGGGTTAAATTTGTATTAATGAGATGTGTTTGTAACAGAAATGTTAATACAACCCATTAACACCAACTCACCTTCAGCACAAAATTTAAGAAAGTCTCAGAAATACCATAGATCTAAGTTTCAATCCATAACACTCTTAAGACAAGAACTGTTGAGCCTTCCATGCATGTGTTATTACCCTAAAGCCTGAAGCCATCTTGTTCAGTGACCTATTCATGTTATTCTGTCACAGTTTCCTTTACATGGTGATGGATGATAAGAACCTGCTTACATTACAATAGGCAACTTGCAACACAACTAAGTCAGACGGACTTGCAATCCCTAAACCTCGGCCAAACCTAACGACAATGAACCTAACTAACCCAGCCCAGTGCAAGCATCTCTTTGCTTTCTAGTTCCAGTGTTAACACCAGACACGCCGGCAATCTTCTACTGTGTCAATCTGTTTTCCGATCCCTTAATTATGTTTTCTTTTGGCACACGTCCTCCTCCTCCTTCTCATCCTTCTCATCCTCCTCCTTCTCATCCTCCTCCTCCTTCTCCTCCTCCTCCTCCTTCTCCTCCTCCTCCTTCTCCTCCTTCTCATCCTCCTCCTCCTCCTTCTCATCTCTCTCCTCTGGCCAATAAAATGTCAGAGTGTGAAGAGATCCTTCTTCCTAGGCCACTGAGGAACAAAGCTCAAAATGGCATTAGCTGATGGGACGACATTATTACAGATTTCCGAGTAAAGTGATATAAAGGGAGCAAGGAGCCTTGCGCCAACTCGCCGCTGCCGCCGACCACCACTCGGCCACCGCCGCCCCCGCCACCACAGCCGTCACCACGCGCTGGGTTGCCCAGTTGTGCAGTGCACTCATCGGCCGTCATCCAAAGCATAATTATAAGCAAACGTAGGTATGGCACATTAGCACAGAAGTCAAGTTGCTAATTACACAAACAACTGCTACTAAAGAAACCACATCACCATCAACATAGATTGCATGAATCCAAACAAAGCAATTCACAAATAGGATAAGTCAATCTTAAACATGGCACCCGATAACAGCAGCAACCAATTCTTCTCTTCATCTCAATTCCGATTTGCCAACTGAAACTATCAATATCACAACCATACCCTTTAAACAAAGAGTATCATCACAAGTGAACATCATGTATATGCAAAATGTTTTGTCAAATGAAAAACTATTTCAGTTGTGCAGAAATGTCAGTTGTGTCAACCTTCTGTGCAGTGTGCTAAAACTCATAGTTATCAACACCAGTGGTGATAATATCTTTGCAAACCAAAATGAAAAGCCATGCACAGAAATGTGTCAGTAACTTCAATTCTCTTAAACTTGGCACATAAAGCAAGGTAAAGCAAGCAAGATGCTTAGAATGAATGTCACTAAAACATCATATTTGGATTGACAATCAACAAGTGAGGTCCACAGACTCGGTGCTTGGTCTAGCCTCCAGTTTCATCCACTCACTTCACTCACTTGACATATAACTTGTTTCAATTATTGTCACAAAGAATGAACAGCAACTTCATCTCCATGGATCAGCAACAGCCACAAATCCACCACTTTAAAAGCCAAAGAGCAAAAGACTGAAAGAGTGAAACCGAGGTTGACAGGTACCTTAATAATTAAAGGTGCTGTTTTAAATAATTTAAAAAAGCACATATATAGGAAGAGATATACCTCTGCCATTGCAGGGAAAATAACCCTTGACCATTTGTACTGTCAATCCAGGATGCTAACCGCTCGGCTATTGTCCATCTGGTCTTGATAGTCCATCAAAGACATATTTTATCTAATCATTTCATGCCTGATAGTGTAGCATTTACCATGCTGGACTGTCAACCAAAAGGTTCAGAATTCAAAGCCCCTAACCAGCAGGAGTCTATCCCTTCTAGGAGTGGCCTTTGTTCCTAATGATATAATATACTTTCATCCACTATAAACTTTATTTAGGTTAAACAAGCAGAATAATAAAAATATTGAATAGCACATCAACTGATCTACTTGCTTATTGTTATGATTGTACTGTTCTGATTATGTAATGAACTGGTTCAATAAACTCGATTGATTGATTGATAAATTGATTGATTGATTTATTGATTGATTGATTGATTGATTGATTACTTTGCCAAACTGGTCCGCTGGTGACATGGCAATGTAAAGCTGAACACTGGTATCATCGGCATACCGCTGTAACTGGATTCCAAAGGCTATGTGACTGATTGGTGAAGTGAAAATTTATAAAAACAGAGAGCCAAGAATGGATCCCTGAGGGATACCAGCAGTGCAGAGAAAAGGATCCGATTGAGCAGTACCAATACCCACTTGCTGAGACCGGTTGAAGAGGTATGAAGCTAACCAGTACAACAGACACCAAAACTTTTACCAAGTCTAGATAACAGTAATAATAATAATAATAATTCTTCCTTTATTGAAACAATCCGGTTGACACATCGCAACCGGTACAGTTTACAGTTATGCAATTGAAACAATTCACAAGAACGCAAATGACAGAAGACATAAATCTTAACTACTAACAGAACAGACAGCCTGCAATACACGGCGCTAATAGCAGCCTACAAAGCATGTCCGCCCTATGGGTCTCGAACTCGGTACCTCTCGCTCTCTACGCCAGATGTTATCCAATGCGCTATCGGGCCCCCTGAGTAGCTGGTAGTCAACAGTGTCAAAAGCAGTACTAAGGTCGAGGCATACTATACTGAGAGCCACATCTTTCTTTATCAATAGATGAGAAGATGCTCCAGAATAAAGGCTCATCTTAATCGTATACTGTCCCTAAATCCTACTTATGGACTTCATACCTACATCACTTATTGTTTATTATATTTTTCCCATGTTATTGCTCATTTGACCAACTTGTATTTTGCTGAAGGCTGTTTTCCATCATGCCTTGAATAAGTCTTAGTCACGCCTTTACTTAAGAAACTTCAGACTCATCTCCAACCTTAATGACATTGTTAAGATTCATTAACATCACTTCCTTATATGGAACAAGAAACACATTGCTTCATCTCCTAATTTCAGTCTTTACCAATCAGATTACCATGAAGGCTACTCGACTGAAGCTAGAACATTCAGGAGGTTAGCCCCTCGAGTCAGAGCATCGACAAACTGATGAAGGCCATAAGTGGTGAAGCTATCAGCTAGGTCATCATTGATATGACCAACAGATCCAGGGCAGTTCAGATCACCACAGATCAGAAGTCCTTCACCACCCTCGATGTAGATGGGCAATATCAGAGTCATTACATCATATATATTACGGTGTCTCTATTGTTAAACTGGTTGTCGTCTTGGCCTGCAGCATTTCCCATGAGGTAACCAAATGGCGCAAGTGACAGCAATAACGCTGGACCATAAAACTTCACTCAACTGCCTTCTGCGATTTTTTTCCTTTGGGGGAACAAAAACTGACCCAGCTGTACCAGGATAAGTGCCTATGTTCACACACACAACATATTTTCTACGAATATACATACATGAGAATAGGCCTGTACATGATGTTGGGTGGCAAGGATGGTCTTAGCAACAGCTATTATGATCGATTTCAATGCACCAGTGTATTGGATTTATTTCATGCACATACCAATCCCCAGAAGACCAATTAATCACTGGCTAGGCAGACATCTTCACAACAAGCAACATGTCTGATCGTAATTTTTCAGAATAAATATGAAATTTCTCAGTATTCTTAGGAAACAGTATGCAAAATTCCAGACAGTTGGTTTCCAGCAGTGATAGCTGCTATGGGTCAGATAGATTTCTACGATGTAAACTTATGCAATCACCAGTCCTAAGTGCTAGTCGATAGCTCATACGCTCTTTCATCAACAAAAATACATATTTTAACAAATCTACAGAAACACAGTCATCAGCAAAACAACCAAGAAAGGTCAATATCACTTCACAGGATTATTAGTTGCTGTGTTGCTTGTCAATATTGTAAGTGGTTCATTATTGGAAGGGTGCAAATCAAAAGGAGATAATCCAAATGGCAAAATAATTAAAGAGGTACATGTTAATAAAGCTGCAAAATTATAAGGGTGCAATGATATGTGCAAAATCATAAGAAAACAATGGGGTACAGTAATAAGATTACAATCTCAAAGGGCTACATCATAGTAAGTATTAAGGTTTAAGCAAATTTCGTGGAAACATCTCTCATCTGCACTAATGCCATACCTAAAATACAGGTAGGAAATACTGTAAATCTAATGACAGCAGTCACAGCACCATCTTTAAAGGAGAGTATGTCTGCTAACCTTCATCATCTTACCAGCTGGACAAAAATCCTAGATCCCTCCATATCCCTCAACCTAGACAATGCATCCATCCACACATTCACCCGCCAATTTTCCTGTCCGCAACTTAGTTATGCATTTTGACCAAAACATTGGCTACTCCTAGCATATTACTCATCTTTCCCCTCTTGTTTTATGCACATCCGTGATCTTTGCAGATCTACAGAAACACAGTCATCAGCAAAACAACCAAGAAAGGTCAATATCACTGCACAGGATTATCGACGACAAACCGCATCTACAGTTGCATCTATAGTCCATGCTAAACTTGACTATTGCAATTCACTCTTCCTGAATATAGACACCACCCAAATACACCGTGTTCAAGCTGGCGTTTATCCAGAATGCACTTGCCCATGCCGTCACTAAAACCGCAAATACCATCACATCACTCCTGTCCTCAAATCACTCCACTGGCTTAAAATACCTGAAAGAATCGAATACAAAGTCCTTTCACTTACACACAACACACTTCAATTATCTCAACCCTCCTACCTTAGTAAGTTGTTCACAGTCCAACCACTTCACTCAACTCACTCCTCTTCCACCCTAACACTTCACCGCCCTTCCATCACCTCATCACTAAAATTTGCAAATTGCTCCATAGCCATAGCTGTTCTGCCTCTTTGGAATAAACTCCTGCCAGAATTACAGCAATTATCTGATCCATCCTAAGAACTCACCAAATGCTCACACCTTGCTATCTCTTCACAGGTCTTTCACTTAAAACTGAAAAACCGCTCTTTTACCAATCCTATCCTGATTCCTCCTCTTCCCCTTTCCTCCCTTGCCATTTCAATTCTATCTACCATAGCCATCTGATTGCCTGCCTGCCAGACCCCTTTGGATCTTGACCATGGATCCAATTTTGACCTACCTGCCTATCGATATTGTTTTGACTAAGCACCTGTGAATAAGCTGGTGGATTCCCACGACTGCGCCATTTTTGGTGCTGTAGAAGTCTTGAGATTATGATTACGATTACGTCCCATAATCTAGCCAGATTCTCGCACATATTCTCGCTCCCCATTCATGACACCTTGTATAGGCTCCCCATTGAAAAGAGACTACAGTTAAAACTGCTCGGGGCTTTGATCGCTGTCTCTTCACACATCTTGGAGACCTTCACACCGGCCTCAAGCTGTCCTGACAACCGCTGGCTGCATTTGGCTTCCCAGTCAGTTCATGGTCCCGCGCCCTTGCAAGTCGGTGCAAGCTGGGTGCACCTTTCCCTCTGTGGGTCCCTCTATCTGGAACAATCTGCCACCAGGCTTACAATCATTTGCATCTTTAACAGTTCAGGAAACGCTTTCTGCCGGTATTAAAACACATTTGCTTAGAGATTTATAGGTAGCCATGCATGAGCGCCCTTGTGAGTTACTTAAAGGGTGCCATATCAATGTTCCCTCTAAGGTGTGCAGCTGCGCGGCTGCGCAGCTCATTAAAAAATGCCGCGCGGCAGTTACAAAATTCTGTGCACAGGTTGGTAGGAAAGAGATAATAGATATGAGCTAAAGTTTTGTTTAACTAGACATTGAATTATTAACTTAGCCTGCTTAAGCCATCCATCTTCATCTTATACTATAATTCTTAAAGTTTGTCCTTCCGTATGTATGTATGTATGTTTGCAATGCATCGCTGTCCGGCTAAAGGCTCCGAAACGGAACGGTTTAGCGAGTTGAAAAATTTACAAAGCATTATTACGCAACGTCTAGGTCAACGCGACTATTTTCAGTTCGCAATTTTATTTAAACGCCGATATATGGCCATTTTAAATTTAACTTTTCAGCGAGCTTATTTCAATACCGCCCATAGTAAGGCCATTTGTTCACGTCACGCATGCTTAATAAGCAATCTTACGTCACACGGAGCATCTAGCAACCAATCAGAAGTCGCCACGGGCGAATTTCTAGGTCAGCGCAACCATTTACAGATTTGGTGACCTAATTACACTAAGCTCACATTTTTGCAACCACGGCCATTGCCGATTTTCTAGGTCAAAGCAACTCGAAACTTACTTTAGCTATTCGAATTTCTATCTCATCCCAATTACTTTCAGCTCATAATTTGCTTTCAATTCCGATTTATGGACATTATAAGCATGCCCATTTGTCCACGTCACTAAAATTAATATGCAATCTTAAATTACGTCACGCGGCTAAATATGCAATCTTACGTCACGCTGGCCAACGGCAAATAATACGCCTATTATAATTTAGAAATAACCCGTGTAGTACGGGGAACAAAATAATACGCCTATTTCAGGTAGAGATAAACCGTAAAGAACAGGGAACAAAATAATAATATTGCCTATAATTATAAGGTAGAGATAACCCGTGCAGTACACGGGCAAAGCAACTATGTTCACCTCTAAATATCGTTTCCATTCAGATATATGGACATTTTTTTTAATATTTGAAGCCCATCAGCAAATATAGTAAGTAAGTAGCCTTTATTTGCAGCCGTTAAAAATTACGCCTGGGGAAAACCCGGGCGAACGCCGGGTAAAAATTGCTAGTTAATAAATAAAATACAGCCCGTAAAAACAAAGTTTTTTACTATATCCATCTAGTATCCTATAATGCGTCTTATGAAGCAGTTACCTCTACAAATATATAGTCCGCGTTCATTTTACAACATAGCATGCGTTTAATGAGGCAGCGCATCCGTTGACCAATGGCAACGCTGGCCAATGGCAACGCTCCGTATCGGAAAAGGGATTCCCCGATTCGAAAAGTTGAGTCCCCGATTCTATAAGCTAGCCTTTTTGGGGGAGCTGAAATTTTGATAGAATGAAGTGTGTGCGAGGGCGAGTCTATCTGCCAAGTTTCACGACGATTGAATGATTGTAAGTGATCGAACTAGTCGTCGCAAGATTTGACTTTTTAGCCTGTGGCTCAACCAAGCAAGCAATCAATCAAGATTCCTGCAAGTTAAACTAGATGGATAATAAAATACAGCCCGTAAAAACAAAGTTTTTACTATATCCATCTAGTATCCTATAATGCGTCTTACGAAGCAGTTACCTCTACAAATATATAGTCCGCGTTCATTTTACAACATAGCGTCCGTTTAATGATGCACCGCGCCCGTTTCTGTTGCGGCCAATGGCAACGCTGGCCAATCACAACGCTCCGTATCGGAAAAGGGGATTCCCCGATTCGAAAAGTTTAGTCCCCGATTCTATAAGCTAGCCTCTTTTGGGGGAGCTGAAATTTTGATAGAATGAAGTGTGTGCGAGGGCGAGTCTATATGCCAAGTTTCACGACGATTGAATGATTGTAAGTGATCGAACTAGTCGTCGCAAGATTTGACTATTTAGCCTGTGGCTCAATCAAGATTCCCGCAAGTTAAACTAGATGGATAAAAAGACATTATTACAAACGTGTATTTCGCCTGTACTGTAGTCTGCAGTTACAATTTAGAATCACAATCATATGTTTCTGAAAATGTGATGCTCAGTTTTAGTGCTCACGTGGAAAAGAAGCTGCTTAAACAATTGCCAGTTCCGCGCACACATGAAAAATATTAGAGGGAGCGTTGTGTCATACAAGTGGTCTGATACATACACACATACATTCTGCTTGCTGCCTGCCTGACACAGTTGTATGTGTCATCTATATAGGCTGCTGTCACAAATTGCAGTCGTGGAGGCCTTCCAACCAGCTTTGAATGAATTCAGCAAAGAAGCAGTATATCTGACTATGCCAATGCTATGCATTTTCCAAGGTCAACAAAGAAACAATAAAGTTGTGACTACCTAACTGTAAGCAACAACTTGTCATCTGCAAGGTGGGTGCACTCCTGGAGCACGTGCTGCTTCTACAGGTTGGATTAGATATGTATGGAGTGGGTGGTGCAATCTGTTTCTTGATTCCACTCATTCATTCTCGCATGCTTCAACTACTGTACTTTCCTCCTTGAAGGCCTGTGGAAGTTCAGAATCCATCAGGTTCAGTACATCCTCAACTGCACCACTCAACTACTGGTCAATCTGTAAGTTCACTCATATATTAGATGAAACAAGAGACCCAATCCACTAGTGTGTGCCACTGAGAAAAGAATGAAGCTAAAGATTCTGCTTGCACTAAATTTTCAAACTACCCCAAAATGTACCTATTTAGATACATAGTCATGTTTCCATCATTTTGAGGAGGTATGCACTATATTAAGTATTCTGAAGCATAAGTTAAGTGTTGTTAGTTAAGCCAGTTATTCTCATTTTTTTCTGACAATGCTATTTGAGTAGACTATACTCAACTGTCATCCCTCTGCTAACATGGTAAACGGGTATCCCTAACTTAGCGGGACTTCAGTCCCTTCTGGGAACCCGATTGTTTCCCTTAAATGTTAATAAGATAATCATGTGATCTGTCTGTTTTAATTTCCATACTTATGATCGTTGATTATGATTATTCTGGATCACTACTTGTAAACTATTCTATGGAAACAATAAAAGGATTGATTGATTGATTGATTGATTGATATGTACATAATGCTATATATATATATAATAGATTGTGGAAGCAGCATAAGCTATCAGTGCTGTAGATTTTAACGATTAATTAATCGATTAATCGTTACAAATTTTATTCAATTAATCAAAGTTACATTTTGGAGATTAATCAATTCATTTTTTAAATCAGTATCAGCCCTAATATATACACATATACATCCTGTATAGTGTGCAATGATATTTTCTTCAAATTTTGGCCAAAATTGTGATAAGTTTGTGGCTGAATATGCAGATACAAAATAAGACATTAGCTGAGATCATTGGCAATAACAGCAGTCAGTTGCAAGTGACGTGCATGTTGTGAATGTAATGTGATTTTACAATGACTTAGCTTCATATAATCTACAGCCTGGAAGTCATCAACCCAGTTCAATTATGATAATTTAATAACAGCTAACTGTGGAAACTGACATAAGATGATTAATCATTAGTGACTCTACTTTGAAGAAATAAATGTCGTGCCACAAATAATACGTGCCGACTGATTTGCAAAGAGTATGGAATGTGACTTGACTTGGTGCAGTTTACTGCAGTGCAGTCAAGCTGCAATCTCTGATTATATTGGTTCCTTGGGGATTAAATTCAGGTAACTAAAACTCTGATCATTATTCAAACTCAACAGTGACCCAACGATCGTCTTCTTCCATTGCTCTGCAACAAAATTAACTTGGTACGATCGATAAATGCAAAACCCGGATCGAATGAGAAGGACGTGGAAACTGAGCAGAGGAGGCTGAGTTGGTGTGACATGCAAAGTCTGCCGATGGACGCACTGTGTTTACCTGTATGGCACACAATCGATTCACCAATTAGACACATGCCGCCATTTAAACAGAAGAAACGTCGTGGACAGATTCAGCAAAAGGCGACCTTCGACGCTGCATCCACCTCAACAAACGCTGTCACTAAGTCTGTCTATACATCTGTCTGTCCTTCTGCCTCCTTCTATCTGTCTGTGTCTTTATGTCTGTCTGTTTGCCTTGCTTCTTCCTACTGCTGCCTTAAC
The DNA here is from genome assembly GCA_020284085.1 of Aporrectodea caliginosa. Classification (NCBI taxonomy): domain Eukaryota; kingdom Metazoa; phylum Annelida; class Clitellata; order Crassiclitellata; family Lumbricidae; genus Aporrectodea; species Aporrectodea caliginosa. The sequence continues at coordinate 527,306 of JACEVL010000137.1, read as the reverse complement.
AATCATTAGCAGCATAAAGGAATCAGGGCTCAGTAAATCTGAGTGTACCTGTTGCAATTTAATACCTGTGGAAAACGTAACCGATGCGATGGATTCGTCTGGAGGACAAAAATGGAGTGTCCCTCCTTCTCCCCTTCCCTCCTCACGACAGCCAGTGGCAGTGGAGTGGGTTAAATCAGCAGATGAGTAAATGAGGGAGGGAGGGAGGGAAGGAGGGAGAGAAAAAAAGGAAGGAAAGAAGGCTCAGTGCTCCTGCGATCATCACACATAACAAAGCTAATTAATCTCTGGTTACTAGCAACAGATCATCACAATGCATTCTAAATGGAGATACACAGAAATCTAGTGCATTGTCCTTCACTTGCACAGGAAAGAGTCTGGAAAAGAAGTCATCACGAATTCATTACTTCAGTGGAAAACTCTTAGCTAAAGACCGCACATACGGCCTACACACACATACACACACACACACACACTGACTCTCTTACTCCATATCTGACTCTAACTGTCGAATTACGTAACTGTTGGCTGACAATAGAAGCATCCTATTGCCAGTCTATGCAGATGAAAGGGATGGTACAGTGCAGCCCAATGGGCACATCTCACTAATCCTACATGGGCCCTAAATGTCTCAGAGATATTTGCAGTGAGGATGTCTTCAGGTTTGAATTGCCAAGAGACAGAGTTGTTGATCCAAAGCGGATTCTGATTTAAAGTCAATTTACACAGAGTGCACTGGTGACCGAAATTCAATTCAGAGCAACCACTTTTCCAAGATAATATAAGTCTCCAAAGCACTTCAAAGACTTTTGAATTTCCACCTCTCTAGGAATTTCCACCTCTCTAGGGAATTTAGAAGCCTGTTATTTTCTCTTCTTAGTCCTTACCAATTCAGCTTACCATGAAGGCTACTCAACTTAAGGAGCCCTTACCTCGATTCTGGATAAAATCTGTTCAATCAATCTCAGCCAGAGGTGAGGTCGGTCTCTAAGGTCTTTCTACTACAACACCTTGGCTTATTGTTACATTTGTGACACTTTGGGAGAAAAAGTCCTAAAACGAAGGCGTTTTTACTGTATACAGAGCAAATCAATTGGAACATACAACAGGTCATATTTGTGGGTTTGCTTGTTTGCACTCGATATAATGCTGACAGGCCATAACGTTATTTATTTCTCCATTATTTATTCTGTCTCCTGTGTTATGTTGAGCAACCAATGGTGGTTGATGCCAACAGTAGATAAGTGTTAATGAACTAAAAAGCTTTTGAAAGACTAGCTAAATCCAACTCACTTGAGAGACCTTTTCCAGTGAAGTATTGCATCTTGTGGTTCAGTGTTGGTAGGGTGTTATCTGTGTATATATTACATGACCATAATTCAGACTAAAAGTGACCAGACAAGCCATTCCTACCAGAATGCCAATATAAGAGTTTTAACTGCACAGGGAAACTCTGCATCACAGTGGGGCCCAAAGCAGAAAGTAGAAGTAAAGTCCTGCAAGGGGAGAATAAAATTTAATTAGCAAGAATCTGATTTGGACAGTTTAATGGCTTATAGTATACTTAGCATTTATTTTATTCTGTTAGCAGATTAAACTGAATACAGATTATTAGCATTTGGATCTCTAATATCAGTGGTTGGCCCCTCCCTCTGGAACGGGCTCCCTTTGACGCTACGCTTGCATCCCAGAATCCACTCTGAATCTTTCTATACTTGCCTCAAAACTGTCCTTTTCAGCCGTGCTGGGGTCGGGAGCGCTCCTGAGTAGTAACCTTGAAGGGGCGCTATATAAACCTTCGTAATGAATGAATGAATGAATGACAACAATTAAACGCAATGAAGTGCTTTTTACTGTCAATGATTATGTGAAAATTTGGTAGTGCTCTGCATCAAAAGTTGTAACTGGTTACAGAGAAACATAGCAAGGACTTGTCATGTAAAACATGTACCTTGGCACAAATTCTTTGCTGCAACTGTGCACAAGTTTTTGACCTTGACCGGTGATTTATTGAAATGTCCATATGCACTCTGCATCACCAATTAGGAACATAACTATAATACTGTAGAAAAATGTGTCTACTAACAGCCACCCTTGATTTAATTCTTATTAATGATTCATCATTCTATCATGTTGTCATTTTTAATGCGTTATAAAACTCCTGGTACACCTATCCCATAAAGGCTTGTCTGTTTTTTCATTTAGGATGATGAAATATCAGATTGTCCCACAAACACACTGGTTACTTTGTCCTTTATCATGCACATCCTTTAATTGGAATTTTGCATGTACAAATAAAACTCTCAAACTACACAGTGTTTTTTCTTCCAGCTAACATCCATGATAGACTTATTGTCACTTAAATTAAATTTATCCAACACTAAGCGAACATGAACTTTGTACAAGCAATAGCCAAAGACAGAAGTTAAATAAAAGATTACAGAGACTGGAAGTTGAATCAAAGATTACAGATCATTTATACCAAAGATACCATAGCCAAAGATAACCAATCTTGCTGATTCTCAGATGTATGATGGGTTGAGTCACACTTATATAGACAGCTCACTTATATAGACCATGTACCACAAAATAATTTCCATTCGAAATAAAATTCCTACTTCTATTCATATTTCCGTTCTCTGTAGCTTATTTCAGTCCTCATTCTATTCTTGTTCTTAAAATAATTCCAAATTTTCATTCTTATTCTCGTTAATGGAATTGATAATTTTACATGTAATTCCTATTTCCATCAACGAAATTAGCACTGATTCTATGTATTGCAGCATTTTAAAAATGCCATATCAGGCAGTTCTGCAATTTAATGCTTACCATAAAATGTGTCAGACACTGTTTCCAGGCCAAAAGCTGTTTCCATTATTCAGACTAAACAAATCAATGTCAATAAGGTGTCCAGCCAAGAACTGCTGCATGTTTACTGGATGATGGTATCTGTTAACAGCAGATGTAGTCCTGACTATGTCATCACAGTATCAACTGCCGTATATACAATACATGGGATAACTCTGGACAGCAATCTTACATTTTAACTCCTCATGACAAACCTTTTCAAACTGTGCTTTGTTTCTGTCAAGAGTATTTCACAAATCACAGCTTGCTCCAAAATCCGTTTCATCTGGATTATGTCAACTCCATGTAAACTCAGTAGAAATTACTGTGATAGGCTTCAATGCTTCCAAAATTCGCTGGTACTATACTGCCTGCACATCCTTGAACAAACTCTTTAAGCCTATTTTGTCAGTTGCATTGGCTTCCTGTCAGTGTTGTGCACGAGACCAAAATTCCAAGACCAAGACCGAGACCAAGACCGTATGGTCCAAGACCAAGACCGGTACATTCAAGACCGAGACCAAGACCGCATTTTTCGGTCTCGAGACCAAGACCGCGGTCTCGAAACCAAATCACTGCTTCCTGTAGAATATCGGATCCAATTTAAACTGGCCTGTTGTACCTTTGGCACAAGCATCACAACCTGCACTCTTTAATTATGGATCTTACGTGGACATGTCCTGAATCCACTCTTAACACTTAACGACGAACATGTCCTAAAAGCGACAGGGAAAATAATGCACCTTGTTGTTTAAGTGTTAATATACTCTGTAATAGTAACTAGACTTCTGAACTCTCTAAGCAGCTGCTTCAATGTTTTTGAAAGTGCTACCTAAGTCTTAAGAGAAATCTAGCAGATTGGATTTCTATCCAATCTGCTAGATTTCTCTTAAGACTAAAGTCATTCAAATCCAGACTCAACATTTCCAGTTTGGAATATCCAGCTGAATTCCCTTATGGTGTCTCTGCAGATCTCTTTTTGCCCATCCTTGCACCTTAGTGTCCTTCTTCAGTGTCAGGTGCCAATCGTTTGGTAAAAAGGATCCCATTCTGTAAGCTATGATGCTAAGTATGTCCTTTTTTTTGTTCTTGGCAGCTGTGTTGCCTAAAGCCAGTTTCATCACATCCTTCCAAAGGGTAAAGAGAGAGATTAGGGGTAAGGCTTTGAAAGTTTGTTGAACTTTGTTCAGTAACAATAATGAAAGAACATAAAAAACTTTTATGCTGTTAGGCTTCTCCTCTTTGAGTATTAATTCAGAGCATAATAATTAATAGAAATTTGTACTGATTTTAAGTGTGTAAGAATTGGCTGATGTTACCAATATGACAGTAGGCCTACACTGAGTACAGGATGTACAAAATGTGCCCAAAACAAGAGTTCTCTCGTCCTGTGAAGCACGAGAGAACCTGCCACTCTGAGAGCCCGCTCTCTTCACTGCTGCCTAACAACACAGATCACATGAGAATAAATTCCATGTTGACGTATTCTATTGTCTAATTTTGAAACATTCCAGTTTCTTCCTTAATTCATTTCCTCATTTATTTGACACATTATACATGCAAAAACAGTAAATCTGAATCTGGGGCAGAAGACATAATTATGCACATCAACAACTTGTTTAACAGGGTAGGGTCATTGTGTGGAGTCTATGCAGTCACACAGCACAAACTCCATTAACCTTTACACAGAGGGGGTAACACAGCACAAACTCCATTAACCTTTACACAGAGGGGGTAACACAGCACAAACTCCATTAACCTTTACACAGAGGGGGTAACACAGCATAAACTCCATTATACCTGTGTCACCCATGTCACAGACACTAGAAGACATGCTTTCAAGAGCATGTCTTCTAGTGTCTGTGACCTGGGTGTCAAGCTTGACTGCTCCCTCACGTTCACTGAGCACATATGTAACCTGACTCGCTCCTGCTTCTTTCAACTGAGGCGTCTCAGAGCCATCAGACGATCGGTCTCTCCCTCTGTCTTTACCACCATAGTACACGTGTTTATCTGTTCCCAACTAGACTACTGCAACTCACTCCTAATGGGCCTCCCGAAACAGCGTCTTTCTCCCCTTCAATCGGTCTTAAATGCCTTGGCTAGGCTCATTGCCTGACTCCTTCGCTTTGCGCATATCTCTACATATATGCTTGATGTCTTGCACTGGCTTCCTATCACTGTACGCATCCATTATACGATCCTCTTTCTAGTCTCCAAGGCACAGCTGAGCAGTGCCCCAAAATATCTTTGTGACTATAATGTGAAAACCGTTATCTGTTACCTCATTTCGTTCCTTGCTCACTGCTGATTGGCTTGATCTTTTTGTTCCTAGGACTAGGACTGCCTTGGCTCAATGCCGGACATTTGCTGTGGTTGGTCTCTCTACTTGGAATGACCTCCCCTCACTAAGGGCTAACCTAATGACGGGCTTTTCCTCTTTGGTCTCTCGGTCGTTAAAGATGTTTCTTTTTCCCCGGGGTTCTCGTGCTGAGAGCGCCTCTGAAGTTATTCTGAGAGAAGCGCTATATAAATCTATAGCTACGATACAATTGTTCATCTTTTAAACAACTATTTCAGCATCAGTAACTTTCCAACAACTCCACAAACTTTCAACACTCCCAACGTAAATTGGTACTCACTTACCCCCACCCTAACAGGATGGAAGGCAGCATTTTGTACTAGTTGGCTTCTCATTCCATGTGTGGCAAACCATTCATATACCAATCAGACTAGGACTGCTTAATTCAGTGTGCTTGCCAGTGTCCTATCTACAGAGCCAAGCTGCCATCCTCTGTAGGCCTACATAGTAGTATGTAAGTAGTTTCATGCTGTAGGTTAATGCAGGCCCACATATCAATGCATTCATATTTTTATACACCATCTCAGCGACTTCTGTACTCTACCTTCGATTTCATCCCCCACTCTCGGCTGCCATAAATATATCTCAAAACCTCTTCAACTCTTTGTTTCTTCATTCCTTGCTCTTCAGCTACTTCTCTTCTGAGAACTTGAGACAGAGACGGAAAGGCACACACTATTTTTTCCTCTGTATTTGTGTTTCATTACTTTTCTGCTGCCCGACTGTTGTGATATAAAGTTTATAAAGCGACTGATGGATCTAGTGGCACTGGTTCTTGCTCTCCATTATGGATATATTCAGTAGAAGGCAAGCATTTGGCACCTTCACCCTCAAAGCAGACAAAATAACTGCCAGGCATCATCCACCGTGCATCAGAACAGTACCACTAAGAGATATCCACACCTCTATCCGCTAAACATCATTAACTGATAGTGAAAAGCATACGTACATTAAAACAGAAACATACCCATGCATATACATGCATGCAAACTCAATAGATATCTATATGTTTGTAAATATACATAGTTTATCAAATTTATTCATTACACACATGCAATGTTCATCTTTTAAAAAACTATTTTAGTATTAGTAAATTTTCCAGAATAATGATTAGGGTTCTAAAGTGATCGATTAATTAGCTTTAGTGAAGCTTAACTATGTAGATCCCTAAGCTCGGAAATTGCACATTAACAGCATTACTTTGAGTTAACAAAATGTGACCTGCTCTGGTAAAAGGAGGCATAAGTCGCCAGTGATAAACTAAAACACAAATCAGGTGTAAATTTTTCACTTATCACTTTTTGGCATAATATCAATTAATAGGATCTTATATTATACAGAAAAAATATTATTTTAATAATATTTCACCTATTTCATGGCAAATTTACACATAAACTTTGCAATCTATCTAGGGTTTGCATTAAGATAATAAACTTTGCATGCGTTTTTCTCTAAATTGTACTTTCGAGTAAAAAAATTTATAAAATTCATATCTCTGGAACCCATCAAGAAAGAATAATAATTTGTTCAATAGTTTAAACAGAAATTATTACTTATCAATTTTAGCACAAAATATACTAAACTAATTTTTGGGACAAAAGCCCCCTTTTGCCAGAGCAAGTCACAAATAGCACTGTAGTCCCTTTCACTCAATAATCTCTTAATTTCTTTCTGCTTTTGTGCTAGTCTATATGTGTCCATCTCAGCTCCTCTCTTACAATTAAATCTTGCAGAGAAATGAATGTTGCAAATCCAAGGTTTCTTGACTGAACAAGAGTGGCTCAATTTCATGTGGTTATTTATTTCTTTTGTAAGTAGTTATTTATTTCTTCTGTAAGCTACTGTGCGTTTGCTGGTAGTCAATTAAAGAATATGCTTACTTACTTACTTACTTAGTTAATGTGGTTCTACCACTGACTATCATGCCACTGCCTCAAGTGAGCTACAAACCTAGGCCAGATTTTTTTGACAGTTAAACTGATTTCTGATAGACAAACTGATTTTAAAACATAATTTTAAAGATAAGGAAACTGAAGTAAACTAAACCTACTTATTTTCCTCAACCATAACCTCAGAGGAATGCTCCTAGAACAGATAGATCTCTGCATTTACATTTCTTGACTTCTATTATGCAACTTATGGTGTATCCTGTGGTGTAGCCTATAATTGGGATTAAATCCTGTGGTGTATCCTTTATCACATGACAATTCAACGTGATTTGAGGAATCCAGTTAAAATAAATGCCTCTAGCTTGTGCCCCATGGATTGCAGGTAGAGTGTTAAAAGCCATCTTGGATAAGTTTTAGGCTTTAAGTTAACACAGCCAGATAGTCATCTGACAAAAGAAAACTGTACTTGTGGGTGGGATAATCGGAGGCTAACAATGTCATTGGGATTAAATTCTGTGGTGTATTCTGTAGTGGCCACACTCACCATTCATCACTTTTATTGCATAATTCCATTGACTCATTTCATGCAACACAAAATTAAAGTGCGTCCATTGCAGCCCTCATTTACAGGGAATTCAGCGCACCAAGGAACAATTTGCCGGAGTTCTGTCACACTAATAGGTCTCAATCCACAAACCACTCAGCCACCGTGAAAACTAAGCGCAGGCATCTGCCATGTTTTTTAAAAAGCTCTGTCATTATCTTGCCACCTCATATGTCGGTCGGTCAGTCGATGAACAACTGATTGTAAGACCAACTGGCTGACCAACCGATTGACTTGCTAGGCCGGAGATTGTGTTGGGATGTAGCACTGGGTCCTGAGGAGGCGTCCTATCATGATGCTGATCAATACAGAGGAGTTATATTCCCAGTCGAGGAAAATTCGCTCAGCTCACTTAACAACAGCATAAGTGTTAGTTTTTGCTCCACTGTTTACAAGAGGTATTTTATCCGGACGCCCGCCCGCCTGTCTGTTATCGGTGGGAGGGGACCGCTCGAGCGGCCAAGAATTTGCACGTAGCTTAACACAGGTATGTACCGTCAAACAGAAGCAGTCAATGGATATCATCTAGCTTGTTACTCCACAGGGGCACAGGTACCTGGTATAGAGACCGCCGGGCGGTCGAGACAGACACGGACAGAGAGATAGGCAGACGGATACAGAGGAGGATTCCATGTCTCCCCTGCTGTCTTCATCCGTCCTCTTCCTCTTCCAGTTCCTGCTGGCACTCTTCACTTATAGCTGTGCAGTTCTTTTTGCATCTGATGCCAAGTTATCTGCTCACTCTCTGCTCTCATGCAAAACAAAACGGAGTCAATCAATCTTGAAGCAGAAAGAGTAATTCCATGATCCAATACAGACCCATTGACAATAACAACTGCTGCTATTTCTGAATAGAACAACATTTGCAGGATCAATCACCCCACCCCCCACTCCCACTCCCACCCCCAGTCCCACTCCCACCAACCCAGTCCCACTCCCACCAACCCACCCCCACTCCCACCCCAACTGAGCTTATGCTACTTGCTGATTAAGTACGTCTTTGACAAGGATTTCACCTGAAGCAATCAATGATCGATGCTTTTTGCATTATGATAATTGTGCCATTGAAGTTATTGCATTTGATTAGACGTCGCTGAGAAGTTCTCTGAAGTGATGGCACATACACTATGTGCTTATTTACGCTACATTGCAAACGTAAGTGTAAAGGGGTTCGATCGTGGCCATGGATGGTCAGGATTAAAAGCCTAGTGTCTGTTGAAATCAGATTAAGAAATATGCACAAAGGCATTAAGATAATCTGCTAATAAAGGGAAAGTTAAAAGGATAACTCTCAGCTATTGTATTGCTACTCTGTTTATAATTGAGCTAAACAATTCCCACAATCAAAAAACTGCAATGCTGTTAAAGCTATGGATAATTGGTCTGTGATTACCTGACTTTCTTATCTAATTAAGTATCTTTAATAATAATGCATGTAATGAGTGTAGCTGCTCTAATACCTCTTGAAAGTGTTGGTCTAAATGATTCTAAAGCTCATTATAACTGCTGCAACCCTCATTCATTCCTTATCATAATTGTAATTGTAAATGTAATCGAACATTTATATAGTGCCGCTCAAAAATCAGCAGCGCTCTTGACCTGCGTCAGTGCCAGGAAACAAAAAAATATAATAATATGCCTGGACTATTGCAATGCTGTCCTCACAGGTCTGCCAAAGTCTTGAATTCACTGTCCTGTACTGTGCTGCCTGGGTCATTGCGTTTCAAACAACATGCGAGAGACACTGCACTGGCCCTCAGTTGAGGAGAGAATTACATTTAAAAAACTCCTCCTCTTCATTTGAGCCCCAAAATACATCAAGGAGTTCTGTGGTCCTAAATGAAGCCAGCTGCAGGCAGTGCAGGGTTGATGAAAACTGGACTGTGCCACAGAAGATAGGTACCCACTGTTGCACCTTTCTAGGTCTGTTGGAGAGCCATACATATGTCAGTGCTGTTGTGGAGGTTTCTACACCTTGCTACACAAGTATTCAGATACATACACTCACACATACACAACAGATGTAAATATAAGAGTAAAATGTCAGTAAAGCTCAATTCAATGTTTAGAGTGCATTAGATGACACAGTGTCAGAGGTGTTCATAAATAATGGATAATAATTAATTGCCTTACCTTCCCAAGGATTGCATCTGTGCTACTGCTCCAATGACTATTAGCCACCTGTCCAACTGATCAAATGATAGGTGTCTATCTGTCCATGAGTTTCAAGCAAAAGCTACACTTGGTTGGATGATTCTGAAGTCAAAGAACAGAGCACTAAACAGACAGCAAACAGCTGAGAAGACAGCAACGACGTATTGTCCTCCTCTCCATCTGCCACCTGCCACAGCAGCCAATGCATTCAATAATCAATCACCCTTGAAACCTTACTTTCCTGACACTCGCTTTTTCTATTGCAGCAAAATCCACTGGAGACAAAAGCTGCATTCAGTCGACTATAACCCATTGCACCTGTGAATAAGCTAATTATATCCGATGACCATGACTGCTTTGGGAGCTAGACAATACGGAACTGACAATAACTGAATGCCGACAGTTTCATTGTGCCATCATCAACATCTTCAACATCTTCAGACATTTCCATACATTTCCAGACATTTGGGGTAATCAGCACAAATGAATGACCCCTGTTTCCCACTCATCTAGTCTAATGCTTTTAATTTAGTGATGTTCTCATGTTTAGTATCAATCGTATTAAGTCCTCATTCATGCTGTTCATTCATCATTTGCATCTCCTTTGAATATTATGGTCTCCAGTCATTCCTCTATACATCAACATCATCATTATCATCATCATCATCATCATCATCATCATCATCATCATCATCATCAACAACAGTAGCAGTTTTAATAACTCTGACGGTGGTGGTCTTGTACTTTGCATTGCTCTCATCATTCCTCATCTCATATCCTGTCATATGCTTGTTCTGAAGTCAATCAAAGTCTGCATTACTTTCTTGCTTGGATCAGCTAGACAGTCATGTATTAAGTGTTTTAACGATGAGAGTGCACTTAAAGTGACTGGGAAACCAATGCAGCTCGTCATTAAAGTGTTAAAAGGCACCATATTGGGATTCATATTTATTAGAGAGAAAATTAGCAATTTTTGGGTCTTTACCTTATGACTTTAAGTACCCTCATGATGTCTGTTTCCAGCCCATTCCTATTACTAGCTACATGCATTTGTATGGCTTGTATATATACATCGGAACAATTATATAATAGATTTTCCAAACCTCACAAAGGCTTATGCATGTATGTACGCATGCATACATATATCAATATATAACCTAGTGACATCTGAGGTCACTCCAAATACCTTTGCTTCTCCTTCTCTGCAAAAATTACCTGGCTGTAGATGCCATTGTAAGTCCATAGATATCATGAGGCTTGTCTGTACATATCTCTATTGCACACGTATGTCAAGGTGATATGCAAAGAAAATATCACCTAAATCGTTCAAAATCCATAGTGGAAATGAAGAACTTGCAAAGCACCAAAAGCAAACATCCAAACTTGTCAAAAGTTATCACACAAGTTCTTCATAAAGATGAGTTATCTGCCAAAATAACATTAGATATGGGCCTCCCTAACACATCACATTCCTGTGGCTGATAGTTAGTTGCATTCATTCAAGCAGGGTTCAACATCTTGCTTTACAGACTGTCAATAATGCATCTGCCTATATCCAAATGTGAGATCACACGATGCAGAAAGTCGTTTCCAATGGCCATATAGGTCGTCATCTCCTGCAGTGTACCACAAGGAACTGTACTGGAACCGATTCTTTTCTTACTCTACACAGCTGAAGTGATAACCATCCATCACCACACACACGTGACACACCACAGTTTAGGCCCTATCCCTATGTGTCTATTCCTATGTTGATGACACTCATACCTATTAGTGGCTTACAACTGCCACCACTCTTCCTGTACAGTACACCTCCTAATTACCATGCATCACTGATTTGAGCAGCTGCCAGCTGGATCAAGCTGTCTGAAACTGAATAGACAAAATTCAGTTTCTGCATTCTGGTATATGCCAGCAGCTTCACAAACTTCCAGGTAGTAAAGTAAGACTGAACTTGATGGCTTCTAACAAAAAGGAATTGTCATATGAAGCTATATGTCTTGGAATAATACATGACCAGGTGCTCATTCAGCTTCTGTCACAGGTTATCCTGATCACTTCTCGAGTGTTTTGTTTGCATTGGTGCATGATACCTGACGAAATTACAGTTACATTATTTTAGTTCTCAATGTCACAGCGCAAAGATCAGCTGTAAGTGAAAGTGCAACAACATCACTGATAACCTTAACTGACTTCCCATTAGCCACTGCATCACAAACTGCCTTCACCATTTGACCCCAGATGACCTCATTGGATACTGTGCATACTGATTTCTTCATCTACCAACCAGCATCACCTGCATGTTCCAGCAATGAGAACTAGTCAGTAGACAATTCAGAAAGTTGCTGGATCATTCGTCTGGAGTAGCCTAACACCCCACCATCCTAACCATCATCTCTCAATCAATTATTATTATTATTATTATTAAATAAATAAATTTGTAACGCGCAAGGTCACACCGAAATGTGAGGATAGTCAGCCGCCAGGTGAAGATGCACTTCAATTTCCAAATTCTTGAAAGCCAAGGAGAAATACTGAGTTTTGAGCAGCTTTTTGAAGGAAGGAAGTGAATTTGAGCTATGAAGAGAGAGTGACAGTCGATTCCAATCCTTGGGAGCAGAGGCATGGAATGCACAAGAGCCCATAACTGTTCTGCATCGTGGTTCAATTGATTTTGAGTGTTCCTTCCAGCATATCCATAAGATTAAGCAAGTCTATGATGGCCTATGCTGCAAAGATCATGAAAATAAACTGCCTATGTAATAATACTAATAACAATAATAATGATACTGAATGATAATGATAGTAATAGCAGTAATGTGTACTAAATACCATTTCTAGATAACTTACTAAACTGAATTCAAAGTCAACATCCCTGACAGTAATCAATGGTAGGCTGGGACCACAATGAATCATAACTAATTAATAGACTTGTGCTGCACTATATAATTAGTTGTAATTGCAGTAACTTCTATTGTGAAGGTCCCTAAACAGTGGCGGCGCCAGCTATACAATTTCAGCAGGTCGCGTCAGAGTCATGGGCGTTATTCAGCAGGTCGAAGAAATTAATGTTTGAGTTTGACGCATCAAGCTCATAACTTAGGCCTATATAGGCCTATATATAAATATATATACATGTAAATATAACGAAGAAAATTATTATTGAACGCTTATTGCCCAATTTTTGTAGCATATTCAAATAAATTTAAGAGAATTCAGCATTAAAACGTTAAACTTTAGTTACTTTACTAGATTTTTAAGTACTGATGAACTACTCAGAACATAATGAACATGTATGCTAATGAGACACACGATTCGCATGACCCAAGTTTTCAGCATTTACCGAAACATCGTTTAACTCCTGCAATTCGCTAGCATTATCATCGTTCAGAACTACACCAACGTCGGGATAGGCTAACAGTCATATCATTCTGCTTAACGCGTTTTCCGCCAGATTTTATTTCCATAGAAAATCTTCAATGTTGCAGCGCCTCATTGTTATTTATTTACGAGCATCAATCGATTGATATACCTCGTATATCTTTGCTAATGTATAATTATAACGTTGATTCAATTCGTAAACAACTGAAAAGGCATCGACGCAAAAAGGTTACTTTCGCGAAGTAATCGACGACGCCCTATTATATTTATTTCCACTAATTTTTACGTAATGGCGGCAAAGACTGCATACCGGTAAGCATTTCAATTTTAGAGTTTACAACATAGACTTCTGTTGACATAAACGTAATAAAATACAGCCCGTAAAAACAAAGTTTTTTACTATATCCATCTAGTATCCTATAATGCGTCTTACGAAGCAGTTCCCTCTACAAATATATAGTGTCGCGTTCATTTTACGTCATAGCGTGCGTTTAATGAGGCAGCGCGCCCGTTTTTGTTGCGGCCAATGACAACGCTGCGTTTGGGAAAAGTTGATTCCCGATTCGAAAAGTTGAGTCCCCGATTCTATAAGCTAGCCTTTTTGGGGAGCTGAAATTTTATAGAATGAAGTGTCTGCGAGGGCGAGTCTATCTGCCAAGTTTCAGGACGATTGAATGATTGTAAGTGATCGCATTAGTCGTCGCAAGATTTGACTTTTTAGCCTGTGGCTCAAACAAGCAAGCAAGCAAGCAAGCAAGATTTCCGTAAGTTAAACTAGATGGATAAAAATATCATTTAGATCTAATAATTGCAATAGTGATCGTGATCCTATGGGACAGATGTTGATGTTTGAAATGAAAAGAAGATATTATAAATTTCAAAGAATTTTAGGCAGGTCATTAAGCAGGTCGGAAGCAAAATAAGCAGGTCAAATGACCTGCTGCGACCTGCTGTAGCGCCGCCACTGTCCCTAATGCACAAAGCATCCGCCAGTGGTACTCCAAAACCCAGTTGTTATTACTTATCAGGTCAATATCCACAAGATCAGTCTGTCCTAAGCCAGAGAGGCAGCCAAAAGTGGTGGGTAAGCAGTTTGCAAAAAGGTAAGTCTTAAGTTTGAACGAAATGACATAAGTGACTGAGCAAACTGGACAGACACAATGTAATTCCATCAACCAAAAACGCTCATTCACCAGGAACAGTTCTAGTGTTAGGTAAGAAAATCAGATAATCAACCTGTTTGAATAAAATGTACAAGCCTATGGAATAAAGACTGATTTTTAGTATTGTGGTTGACCAGAGTTCAATGTCATACGGCTATCAGTTGCCCCTCCCCAATGGCCAATTCAGAGGGACATATTATGCCTCCATCATAAACAAGGCTGATTGATGTTTTTCCTATGAATTGTTTTTTGCTCAGGACACCCCAGTTCCTATTCCTACTCGGCCACACCAACCCCTTCAAATACTGTATCAGCCACTGATTGAAATCTATTGCAAGCCTCCTTATTGCTCCATTCAGAGCATGAGAAATGAGACTTCTACTCTCTGCACCAAAGCAGTCAATTGGTTGAGTATACTTGCCTTGTATTGTGCTGTGAGGTCTTAGACTTTCCATACGAGATGGTCATGATGTAGGATCCATCAGCAAATCCTTAATCCACAACTGCTTAGCATCATCATTTGATGCTTTCCCACTATACAGCAGATCTATATCAATACTAGAAAAAGTAATAAATAATTTGCCTACGAATATGGAACAATACAAGAGTTACGAAAGACTTTCAACTAAATCATATTCTTTTACTTTAAAAATCAACATATTTTCTTCCAAAGCCATTTAGGACCACTGATGATGAAACAGAATTCATGTTATATTGGTTGCTTTAAATCATCAATTAGCAGAAAATTAATGAATAATACCTGATTGGGATAATACAAAAGTAACATGGAATTATATTCTGTAATATGTGGGCATTCTTAATAATAATAATAATAATAATAATAATAATAATAATAATAATAATAATAATAATAATAATAATAATAATAATAATAATAATAATCTTGAAGTCCCTGAGGGATCATGTTTACCTCGGGGCAAAAAAAAAAAAAAAAAATAATAATAATAATAATAATAATAATATATTCTTTATTAATTCAAACTGAAAATTACGCAGGATGATTACAATTCAGTATGAACACAAGTTATTACAGGAGTCAAATTTAACTGAAATTCTTCACATATCAAATATGCGTTAACTTGAAGACGTGTATAGAGAAAACACCAGCAGGCTCTTTCATACAACCATAATTTACTTTTATTGAACATTTGGGTGCACTTCCATATCACTTTGAAATTCCTAGCCAGACAATCTGCATAGAGTGATGAAGCATCTGAAAGCAAAATACTCACGTAATGGCATCACAGGTTTCAGAAGATTGGCATCACATTAGCAAAGATCGTGCACATTTAATCGTTAAACTACACACTTCTAAAGCGCCATTCAAAAGCCATGTGCAGGGCACCAGCTTATTCATGAGCACTGCATCGCGTCAGAGGGGTTTCCAAAGAGTATTCAAAAGAAGGTTCAAGTCCGGTTTCCAGGGGGGTGACCCTATGGACTGTCATTGAGTATCTTGACTGTTGTTGTAATGTATTCATACATTTTATGAATACAAGGAACTTGTTTTCATACAGTGTCATGGTGTTTCAAAGATTTTGCTCAGAAACTGAGAAGTGAGTAAATGTTTATGGTTTATCATTCTATACCAAAAGGATCTATTTAAAAAAGCTCCAGTCATGGACTTCCTTGGTCTTAGTCTAGGTACCCCACACTGCCCACAGTCTATCTTGGTTCTCACTTGGTCCTGAAGTTGTAAGTCTCGTGGTACTACCCTGTTACAAGGTGAGTGTTCTACCACCCAGCCACAGGACCCTCACAGCTGTGAGCCTAAAATGATAGCCTTGTAAACACATGAATGGTTTCAATACAATTCACAGACTTCCTGAAAATTTCATAGTTTTAATCTGTTACCTATTAACAGCTTTAAACCTGCAAACAAACAGCTAGCTTTATAGCACAGTCAGAGACAGCCAGACATACCACAGCAGACAAGTTCCAACATGTCTATGTACCCATACCCACAGAAAGAACTGAATAGCCCAATGATGGCAGATCAACTGAATGAGTGGAACATTTTTGAGACAGCAATGAAGTGACTAACCAGGAAATGTGATATTAGGGCAAAGAAGCCGGCATTTGGCACCTGACAATTATCTGTAAGCCTGCCAACAACTTTCCCAAACAGTTGCTAAGCGTAGACATTCCTACATTGAGCACCTCTCACTCTTCTCTCTCTCTCTCTCTCTCTCTCTCTCTCTCTCTCTCTCTCTCTCTCTCTCTCTCTCTCTCTCTCTCTCTCTCTCTCTCTCTCTCTCTCTCTCTCTCTCTCTCTCTCTCTCTCTCTCTCTCTCTCTCATTCTTTTCTCTCTCTCTCATTCTTTTCTCTGTTTATCATATGGTACATTCTTTCAACTGTGCATTGTAGCTCCCTGTGTTAAGCATGGATCTAACCACCCTCTCTCTCTGATGCCCTGCTTCCATCTTTGCCTCCTTCCATCCACCAATCCCTCCCTCCTCATAAACATATCATCAGAGATAAAATACAAAGGTAGCAGTGCACACCTGAATATATATTCGCTTTTGTCTAAGCTTTGTCTTCACTTCTACAGCACTGTTGAAAATTTAGCTCATGATGTACCAAAATCCAACCAACTGCATGAGAAACATGGAAAAAGAGCACAATCTGAGCATATTCTGTCTTGTTATCCTCACATTTTACATGAAAAAACCTTCAAATCCAGAAGTCATATCTCCCATGTATAAGTAAGCTAAATTAAAATGCATGATTCATAAATCTTGAGTGACTCTGTGCTTGCTTCCGGTTTCACGTTTTATCTGATTTAACTGCTTACTGCTTGGTTTTGATTTGCAGCTAGTTTTGTCTCCAGCATCAGGTAACATTTCGTTTTTATTCGTCTGTCTAACACATAAGAGGCAATGAATCAAAATATTAGCTTGTCATAAGACAGCCATTGATTACCAGTAACTGAGAACTCGTTCCCAGGAACATTGTTGTTATTCTCTTTGCCAGGTAGATTAAGGTCATTAGATAGAGCCCCCTCACGATCATGTAGGTCATCAGCCTGCCTACAGCTGATAAACAAATTAAGCTCTTGTCTAGCGCAGAGGAGCTACACTCAGTGTTACAACTACACTATCTTCCCTCAACAGTAAGATTAGGCCTCACTCTCCCTCACCCCACAAAGATCCACACTACTGCTGTTTAATTCTTGCCCGATGGCAACTACTGAGAAACATAAAAATTACCAGCAACTTTGATTAATAGCCTTTTTCTTGGGAACCTCTAGCGGCTGCAGAAGGAATGCAAAATATGTAACAATGGCCATAAACCATGTGGTGTTTGTATTAGACTGGAAGGCAGTGGAGTATGTGGAAGGCTTCTTACATTCTGGTGGATATCATTACGGGAAAACCCATTACAGAAACAACTCTGCCTGAAAACATTTGTTAAGGAGAATACACTGTGCAAGATTGATCTAATCAGTCGGGGTCTTAGAATCCCAGGACATTCCTTTCTTGCTTTCAGACCTGGAAATTAGATAACGAGCATTTTCAGCCAATTCTGAGCCACTTCACTTCTGCTATCACTGGTTCCTCTGGACGAAAATAACTGTCTTCATTGCCTTCTATCTGATTTGATTCTATTTCTATCCTATATCATCACTCTTTTTATCATTATTTGCTCCACTTGATCTATCAGAGCCTCACATACTAACAGGATCGGTTACAGCATTGGCTTAAACGTGACAACCAAATAGATCAAATAGGCGTATTTATGTTGTAACTTAATACAGTACAGCTGTATTCAATATTAAGTAAGTAAGCAAGTGTATTCTTTATTAAACCAATTGCATATCCGCACTCTGGTGTACATACGTCTTAATAACAAACAACTGTCAATATGAGTACAACATTCTAACAATAAACATCTTTCGCCGTAAATTATCTGCAAGAGGTATACAATGGTCGTCCGATCGCGGTTGCAGGGTATATTGCTTTCCCTCAGAAGTGCATGCATGACCATACTACAGAACATCAATGGCATGAAGCAACTGTGAATGAAAGACTTGATTAAGGTCCCTACATAAAAACTGCCTTGGGTGAAGCTTGAACCAGTACTCACCACGTTACAAGTTGAGCACTCTCACCAATTTAATATTAATGCAATGGACGGTCAATTTATAATAATGGATGGTCAACATACATTTACAAGAGTACGATATAATAAAGAACACTCAACATGAATTTACAAGAGTATGACATAACAGATGAGTATGACACATTTGTCAAGACTACAACATAATTAAGTACAGACAAGGCACATTGACAAGAGTATGATTTCATGAAGAACAGTCAACACACATTGACAAGAGTACAATACAATAAAGGACGGTCAAACATACATTTACAACAGTCTGATATAATAAAGAACAGTCAACACAAATTGTGGTTTTTGGATTATGCACAACTTTGTAGAGATGTGGTTGATGGAGAAGAAGCAAGGATTTTGTCAAATGACCTAGGAAGAATATTCAAATGGTGCTCTTTAATTAATTTGGAAACAGCTTTCTGGTACAAAATGGAAGATAAACATATATCTGTCATAAGAAAATTGGAGTTAAGGTACTGAAAGTAAGTGAGGCAAAAAGAGACTTCGATTTGGATCATATTACTGTCTCACAGGACACCATCACAACTTTAAGAGGAAGCTATGAAGGATTGCTGCTATGGAGCATCCTCCAAGTGCATTTGCAGTTGCTCTAACTCTGATCAAATTCCTCCACTGGCTACCTGTTAAGGAAAGAATTGTATACAAAATCGCCATCATCACCTACAACTGCATAACAACGAAAACTGAATACCTTTCTGACCTCCTTCAAATTCACATGCCCTCAAGGAACATGCAATCTTCCGGAAATCGAACCCTAGTCTTGCACCGCTGTCACACTACAACTGCATCAAGATCCTTCATCTCAGCAGCCCCTCGAATATGGAACAATCTTCCTACGGACATTAGAAATTCTACAGCCCTCGCTGTCTTCAAGAAACATCTAAAAACTGAACTTTTCACACAGGCCCATCTTGAGTGACTTACCCCCGCTCCTCAAAGTGCTTCTGAATTGTTGCTTCAAGTCATCGACTGCTTACGAACTACGGCACTCAAATCTCTATTATTATTATTTAAAACGCATGGTATGTTATGCTGTGTTCTTACGTTATACGATATCACTTAGGTTATGTACTACAAATACTGGCTGTTAACTAACAGGCCACAGTTCTCGTTGGCTGAGACACAGTTTTTGGCAAGTAGGTCGACTATGGGGCCAGCTTTACTCATTTCAACTTCTCCAGCTTCAGTACAATATTAATGCCAGTGGTTAAATTCAGTGGGATCCCTCCGGATTTGTGGTCCGTTACTTCAGATTTGAGATCTTTCAACCTGAACTATGATATCTGTCACTAAAAGAGTAAATCCGTCCACTAAATGTATCTTTGATTGCAATAATCGATTATATCCACCATGCTTCATACATTTTTAGCTTTATCTGAAAGGCAAATATGAGATCGGTTATAAGTTAGCCATAAGGACTTGTGCTTTAGCTTTGGAAACATTTGGAGATCTGCCACCTCTGGACGAACAATTTAACCACTCCTGAATGCTACAATTCAACTGCTTGATTGGAACAGTTCTAGGTTTGGCCATAGGTCTGCTATGAAAGAGCTTTGCATAAAATTTGGAGTAGCTTCCTCTCAATCAAAGGACAGAACATAAAACCATGCAGAACCATCTGGCTGCTGCAGGCTGGGCTCCAACGTATCATAATATGCTTAGCTCACTGTGCAAATTGTATCTCCTCACTTCCTGACTGCAGAATAATTGTTCGTCTGCCAAGCAGCATGGTTTTATTTGTTCCTCATCATTTATAAGCATCAACAGCAATACATTTTGGGCTTTGCAATGGTTCAAACATCACTTTACACCAAAAAATTTAAAATAAGAGTCTTTCCGCCTTCCTCTGCCTATATCCCTACATCTAAAGCTGAAAACCATCATGTTCTGTGACAGCTTGGTGTGTTGGATTGGAAGAGGCTAATGAGTTTCCTGGAAGAGGTGCTAAAAAATCATCCATTTACACCACATTTACATTACAGTTGCTGCAATTCATTGCCAGGCCACATGACCACCCAGAATTCCAATGTATCTTGTTGGCATACAATATTTTTACGAGTGTAATTTCGTCATCTTGCATTGATTGCATTATTATCAAAACATGGCAAAGATTTCCTCGATTTTCCTATTTTATCTTATTCAAAGAATACTTTGGAAAACTATACTACAAATGCATGGTCAATGCAACTGCAATTTCACCCTTTGTCAGCTTTAGGAACTTTTTATAGGTTACAAGTAACTGGAGTTCAGTAATTCATCTGTTATCACAAAGCCTCAAAAGTTAAAGCAGTTTTTCGTTAAACAAAGCGAGTATCAATTTAGTTGTAGCTTTATGCAGTCATCGCTAGGTTAATCTCAGGTGGGTATGATAGTTTTATACACAGAAGCTGCTAATTCTGCACAGAAACCATACATGCTGGACTGCTGGTCCTGTGGAAAGTGTAACACTTTGAAACATCCAGACAACAAGAAAAGCTCAAAGTTGTTGCTATTTTGGAATTGGTCAGTCCTGGCATCCTGACAAAACAATCAGTCATCCTGTAAATGTATGCTGATTTTGTGGAAAGCTACCTAAATAATTTAGCAATCCATCGTTAAAGGGATGACCGATTTCTGGCTGGAGCTGTTAGAATAAAGCATACATGACTTGATGGCCCATCTGTAGACGGCTACCCGCTTTCACTCAATGCCAAATCAAGTAACCCGGTTGGTTGATTAGTTGCTGTGTCATAACAAAGATGATACAGCATCACCTCCTCCTTTATCCAGGCTTGGGACTGGCACTTCCAGAGTATGGGCAGCTTCATTTGCTTGAAGACTGAAGATCAGCACTTCTGAGGCATTTTAAAAAGGTCCTATATTAGTTATCTCTGGACTCAGACCTCTTTCTGACTATACCCTTTTGGACAACCCCTTTGACTCAACTCAGCACTCATGGATAAGCTGGTGCCCTGCACTTTGCTTCTGAGTGGCGCTTTAGAAGTTTGGAGTTAATGATTATCTCATTATATTTATACATCATATATGCAAGACTACATATAAACAAACATATATATACATACATACATACATACATGGCTGTATTTATAAGCATGTAGGTTGGCACTAATAGATTAGTGAAATCTCAAAATCTTGGTTCATTTTTGTCCAGTTTTCTAGAGTAGTGTTCACGTCACTTATAGATATAAATCCAAATTACAATAAGAATATCAACATCGAAATGCACTTACCTTTTAAACAAGAAGAGTGCTAAGCCTGTCACCTTGGTCTGTGCAAACTGCAAATGTTGTTGGAGAATGACAACGAACTCAAAAGAACAACTCTTTGAGCAGATCAGATGAACAGTTAGGAAGCTAGACAAAAACACTTTTATGTTAATTACTTTACCACAAACTATCCTCTGTTAACCTCACTTTTTCTTAGAATTAACTTATTTATAGCGATCATAGTTAGGCCTACTGGTTGGTACTCTATCCTAAATCATGTTAGGAACAGCCATCATTATTCTAGACAGACCCTCTCATGCAGCCAGTACTATCAACATAGTCATTTACGACATCTGCAAATGGACAAGGGTTGTAGTCTAGGTTTCAATTCAGGCAATAGGCTCTTCAACTGCTTGATTCTTTGATGGCCCTCAGTAAGAATCTTGTTAATTTAGACAGACCAATTACAAATACATGTGAAAATCATTCTGTTACTAAACAGACAAAAACTAAGTTGGTCTTGTGTTGACTTGATTTCAGTCCCATTTTCCTGTAATGCCTATGAAAGCCCAGATGGATGAGGCCAAGTCAAATGTAGTCCTAACATTAAGCACAGAGATGTATTGGTTATTTTGTGTCAATTGCAAATGAGAATTTGTCAACAAATCATGCAACATTTAAGGTATGGTTGTTCAGTTCTTGAACTGCTGTTGCAAATGTGCTTTAACCACCTGAAGACTTTCAATCATTGATTGAGGTGACCCTATTTTATCAAAGTTCAACTTATCACAAGATGAGTTCACATAAAATCACACCACACAAACACTGTCCACATGTTGTGCTACAATCACAGTTTTTGCATTAGCATCCATTGGTAGATGGATGCTAAGGTATCTTTAGCAAAGCTGATTGTTTTTTATTTTCTAACACTTAAATTCATTAGTATTTCCTTTCTCAATAAAAGCCAACCTATATATATATGTATGTATGTATGTATGTATGTATGAGCACTTGTTATAGCGCCCCTTCAAGATTTCTACTCAGAGGCGCTCCCGACTACAGCGCGGACACTGAATCGGAGTTTCACGCCGAAGCGCATGAGCAATTGCGAGTGAAGGACTTGCCCAGGGTCCTACGCTGCCTCTTGAGGTGGATTCGAACCCGCAACCCTCCGGCTGCAAGGAACCGAACATACCCCTACACCACCGCGCCCCACAATATATATATATATATATATATATATATATATATATATATATATTCATTCATTTATTCATTCAGAAGATTTATATAGCACGTCTTCAAGGGAACTCCTCAGAGGTGCTCCAGACTCCAGCCCGCCAAAAAGAATATAATATATATATATATATATATATATTGTATTGTATTGTATAAATTTGTATTTATCAATTTATATATGATGTGTGATACAGATTTTGGGAGCCTCTGACAAACAATGTAATACTCATTAATGATAGAGTTATTAAAGTCAGGTCTAAATATATATACCTTAGGGTGGTCCAGAAACACAAAGTGTCTCAGAGTTGCCCTCCACAACCCTGCTTTTGTTCTATGGCTGCCCACTATTACCTCTACCAAATTTGAGAGAGATTGATGAGTATTTAGAGGTCGCTCAAGGTCAGGGTATTTTCACCATGTTAAGCATGAAATCGGTAATCTGCACTAAGAACAGAAAACAGAATTTCAGTTGAATTAAAACATATAGTGCACCAATGAAAATAAGAAAAGGTTCCAAAATGTTCAATTTTGTTATGGAAACACTGGAACTTTTCTTGAGTAACACATTCTATGTCCTCTGTCATCTTCATCAGCGTGGCCTTAGAGCAGGATGCATAGGTGTTCCTGCAGCGTTTCGCGAGCTGAAGAAGGAACTGCTGCTCTTCATTCTTTGTCAACGATTAACTCTACTGCTGCATCAAACCAATGGCTCTCCCAGTAGAGTCGTTCATAACTGTCATGACTGACGCTGCCTTTAGGAGGTACTGGTAGGAGTGATCATCACATCATTCCTTAGGATCCTTTACCAGGAAGCCTTGGGCCTTCTCTTTTCCATTCAAGTTCAGAATGACAGTAGTTCTATCTGTGATGGAAGATGCAATGCCAAGGGAGCTAAGGCCAAGGAAGCTGAGGGGTTCAGGAGGATGGTCGAGGCACTTCACATAATAGATGGACTGTGAAAGGTGGAGGTTTGTCACCATCAGTTTTTTCACATCCACTACAATTCTGTTGTCAAACAAGGACAAGCTGACTAGAATTTTTGAAACGTACCATGCAGGTATGCCTACCGAATGTGGTCGAGACAACCTTAAAGAACCTTTGCCACTCTCATATTTAGATATTTACTAGGCTCCTCCAGTAGCAAAAGAAATGTTTTAACTTTCAATGCTAAAGATAGCTTTCACCATCAAACGTGCATGATGGAATGCTCCTGGTGCCCGAAAGGAAACTCTTGCTCCCTTTGCACCACCCTGGAAGATCAAACTGAGTTTCAAGAATTCCTCATAGTCTTCTCTCTGATGTGACCCTTCAAGAGCTGCCTTGCAGAATTTCAACATATTTCTTCTCGAAGAGCAAGTTTGTGTGCATCAAAGATGTCGTCGGAAGCCACTTCATTTGTCGCTTGGTCAATGCGTGGCCTCCAGAACCTCCAGAGCATAGTAACGGGATACCCTACAGTAGGTCCAGATAAAGAGCCAAAACAACAAGTGGAAGTTCCATGACATGATGGCGGCAAGCCATCCAGGTTAATTCTTGCTAATTCGAATTCTCAATAAAAGTGCAGGAACCATTCTTCAGGCGAGTAGCCTATTGCTGGCAGTGATGTCATAGACTATATACCACGAACTAGACTCCCAAGTCCGAAGACCCCAGTCACCCAGAATCCTCAGGCAGGCTTCAGCTTGTTCGTTACCAGTTCTGCAGTCAATTTTTGGATCTCCCAGTATATATCTCGTCCCTGTCACCTATGACTAGTAGGCTACTGCAAGTCTGTCACCTGCTCCTCATGGTTCTTGTTGCATGATCGTCGGATGGAGCTTTTGTTGGGAGATGGGACCCAGATAGTTTTTTCGGTGCCTTCTCTATCAGCCAAACTTCAGCACTGCTACTTGTCTTTGCCATTATTGTGTTATATATATATATATATATATATATATATATATATATATTCGTTTATTGAGAAAAAACAATCTGACAAAAATGAGCTATGTCAAAAACTCTACTGTCAAATCTCTTCAATTCCTAATCTTCACCAATGTACTGATAAATCTGACTAAGTACAAAAGTTTACAGTTCTTAAAAACAATTTAAAAATTCCAACATTTGCATTTTACTTCAAAAACTAGTTAATATTGTTAGATTGGTATTTCTAAACTTCCGTTTGAAACAACACTTCGAAAGTAAATAAAAAATGCGGTTCAAATAATATGTTTTTGACTAGATAACAGTCAATAATTTCCACTATGCCATGGTATTATCAAGAGAATGTTTGGCGACCTTGAGCGACCTCTAAAAATGCTCCAATCTGCTTCAGATTTGTTCTACATCTTACTTAGGAGAGGTAGAACAGATTTAAACTTGTGGAGCAAAGTTCTGATAAAGATGAAATTTTACCATTGTGTCGTGGACCACCCTAATATACCTATATATAAAAGAGAAGCCCATGCTGCACATCCAACTCTGGACCAGAATATCTAATTATCAGAGGCATTTCCACACCTAGTCCTGTCACTGGAACTGCACCTTAGCCCAGTGGTGTAGTGCTGTTACATAAAATCCATGATGTAATTAGATTGTTATGGATCTTATGTAACAATGCCATTCAACCTTTTCACATGTGTGATATTAGAACAGCTTTTGGGAGCCTCTGACAAACAATGTAATATGAATGACTAATTAATAATGATAGAGTTCCATTGCAACAGACATAATAATTATAAACTAGGCTGGAGAACAGTCTGTGGAGTATTCTGACACCTTAAACACCACATGCTTCATGGTAGATTTCAGCTGAGTGAAATGGAATTTAACCCCAATCAAATATTAAGCTGAACCTATTAATGGCCTATTAAAGTCAGGTCTAAAATTTTAAGACCATCAAGTAACATAAATAAATTTCTGTTTAGTTGTACATTAAAACAATCAGTCCATCATTAATGCTTTGGATTGTTCAAGGTAAGTAAATTAAGCAATCGACAGGATTTCCATAAGTCACAGCTGCTGAAAAACTTCACTAATACCAGACATGATAGACATCCACGCGTTGAACAAACATTCATTTAAAGTAAGCATTGTTGAAGTACAACATGTATCACAACCTGAAGAAGTTAGAGATCAAGCCACTTAGCAATAACCTGGGCAGTCAACAACTGCTGCTAATCATTTGTACTTAAAGCTAATCAGAAGCTTACAAGAGTTGTATGTCGTTGGTGCTTCTGCAACCATAAGTAACCATAACCTATTGTTGTGACTCACTCGTAGAGCAGTGCAGTTCATACAAATGACCAACGGATGCCACCACCTCAGTAACTGAAGACAGACTGTAACAACTTGTAACCATAAACCGATTCCCTGCAATCTATATCATAACAATGTCTGACGTTGTTCTGCCAAGTGAAGACGACCTGTCCCTCCTCCTCCCAGACCAGACCAACCTCCTTCTCTTGCATCGTTTCAATGTGCAGTTTGTTGGCGATAAATCTGAGAGTATCTCAATATTAGCTACGTCGTTGTCTGCCTCCTCCTCCTCCTTCCTCCTCCTCCTCCTCCTCCTCCTCCCTCGTTGGTTGTCCGTGTCTGGCTGTGCGTCAGTGCCAAGGCACCGGCGCCTTTGCCTTCTCCATCCACCGGCCATGCATTCATAGTTGGCACTCTCTTCATCTCACCCACCCACCCACCCGGCCATCAAGATATGCCATTCAGCTGCTGGGCCGCCGATAGGAGGCGCCCTCCTGCCTCCTCGTCCATCCCATCACCAGCACCAGCACCAGCAGCACCAGCGCCAGCAGCACCAGCCCTGATAGATGATACACTATTTTATTGCCTGGCAAACTGTGGCTTTAGCAAAAGATCCAATATTTATCACCTTTCAACTACTAATACCAATTTCCCAGACATAATAAACATTAGGCAAGGTCCATGCTTAGTGTATTCAATCTCCTCTGCACTGAACTCTGATATTATCTCAAGCGTACTGTGGTCGGTCGGGCCTCCTCCTCTGACGCCCCCCAAAACACCAATGAAAATATGGCACAACATCTTATTTCTGCATAGAACACAGCACCAGCTGCGGCGGCGCAGGCAAACATACCTTCCTTTGGACCACCCACAAAATGACTTTCAATTTCTCCAAAGGTCAGGAGGCAGAATGAACCTGATGATAACAAATCAGAATCCGATGAAGACTCTCCTGAATGAAGGAGGAAGAGAGACTGTGCAGCTGCAGTCTAGCAGCTGGAATGCTGAACTACTAATTTAGAGGTCAGAGAATTGAATCCCTGCTAGGAAAGAAAATTAATGGCCAATGGCTCTCTGGTCTACTCAGCTAAAACTATGTGTTGCTGCTGCTGCTGCTGCTGATGATGATGACTGTGACAATAATGACAACAATAATGATGACGAGTTCCAGTATTGCTATCATATGATTCACATACTTAAGGAAGAAAGCTATTACCAGTTTAATGCTGAATTACTGACAGTCAGAAGTCAGTTAGCTTAAGGAATGAATCCAAACAAGCGCTCTCTATGATAATGGTTACAGTTAGCAAATGTCTGACTCATTGGCGGCTTTTGACAAATCATATGGAGTACGACTACAATGGATTTCCAAATTAGGAGAAGATGCAGAATGATGATGATCTATGGGGGCCAAATGACGTTATAAAAGTTCTTGAATGATCAGGATTCACAAGTTCTGTCTATTTATTCGATCGACAGATTCACACAGATCCTTGTCACGCAGACTTAACTGTCACTGACACAACTAAGTGACCTCTACAATCTCCCACTACCAAGCAACGACTGACCTCTACGCTCCTGTCACTGTGCATACGCAACATCTTTCATTCATAAGCTGACCATTTGCCCTTATCTACCTTAGGCCAACTTATGCTTACATACAGGAAGGAAGTATAACCAAATAAACAATTAAGCTGCTGTTAAAACCTAAGCAACGCCAGAGACTAGTTATAATGCACTTCATTATGACATAAAATACATAAACTCTCATATAACATGGTCAGGTATGCGGATCCCAAAAGTAATAACCTATAGAAAAAAATAAACGTATCATATATCGCAACCTCATTATAAGTAATCAGTTCTTGATATGACTCCCAAAGACAGCATTATGATGAGCTTCTTTAATGCATGTATGTATCTATGTATGTGTATGGCTATATATATATAGCACCTTAAAGGAATCTCTCAAAGGTGATAGAGCATAGCCCACCTGACAGTTCTAAAAAGATGCGACTTAGCATAAGTTTCAAATGTTTCGTGAGCTGTCTGCTTTAGAAAAATATGTACTTTGTGTGGGAGATGATTCCAGAAGGCTGGTCCAATGCATGAAAAAGCACAATTTGCCCGAATCATTGCACAGAACGCACGCCTAACAAGTCCCCATAGGCTGCTGAGTACAATAATTGAGGACGTTTACGTGAAAAGGGTCCATATTGTCGGTATGGCAGTTATTGGCATTTTTAACATCTTCAGAATCAGAGTGAAACAAAGGGTTAATCTGCATACTATCCACATATATCTGGTTATTGTAGAGACTGGTTAACACAACAGCTCTGAAAATGCTCATTTTGAATAATTTGCCATTAAAGAATATAATAACATAAAGTTGTAGGTTTCACAACTACTACTGCATTGTTATGGAGTGCTATAAATCATTAGAAGCCATTTCCTTTCCGCTTCACTAATATGTCACTGCCGCTCAATTACCTGACAAAATGATTTACGCTGTTTAGTCATGAAGTACAGCACCAAAAACAAATTACCGACATTTTTGAGTAAATTTTGGAGTTTGAACAAACCAACGAACAACCATTAGTTTTCTGCTGAGCAAAATCAGTTTTGCATTTAGGACACAATGGAAAATGTAATTAGATAAAAAAAATGCAAAATCACAAATTTTAACCCAAGCCACTTCAGGCACTCTTTTCTCTTAAACTAGAATCGACAATCTGGGCCATTTTCACGTAAACGTCCACATTTGTCAACCTGTCTGGCTAGAGGTGCAGAGGTCCCTGATGTAATCTGAAGCCACACCAACTCGCAAAGCTCATACGATGAGAAGAATCTTGTATGTGATCCAGTCCTCAACTGGAAGCCAGTGCAGTGTGTCTTGCATATAGCTCAAACATGTGAATTTTGGCAACCTGATGACGATTCAGGTTCTGGTAGACTGAAGCTATCATATCAAGAACTTTGCAAGGTCTGCAAGGACAGCATTTCAGAAGTCCAACAGCATCAGACTAAAGGAGTGGATGATAGTCAGAGTGGTGTGAAACAATAAATTTCACTCTTGAATCTGATCTGACATAATATGTCAACTCAGTCTGCAGGTCCAAATTTACCAGATATTATCTGGTAAATTTGAACCTGCAGACTGAGTTGACATGCTCTTCCATAGTTCTTCATCGACAAGCATTCCAACGTGCTGGACAATGTGTCATGATTGCCTGCATTTTGGAGGTGTCCAAAGGCATGCGTCAGTTGCATGACATGTCAATAATCTCTTCAGTTTTTCATAGTTGCTCCTCCTTCACATCTACAAGACTTTAAGACATCACCTGCATGTTTTCATTGCATAATTGCATTGTGCCATCTATCAACGTTCACCTGCGTGTGTATACAAATAAACTAGTGTGTTGTTTTCGTTTTGCCTTGAGTTTTAGTTTTAGTTATTATTAGTTTTACATGCTAGGTGTTTTAGTTTTTATTAGTTTTAGTTATTTCGACAAGTTTTAGTTTTAGTTATTATTAGTTTCACATGCTAGGGGTTTTAGTTATTATTAGTTTTAGTTATTTCGCCGAGTCTGGCAATATTTTTCCCGCATACAGCTTTTAGCACCAAAAATGATTCACTCGCTACAATCTGTTTCTAATCGATACTTAAAACAATCCCATACACCACTAGTTTTAGGTCTACCACCTAAATTTAGTTCGGACATCTTAAAAAATTCCAAAGATCGGAAAATTACCGAACAAAGTGCTGATTATAAAACGTGTATACTGTATATCCATAAACATTGAATATCCTAAGATGCTAGGTTTTCGTTATGTATTTCCGTTTTGGCTTTCGTTAGGTGTTTTTGTTATTATTAGTTTTGACTGGTTTAGTTTTAGTTTTTATTTCGTTATCGTTTTTCCTCGAGTTTTCGTTTTCGTGTTCGTTTTAGTTAACTATAACCTTTTGTTTTCGTTAACGAAGGTTTTCGTTTTAGTTATCGTTAACGAAAACAACACTAAAATAAACACATGTGCATGTGTGCACATGAGTGCATAATTTTGCATGTGTGCATTTGTGTGTACATGTCGGTCTGCAGAAGAAAGCAAATTAAAAAACAAACAAACAAATATAATGATGGATGAGAACAAAAGAAATATGAAGCAGATGTAGAAAACTTAAAGCATTAGACATCAATCAGTCTTTCAACAGAATCCAATCATATCATAATGTCATATACAGACAATCATACAGCCTAGCCTAGAAGAGCATTCAATTAAGTCACATGGACTTAGGCACTTAACCAAGGCAGACTATGGACCAGACACATATAGGCATATTATATTCATAGGCATAATTATAGTCTATTCATATCAAAATCTCTATTCCAGTTCATTCATTGCCATAAAATATACAGTTGCAGATTTCAAACGGCGGAGTCTTTATGGATCTGCTCAAAAGACATAACGTTACAGTACAGAACTTACATCTGTGTTGATCTACTCGGTGACCTGATACACATGCAGTGGTTTTAACACATACTAAACGTCTTCTGAACCACTTAAAACCTTGTTATGTTATGTTATGTTATAGGCGACTAAATACAAAATTGAAGTCACTGACGCATAGGCATAAAATCCAAGTTACATGTATATGCCACAAGCAATCTTTATAGAGAAACTTTAACTACACATGCTAACTAGACTCACCGTGATGGACCACCTGTTGCAAAGTGCCACTCAGAGAATGCATCTGCTGATCTAATCCTGAAGCTACAAGGTAGAACCAACAAAATTAATGAGGCAGCCTAGTAATAGATAACTATATGCCCATCATCTGATGTTGCACATCATATATATAAAGATGTATATATATATATATATATATATATATATATATATATATATATATATATATATATATATATATATATATATAATGCAGCTACTGCTAAACCATAAATTATATGTGCAATAATTATATACAGTATTATACACATATATAATATTATAAACATCTATAAACTGAACATAGCTGTCATATTTGTACAGAGCTCTGATAAGTATTTCAATTGATTACATATTTTCAACTGATCACATATTATAGTTAATAAGCAAATAAACGAATTGATAGAATGCCATTATATAATTTATATGCCAAGCTCAAATTTCTCTCTAAATTCCAAATAATGAAAGCAGTTTTCACAGCACTGATGTTGGACAGATGATGGCATAGAACGTAGTGTGTATATAGAACCGCTTGCAGAGATAAAACTCAGAAGCCAAGACAAAAAATAGATCTTGAGACAACATCAGAAGTGGCATGACTGTTGCTGAAGGAGAAAGGAATTAGAGGACAATGAGGAAGAGATATTGAGCCACTAATAAGGCATCTGTGGACCCACACTGTTAGGCTGTGACAGGCCAATAAACAAGGGTCGTCTTCTCAGCAAGGCATCCACAGAAAGACATTGGCATGGGCGTATTTAGGGGGGGGTTTTACGGGTTCAAACCCCCCCCGAAATAAATAATTGCAAAATTTTTTTTTAGTCATATTTTTATGTTTTTCATGCTTCGAAATCATTTCTTATGAATATTGACATTTTGTTTTGTGATTTCTATGTAAAATGCAACACAATGTATAAATTCAATACTGTTATAAAAGAACTCAAAAGAATGTAGGGGTCGTCCATTAATTATGTCAACAAATTTTAGGCCATTTTTGACCCCCTCTTGTCAACAAATGTCAAACATTGACGGACCCCCTAAAAATTATGTCAACAATCCCAGAACCCCCCCCCCCTACAAAAAAGAAACACAATGGCTCAATACATGTAGAATCATTTTTCAAATTGTTTTACACTAAGAAATGCAATCTCGAATTTAAAAATAGATGAGTTTAGTTTATTACCAGCTTTTTAGTAGTATGAAACATTAAGCACTTTATACATTTTTAGCATTACTTAATGTTTTCGCTACCATTTTGAAGGGTCTGTGTTGATTCATTGGAAAAAATTTGTTGACGTCAACTTTTACCGAACCCCCTCCCCCTTGTCAACAACTGTCAAACTTTTCCAAACCCCTCCCCTATTTTGTTGACATAATTAATGGACGACCCCTAGGAAACTACAAAGCACGTATATATTGTTTATAAAATTGAACTATTTTCTAGTTTTTATAGTAATTTCAATAAATGTCTGATTTGCAAGTATTGTCTGCAGTCACGACTCAAACTACATCGTAGCTACGAGTAACAGCTGGTTCCTATCAGGACTGAAATAATAGAGCAATTTTGTTCAGATGACAGCTTAAATTGCTACCATTACAGTGTGGAAATTCAAAAAAATTTCAGTGGGGAGGGGCACATCCCCCTCCCCAAACCCCTCCCCCTGCGGCGCTGCGCGCCTCGGCAGTCCCCCTAAACTTTGAAACCCCCCGAAATTGTTTCCTGGCTACGCCCCTGGACATTGGCCAATTGGAATACATACCAAGCTGTTGGTACATGTCTAGATCTAGAAGGACACTGAGAACAGCAGACATTGAAAAGTAAGGCTCAAGCACAAAATCGCCATACATGCATGCGTATAATTGCGTACAGTGCAGACCCCTTATGCATGGTCATTGGCAGGCAAAGACTGTACTGTAGATGAATTCATCTCCGTTAAGGGTCTAACAAACATAGATGACATCAGTAAGAATGATCTACAAAAGAGATTAACCTCACAGCTGAGAAAATGAACAGGAAATAGAGAAGTGCAGGGAAATAACCATGACAGAGAAAATCATGACAAGCCTGCCATCTCCTTCTGCGGCCATCCAAGACCTGTCCCTCTTGATGGATCACCTGCCCGTGGTGGCGGCATTGCCGGGTACCTTCACTCTACGCTTTGCTTCTCCCGGATTGTCCTCAACATGGAGATTACTTCGTTTGAGGCACTTTGTATCAGTCTTGCGACCCTTCGAGGCTCATTTACATTACCGACTATCCACAGGCCAGACTCTGCTGTGCCCTCCGACAGTTTCTTCAATGAATTCTCTTTGGTTTTGGAGTCTTATCACTCGCAATAGTCAAAGGTTAATCACCGGCGCCTTCAACCTACAACTGGAAGACCCTTTTCTTCCTCCTTCGAGCTGTTCCTGGATCTTCCAACACAATTCAGCCTTCGTCAGCATGTCTCTGGATCCACACACCATCAGGGCAGTACTCTTGACCTCCCATCACCCATGAGGACGCCACATTACAAGATTTAAGAATCCTTCTGCCGACTCTCTCCGATCACTCTCCTATTTGCGCTCTTTGGTATCTTCGAGGATGGAAGTCGCTCGACCGCAGCGCCTTCAGTGTGGCTTTGCAAAACTCGCCTCTCTTCTCCTCTACCTTGCAACTTGGTACTCAGCCAACTTCACAACTCTACAATCGCTACTCCTCTGTGATCAATAGTCTTCTAGACAAGATGTTTCCACTCCCTAGTGTCAAGACTTGCATTCGACCGCTTGCTGTTTGGTTTGACCAATCCCGGTCAAAAATCCTGGAAAGGCGAGTCATCAACTGCATCGTTAAACCCGCTGTCCTGAATGACGTTTTCGATGCTCTAAAGATCCAGACGAACGCCTCATCTGGATCAATCAATTTCGCTCTCTTCACTGTCTCTATCGTCAGAAGGAGGCGGCATATTGGGAGGATTTGGTCAACAGGAACTCAAAGAATCCTAAATGTCTCTGGTCCGCTATCTAGTTGGCTGGGATGATCTTCTCGTACATCTGCGAATCCTTCCTCTTCAGCGGGCAATTTTATACTTATGCCTACGACTAAACTGAATGGCCTCCGAAATTCCACAGCTGGTTCACCACCTCCTTCTTACACTTCTACTGAGTCAGTTTCAAGGACTTTCGACCTATCCTTGATTCAGAACTGCGTCATCTTTCTACTTCTAATTTAAAATCAGGTGAACTCGACCCCCCTTCCCCCGTTTGTTATTGTAGATGTACTAGATGACATTGTTCCCTTCCTGCTCTACTTGTTTAATAGGTCTTTTTCAGAAAGTCTCCTTCCAGCATCCCAGAAGCATGCTATTGTGTTTCCCACTCTTAAGAAGCCCAAACTGGATCCTAGCATATGCCAAAATTACCGCCCTATTGCAAATCTTTCCTTTCTCTCAAAGACTTTAGAGCGACTTGTTTCTCAGCAAAATTCTTCTTTACCTTGAGCAGTTGGGCCTTCTCCTGTCCAGGCAATCTGGTTGTAGAGATCACCACTCAACTGAAACTGTTCTTCTTTCTCTTCTGTCTGACATATATTCTGCTATGGAAAAATCCCATACTACTCTTTTAGCACTTTTTGATGCATCTTCAACATTCGATATGGTAGACCATGATATTCTAATACGTTGCCTTGAAATTTCCTTTGGTCCTAGTGGCCTTCCTCTTCTTTGGTTTCGCTCTTATCTTTCCGATTGTATTCAAATGGTTATTCTAGGTGACTCTCGCACCTCATGGGCACCTGTTAAATACGGGGTCCCTCAAGGATCTGTGCTGAGCCCAGTGCCCACTTCTTTATATCATGTTTTCAGCTGATATTCCTCTTCTCTTTGCTAAACACTAGGCCTCTGGTCACCTCTCTCCTGATGATGTCCAGGTTTTCGTTCATGCATGGCTTCTCTTCTCACCAGCTTGCTCTTTCCCAATCTATTGAATCTGTTTCTGCCAATCTCAATTGCTGGATGTACTCAAATCATCTTTCGCTCAACTCTTTGACTCAGTTGATCTGGCTTGGTACTCACCAGCAGCTAATTAAACTTGTGATTACGCTTTACTTAACAAGCATTTCCCTCAGTTTGTTTTCTTGACAAATGTCTATGACCTGGGTGTTACTCTAGACAGTACTTACTCTGTCCTTCTCTGCACATGTCTCTAATCTCTCTTGGTCCAGTTTTTATCATTTGCAGCATCTAAGTGTCATTTGATGATCTGTCCCTCGCCGATTTTTTCATGCCTTCATCTGTTCCCGAATTGACTGCTGTAACTCGTTTCTCATCAGCCTACCAAAACTCTGCTTGGCTCCGCTCCAATAGGTACTTAATGCAGCTGCTCACTTGATTGCCAGCCTCTCTTGTTTCTTTCATATTTTGACTTTTATGACTGAGCATCTTCACTGGCTTTCCCTAACTGCTCAGATTCAGTTAAAATTTCTCTTTCTTACCTGTAAAACGTTTTTAGGCCAAACTCCTCGCTATCTCTATGATATTATCAGGCAGCCTATCTCAACTAGCTCTGGGAGCATCTGTTATTAGGTTGTACAGGGAGAGACACTTCATAAGTCTGTAAATAGAATAGAATAGAATGAGACGATGATACAACCCATTTTCCTGAGAATACTGGACAATGAAACACATGATGGGAAAAGAATCAGAAATGAGTTGGTTACAGAAAATTGCATTAATTACACTGCCGAGAATTAGTGATTATGAAACAGGACAATTCTAGATATCCAAACAACCCTGCTGAACAGTCGTTTTCGTACGATGCACTACAAGCAAGATTCATAGAAAAGAGAAACAAAGAAAGACCAAGACAACACTGGATAGGCACAAAAGCAAAGACATTGTAAACTAAGCATTAGAGGGAAGCTAGATTTGACAAGAAATAGAGAGCCAATATTCGCACCTATAACCCCAAATGGCTGGCATCATAAACTGATCATGATAATGATGATGAAGACGATAACAAAGATGATGTTGTAGGCAGTGCAGTTGCAGTTGTAGCTGTTGTTGTTGTTAGTGGCAGTGTTGATGCTGTAACTGTTATTAAACTGGTTTGTAGCCATATGGCAATCAGTACAAAACAGATGTTTGTACAACATCAGTTTGTAACAAACTGCACTGCATTCGCATTCGATGACCAACTGAGAATCCTAATAAAAGCCAGGATCATGTGGTTAGGTGAGAAACACAGAAGATGTGACCTGAATTTAATCATTTGCCCTACTAACATCAACTGGCAACAGTCAATTCTGAAGTCAGACACGGACCCAACAACAAAGCTCCTCATAGGCAGAGAGGGAGGGAGGGAGGGAGGGAGGGAGGAAGGAGGGAGGGAGGCAGTGAGCAGAGAGAGTGACAGCAGAATGCTATCAATTGAACCTGGCAAGATGTTGGCCATATATCATGAACCAGCCTCTCCTTTTAAGTAACAAATATATCACTTGCGTTGGGGGTGCAGGACAGTCAATTCAAGGCCTAGTTCAACCTGTCTCAATATAAGTAATCTCAGACCACACTAGCCACCCTTTCCTCCATTCCTTGATCTTGGCCATCCATCGGCCAATCCATCCGTACATTGTCCTTTCATCCATCCGTCCATCCATCCATCCAATGTATGCTGCTGTTAATTTAGCTTCTCAAGGGTTTCCTGAGCATAAACAGCCGGGAAACATTTGGCTCTTGTTAGACCTGTTATTATAAGAATGGCTGGCTTACTTAAGCAGCTAAACATGTGCTAAATGCCACAAGTTAAAAGCAGTGTTCCCCATCCAAATTGGAATTTTGCCACGCCCTTTCAGCAACATTCTCCCTGCCCTTTAGAACTAATTTATATTTATTTATTTTATTATCCACAGAGCCCTTGTCCATCTAGCACAATGCAAGGCTCTGAGTAACTGAAACTTTGTTCTGATCACTACTGCATGATCATCACTAGTCATCACAAAGCAAGTGCTCAATCAACAACTATGCCACACAAACATTCTAATACAACTGACAAAAATCTGTATTTTTGGTGCTGTTACAATATGCAAATGATGAGGCTTCTGATTACAGGGTTTCAGTTGTCTCTCATATCATGCCACGATTACACTGTAAACATTTGGATGGATAGCTTTACTTGGATCTGAATTCATATTCTCATTTTTTCACAATTATGCTGACTGATTTTCTGCTCCCTGCCACAACCGGACTGTATAATAGATGTAGTTTTCTAATGTACTTTGACACTACTTTACTGTTCAATGGCATTTGCCCAACAGTCCAAGATCTGACTGATGCAATGCAGACAATTTGTTGGGCTGCCACAAAGGCATCTAATTGCTCATATATCAATCTTTGCTTCTGGTCAGCAAGTCCACTTGCAAGATGTCTGTTGACAAACAGACACATTTTCAACTGTGATCAGCTTGCTCACAACCAGTGCACTGCAGCAGAGCGACATAATTTTCATGATCCTAAATGATGCCTATTGTGGATAAGCAATTGAAAAAGAAAAGTCTTACTTTGTGAATGAAATGACATAGTGACTGCACAAAACAAACAGAAACAGGGAGAACTCCAAAATCTAGGTTCAGCAACTGAAAAGTTTATGCACCAATAACAGTTGAAGTGTTAGGTATGACCAGAGAAAGATAATCACACGTTTGTCGGTTTGAAATATTAAAGAATATTATTATTATTATTATTATTATTATTATTATTATTATTATTATTATTATTATTATCATTATTATTATTATAAAACGGTTATTGTTCCTCTAAGATCAGAGTTCTAGGGCCCCATTGTAGCAATTATTATTATTATTATTATTATTATTATTATTATTATTATTATTATTATTATTATAATTATTATTATTATCAAAGTGAGTAATTTGGCATGGTAAGGTCGAGGAAAAACAGATGGCGTTCCCGCGTTGGACAGCTACCGAGAGTCTTTGGAATAGGTAGTTTGTTTCGAGGGTGTCATGGGTTGCATCCGTCAACCTTCGTCCAAGCTCCAACACAAAATTCAATCCTTCTGAGCTCCAAGCACCGCTGGACTCAAGTGCTACCGCCACAAAAGCATGTATTATTATTATTATTATTATTATTATTATTATTATTATTATTATTATTGTCATGATGACCTCATTCAATAATATTGAGAAGTCTGGAGAATCAGCACTGACTTTAAATGGTTGGCCAGCATTCAATGTTTTGTGGAATATGATTTGAAATTTGTAAAGATTCTTTGAAAGAGATTCTTTACTAAACAGGAAGCCAATACAAAGATTTGAATGGGCACACAGGCTATAATTATATTCACATTTTAGATGCATTAGTTATTATCATAGCCAAAAAGTGTCTAAACTCGAGTTTCATCATGTTTGGCCTTGTAACAACCACAAGAAGTGAGTTGAAGTAATCGAGGCGACTTTAAACCAATGTGCCAGCCAGAGATATCCTTGATGACATGGAGACATAAAGTCACATAACACGTAATACTACATAAGTCATGAATGTGCACATATGATTCAGAGATGGGCATGATTAGTTAAATTGACAATCGGTTAGAATTATAATTAGCTATTAAAATTTGCTAACTGATTAGAATTAGAATTAGCAGAGTCTTACAGATAATCGGTTAGAATTATAATTAGCAGCAGCTAATCAATTAGCGATTATTAGATTTTGATAATTCATACATATCTTTGCTTCATAAATTTCTCAATTTTAATCAAGGCACAGCAAGTTACAGCATCAAGTTACTGTAGTCTCTTTAGCTCGCATGGTTTCCCTGTTGGCATACGATATCGTGGAGCTGCAACTCTTATTCGATTTACAAAACCTTTATTTTCCACGTCAGAAAGTGACCACATTGACTGAATCAAGTAGTTTGACATAGAAGTTGTGAACTCGTTATTAGCATGATTTAAAAAATCTAATTGATTCAAATTAGCTAAAAATTGTTAAGAATTAGAATTAGGATCAGGTGACAGCTAATCGACTAGAATCAGTGTTTCCATTAGAGTCCAAAAAGAGGACGTATTTATGCCCTGACCTAGAATTTTTTGGACGTAGCTCATTTCTTTCAGCCATCACACCGAAAAATTTGGACTTTTTGATGCTTTTTATGGACGTAAAAACGGCCATTTGGGCGTTAGCAGAAAAACTGATTAGAATTATAATTAGCTCAATTAAAATTCTAATCAATTAGTTACCCATCTCTGATATGAATACTATAGTCAGCAAGAGAGTAGACATAGTACAAATGAAAACAACGCTCAAGCTTCCAGCAGCACCAGCCAACTCAAAAACGAATCACCGAGCTTCATAGATTTAAGCATAGTTGTTAAAAACGGTCAAAACAAAACAAAAAACGGGAAAAATGTCGTTTTATTGAAAATAATATAAAAAAACGTGGAAAAACGAAGAAAATAATTTAACTTTGTTACATCTTTTACTGCATTTTAAAATTAGGGCCTAAAACCTTTTTTACAGAATTTAATTTTAATCAACAGATAACATAACTTTAGTAGTAAACACCAAATAACATTAATCTACAACAATTATTTTTTTTTTCATAAGTTTGGTTTAATAAGAAATTGAGAAATTAAAAATATTGATATCTTTTCAAATTTTAATTGTAGGTCTATATATAAGAACACATAGGGCAGTCCATGCTGACATAAACAATTAAAAACTAAATTTTTTAACTATCGAGTGTACTTAATTAAAAATTGTACTTACAAGTTTGACTTATATAGGCTAAGTACTTAATATGGAGTAATACCAGTCAGTTTATCAGTCAATTGGAGATTATTGTGGACAAAGACAACATTCCACATTTTGGATAACTTAGAAATTCAAATAACTTTTATAAATTTTATTTCCTGTAGGCCTACTGTGCTATTAATTTCTCAACTGATGACATTAAATAGTGACGTAAGTTAGATGAATCCTTTAAAGGACTGAGGACAAGGCCAAAACAAAATAATGGTGTGTTTCCGGTAACGCGACCGAGTCAATTTTTTGCCGCGACTCGGAAAATTTTGTAAAAATTTTTTTTTTTACGGAAAATTTTGTAAACAAAATTTTTTTTTCGAAAATTTTGTAAACAAAATTTTTTTT
This sequence comes from Aporrectodea caliginosa, assembly GCA_020284085.1. Classification (NCBI taxonomy): domain Eukaryota; kingdom Metazoa; phylum Annelida; class Clitellata; order Crassiclitellata; family Lumbricidae; genus Aporrectodea; species Aporrectodea caliginosa. The sequence continues at coordinate 487,197 of JACEVL010000137.1, read as the reverse complement.
TGCTTCACATACGGTACATTAAGCTCATCCTCGGCCCCTTTGCATGCCGGAGATGCAGAATCGCGACATTATAGGTACATTCACTAAAGCAGAGACGTTCGGAAACTAGCGGTCTTTCAATGGAAATAATGGTGGCGAAATTTTGGGAAATCACTGCATAAAATTATTTTACCAAAATAAAATTTTTTTCCGACCTACCTACCCAGTTTTTTTTTAACTCTGTTACCGGAAACACACCATTATTTTTTTTTGGCCCAACGTAATGGATATCAGACAAAAAATAAAATGAAACAAATAATAACAGACAGTAAATAAATAAATAAAGTTACATAAAAAAACAAAAAACGGAAAAAAACGTGACGAGAAATAAAAAACGAAAAAAACCACGTTTTTGGGTAAAAATAAAAAACGAAAAAAACTTTTTTTCCAACTATGGATTTAAGTCATTCAAATTTCTTATGTTGCTGTGCCCAATAACAGAAAGTAAGTCTTTCATGGGTTAAGTGGCAGATTAATGGCCACTAGCCAAGACTGCATGACATTGTCCTCAAAGGCAGTGGACAGAAGCTACACAGAGGAGTTACAACACAACAGCTGTCAAAACGAATGTAGATTTGGCTATCATCAGCATGGAAATTATATTCCAGTAACCACATGTAAAGCAGTGTTCCTAGCGGTGTGGCATATTTTAATATAAACAAAAGATGACCAAGCACAGAACTCCCTGGAACACCACAAGTCAACACAAGCATTAGGCACATAATAATTATTGTTTGCCTAATGCATTAGCAGTGGGTGCAGAAGATAGCCATAATAGAGATGCCAAGCTATCATTCCTTAGTTCACTTAAATCAATTTCATGCCAAGGCTGAAATTAAACGATTGACTAATAAAAGTGCACACAGAACCATATGACCTTGCACGGTGCTGAGCAATTGTGCATGAAGGACTTGCTCAAGGTACCTACACAGTGACCGCCTCAGTGGAGGCTCAAACCCGTACTCTCCATGTTATAGGCCAAGTGCTCAAACACTCAGCTACCGTGCCCCATATAGTGTATCAAACCACAACCTATTCTAGCTTTCACTTTCATCAGCAACAAATAGATAAAGGTCAATTGCATCGCATATTGCTCAGGTGCACAAAGCTCCACCAACACAACTAGAATTTTCACAGGTGCTTAGTCAAGACTAAATTATTCACACAAAACATTAAGGCCACATAATATTGGCCACACGGGAGCCCTTAAGGCCTGTGGCTCAACCCCTCTAAAACCCAGTTCATCTGGCTGGACACCTACCTGAAAGCAACTGGCTAGGTTAGACATGGCTGTCCTTGCTGCTGCCTTCCCCCATTTTACCTTTTCCTCTAAAACCCAGTTCATCTGGCTGGGCACCTATGAGCAACTGGCTAGGTTAGACATGGCTGTCCTTGCTGCTGCCTTCCCCCATTTTGATCTTTTTCTCTGTCGCTAGTGACCGTGGCATCACCCTCGACTGAGAGTTCACCTTTACTGCCCATATTAACCTCCTTAACCGTAACTGCTTTTACCAATTGTGCCTGCTTCACACTGTTGCTCACTCTGCTACTTCCACCCTTATCCTACCTTCATCACGACCAGACTTGACTCTTGTAGCTCACTCTATGACTATGCTGGCCTCCCTGCTGGTCGACTGGAATCCCTGGAACGGATCCTGCATTCTGCTGCCTGACTTATCGGCTGTATACCCAAATTTGACCAAGTCTCTAGTTACATGCTTGAGGTTCTCCACTTGCTCCCTTCTGAGCAGTGAATTTCTTATAGGATAGCTGCCCTAGTCTGGCGCTGCTTGCTGGGCTCGCTCCTGCCTACCTTAAAGAGCTCAGTTGCCCTGTTCTTAGTGCTAGGGGTTCTCGATCCCTTCGTTCATCTGAACAGGGTCTGCTGCTTGTCCCTTTTGCATGTATCTCCATTAGGCAGAATCGTGCTTTCTCGGTGGAGCTCTGCCTCTTTTCCACGATCCTCTCTCCTACGTTCTTATCTCACCGTAAGGCTGCTCTTTTTAGCCGTGCTAGAGTCAGTAGCACCTCTGAGTAGTTTTCTTGAAGAGGCACTATATAAATGTTTGATATGACTTCATGAATTCCGCACATTAGTCAGCAAGTTTAAAGCATGTATTTGTATAGGAATTTTGTCTGACACAATGATGACAGAAGTCAATGTCTGTGTCACATGTCAACAGTTGCAGGGTGCACATAGCTGCCAAGCATTGATCGTGTGCTACTGATTGCTGGATGCATCCAGTGGCCATACATAGAGTGTATGATGACGGTGGTATGATGTCAGCTGGCACACTATCAATATATGGGCGCTCTCACTATAACATTGTAAACTAATCCAATTAGCCCTATTAGAACCATACTAATTATAGTGTTGAACAGCTCAGTCTCAAACTCTCCATAGCTATAATAGTCTGGTCTCTAATATTATAATTGCATACCGGTAATCATGCATCATTGTTACTTGCTGTGTTATGACAGCAAGTTAAATAAACAAAAATGCAATACAATGCAATCCTATGAGAAACACTGAGTTTCATTGCGATGGGTCATGGACAGGTCTAGACCAATCAAAACTGTCTGCTATTGTGACAGGAAAGTATGCATAAAGCAATCACAGATGCATTGCTAAAGAGAGCGTGAAAAGATCTCGTAGCGATAGTCCGCATTGTACTCAGTTACAAATGTCGTTCAGAGATTCATACATGTAAATAATCCCGAAGACTGAAGTGTTCCAAGTGCATTGTTAGTTACTTAATTGTACAAATGAAAAAGTAAATACATGTATCTTTTCTCAAGTTAATGCTATTCTACAAATCGGGCGAGTTAAGAGTTTGAACTTTGAAGCCCAATTGATTGACAAGTTTGGAAGATTGACAAGCCATGTTTTGGTAACAACTTTGATTCCAGAATGGGACAAGAGTGCATCACAGTTTTCATTGTCTTCTTCATTTTGTGTGGACTCACTAGCCAATCCCGGATAATGTGCTGGTCCACGTAACACAAAGTGGTGTTATGTCCTCCAAGGCTATTAACTTAATATGCTTATCTGTTAACGTGTCGGACGGATGGTTGGATGAACGGTCGGACAAATGGACTGACGGATGGATGGATGGACTAACAGTCAGATAGATGGACTGATGGTCGAATAGATGGACTGATGGTCAGATGAACGGACTGACCATCGGCTAGGATGGACTGCAGATCAGATAGACGGACTGATGGTTGGAGGGACGGATGGTCAGATGGACAGATTTAATTAGACAATAGGCTATTTCCGCTTTTAGTCCATTTTACATGCAGTCCGGTTAACACATCGTGTCCTTTGGCTTGTCCCCAATGACAGCATGTTAAACGGGTCTACACTGTACTTACAGTTTTTTTATTACATTCAAGCAACTTACAGGGCCGGATTAACCACTCATGAGACCCTATGCTCATTATCAACGGAGGCCCTTGTTATGCTGCGCAGGGAATGATGGAAATGTCGCAAAGACATGACAACAAGTTGTAGTAAAGCAGGGTCAATGTGTTGTGCTGCTCAAATTAGTTGACAATTATATAGAACACAACTTCAACCCTTGATGGTTGGGTTCAATTGCATGTAGAAGACCCTAACAAAGTGACTTTTCCATTTGAGAATCATTTGCTTATAGATGATTGACAACCAGGTAGTTGTTCTTGCTTACAGATGATTGACAACCAGGTAGTTGTTCTTGCTTACAGATAATTGACAACCAGGTAGTTGTTCTTGCTTACAGATAATTGACAACCAGGTAGTTGTTCTTGCTTACAGATAATTGACAACCAGGTAGTTGTTCTTGCTTACAGATAATTGACAACCAGGTAGTTGTTCTTGCTTACAGATAATTGTCAACCAGGTAGTTGTTCTTAATGAACTCTAAAATTATTCAGGTTAGCAAGCAGATCCTCTAAGAGGTATTTCTAGGGTTCTATACAAATGTTCAGTTCCTGTAGTGATTCTCCTTGTATTTGCAGTCACCTATATTAGATGTAACAGTATGGTTACATAATTATATAAACATACGTACAATTACCAGCATTTATTTATATGCCAGCATCGTAGGATATAAAATATTAAGATTAGGCTTTGGAAAACTGTGCGAATTGTGCTTTGGAAACAATGCAAAGAAACAGGGAGCCAGCTAAAGAAACTTTAATTACTGATTGGCTCATGATCATTTAATTCAAGGCAGATGATATTTACAATGTGTGGCTGGCAAAGCTCTAATCATCCAATGAAATTTCTTCAGTTGAATGGTACTTAGGCCTACTGAAGGGAAAGTAGGCCTCACGAATCTTAACTGTAATAACTTCAGATCATACCGTTGAGAACTACAAGAAGTGGTTCTACCAAAGACTTTAATTTGTCGAACAGGTGGTTCCAGTGATTGTACAACATAGTCGTACAATGTGAGTGGAGAATCAAGACGATGCTAGCGAGATTCCAAAGCAAAAGTTGTAAGTGAATAGCAACATTGGTCAATTTAAATCAAACAGCAAAACTGTAGAGAAGAATATTTGATGAGATGGAGGCCGGATGGACAACACATTAATCAGAGACAACTTCTATTCAAAGTCCAACAGAAGGTCAAGAGAACTCTAGGCCAGTGTAGAATGTAAGCTTAACCAAACATAGATCGTTATCAAACGGTCGTCATGATTGTTTGTTAGATGTAATTGTAGGTGTTGTTTGGACAATGAATATTTCTTATATAACTACAAAGAGCTAATTCCTTAGGAATTACAAACCAATTATAAGCAGTGTGATTCTCCTTACAGATTTTATTTTAGTTATAGTTATAGTTAATGGTTTTTATTTTAGTTATAGTATAGTTATAGTTAGTATTATTTGTTAGTTATAGTTATAGTTATAATTAATGGATTTTTATTTTAGTTAATTTTAGTTACTACTTAGTTACAAAAATTAAGGCTATAAGCAAAATTGTGTGTATTAAAACGCTGTTTCACAATTTGCTCAGAGCTTTGAAAGTCTTTGAAGCATGTGTGCATTCAGCATCATGAATACACTAGTTTCCAAAGTAACTGACAAATTGCATAATAAAAATATTGCATTTTTCGTTCTTATTTATGTCGAATTGTCCATATTGCACTTCCTATTTTTATTTTTTGTATTAACGAAAATAAAGATGAATTTTCGTTATTGTTATTTTCGTTATAGTTATAGTTATAGTTAATGATATTTTTTAGTTATAGTTATAGTTATCGTTAACGAAATCATTTTATTTTCGTTAACGAACATTTTCGTTATCGTTAACGAGAATCACACTGATTATAAGCAGCCGTCTCTTCTCCTAGCGTCTGTCATTGTGCAATAACACAATATGTCTGGGCTGAAGATGACTGCCAGGCATCACAGTTACACACCAGTGGTCTTTTCTATCAAGAAAGACCAAAAGATTTAAGACCAACACTTATACATGAAGATATGACACCAAAACTTTTACCAAACTGAACAAGTATGAGATTAATTCTACACAAGAAAACTAGCTGCAGGTAGCATTCTATATTACCATACAGTCACTGTCAGTCAGAGTGTTAATTCGATTATTGTTGCTCCACTTCCTTTTTCTGGGAATACTGGAGCAAAACAGGTCACCCATTTTAGATTTCATTGTGCCATCTAGTGAATGGCATAGAGGCTATATTACAAATGTGCTAGCCATCTATCTTTACAAAAAGCTACTGCTTGCCAATATTAACTTACGCCTCAGCCGTAGTTAAATACACGGTGAGACAGGAAGATGAACTGAATGCATGTTGGAACTCTGTTTATAGAAAGTTATTTGGATTTAATAAATGGGAATCTGTTAAAGGCTTCATTTGTGGCCTTGGTAGACTAGACTTCGATCACATTATTAAGAAACGTCGCATGATGTTCTATAGGCGACTACTTCATTCGACATCTAATTTTCTCCAGGATATTTTCTGGTGTTATGTTGTTGAGCACTTTCTTTGTGACTCTGAACTTGCCGGCATCTTGAATGGTAAATTTAGTTGCATAAATGACCTTTACGAACATTTTCGGAGTCTGTGCGTTTGAGTTTATGTTTGTTCAGATTTGTACATGTATGTTGTGACGTCTGATTTGTTTCTGCCTTCGAGCGTAATAAAGTACTGATAGACGTAACTTTCTATTGTGGCAGTGGCAGTGTATTCTTGATTGCATGAGGTGACATACACCAAGAAAGAGATGCTAGCATTACCGACATCTGGATGAACAAGGTCTGCATCCCTAGCTTAGAAAATGGGGCTGGATGGAAAAGTTGGCTAATGGAAGCATGAAGAAGACAATAAATGTTGCCATGGAGTTACTGAAGGTCGGCATGTTGAATGTGCAAAACTCTGAAGCACTGGGAAACTGGAACTGCTGTGGAAGGAGACTGAAGTATATAAAGCTGACCTCCTGGAGTTATCAGAAATCAGTTCAACAGGACCTGGAGAAACGAATGAAGAAGAGAAGTGTGAACTTTTTGTTTTGACGAAGGGCTAGAGATGCCTTTCTTGGTAACAATCCAGTGAATTCAAGGATCCCTGTAGCAAGATTCCAGGGTGCACCTCACAGCATGGCACTGATCCAGGTCTATGTACCCACCATGGACAGTACATGGGAAAGCATAGAAGAATTCTCTGAGGCCTTGGAGAAAGTGTTGAAAAAGCTGCCAAAATTTTTTTTAAGATTATCCTTTATGACTGGAACATAAACGGGGCAGGGACAACAGAGGTAGGGAGTCGGTCAAGGACAGTCATGGCTATGGAGACAGGAATGAGAGAGAGGAGAGCAACTGCTGGAGTTCACAATGGAGCACAACTTGTACATTTTCAACACAAGATTTCAGCAAAAGAACTGCATGAAGTGGATGAGTTAAGAACCGGATGGGAAACAGAAACATGACAGACCTGATGCTGGTGATGAAGAGATGGAAATCAGCTGTCTGCAACTGCAGGACCCATCAAGGGGCAGGCAGAAGAAAGAAGATACTGGTGACAGAAACAAGTGGAGAAGAAGGATCCGGGTGGCAGACCCCTCCGCTGGGAGGGATTAATTCAAGCCTGTAGTTGACAGTATCATATCAACGGAATTGGTGACCACCACTTTCTGGGGCAAAATTACACCCTTGGTGTCATCACCAAGCATCAGTTACTCGTTTCTATAAGTGTGTCAAGCACATTTTGCTAGTCATCTTAGTAGTAACGTCAAAACCGAAATACGTGTATTTTTCACACAGTATCTGAAACACTAAGCAAAGTAGATGCTCTCATCAAGACCGTGTAATTTCTTTCATTTGGCATTTACAATCAACGGATTAATCTTTATAACACAAGTCAGACTTAATAGGAAAGTGAACCACAGCCGAACAAATACAAAATTAAAGCAACTTAGCAACATAAACATGTGACAAACACCTTCCATGTGAAGGTTGTATAGAAATGCTGACATTGGTTGAAAGTACACTCTCAGAGTAGGCAGAAATATTTGACACTGTGGGTAATACAGTGGCACTACAGAAGTTTCAGAAAGATCAGCTCAGATAATATATAGAATGACCATACGGCAACTTTTGAAGTTTGTTCTGGATGTCTGGCTAAGTTAAAAATGCATTAAAAACATCTGAAGTTATTTAAAACATCTGAACTTATGTAGGCCTAATAAATTATAGTAAACTATGTGGTACAGTTGCCATAAGTCTCTTACGGACTGATCTTTTGGATGTTGACCTGATTACGGCTTGGTTTTGGTGTGCCATCGGTTGATGCCTTGTGCATTAGATACCGGCGCAATAGAAGTTGCTAATTACATTACATTACATAAAGTTAAAATGAAGTTATTAATATCAGCCATAGATTGCAACAAGCCATCCCATGATATTTTCAAAGTAACTGACTAAATGCAGAGAAATTCTTTCCTTGAGATTTGTTACACAAAGCCTGCTGGTAAGGTTACTCTAGAATACTTTCTAAGCACTGAAAATCTTAATACCACGGATAAATTTGTGGCAATCCTCCAGTTTAGGTGTTTTGATTATTTGTCATTGGTATATTTGCTATGGTCAATTTAAAAAGGAAGCTGGATTGATGAAAATAATTGTTTGCCTCAATGAAAGCTGGATTGATGAAAATAGTTTCTCATGAAACTAGAACTAGAAGTTGGATTGATGAGAATAATGCTTTGCTTAAATAGAAGTTGGATTGATGAAAAGAATTCTTGCTAAATAGAAGTTGGATTGATGAGAACTAAACTGCAGTTTCAATGGATATCAATGCAATGTAATGTAAGCACCTAACTGGAGGATTACCAAGTTTGTTTTATTGGGAAAATTTACTAAATCAGTTCAGATGACCTACCAACAATTTCCTGAACTCTAATAGGCTACGAAGTCATAAATTTATTTCTTAAAGGTGACTTTACGATTGAGAAGGGGTGTAGGACAACAATATATTTAAGCCCTTTAGGTGCATCGATGACATAATCATAGGCGTAGCTACATGAAGGCAGGAGGAGGCAATTGCCTCCTCTTGGTTTTTCCATATAGTGGAGTTTCAGTTGATCAACGACGCAAATGACCAGGATTTTGGCAAGTTGCCTCCTCTTGAAAAACTCCCGTTACTACTACCCCCCCTCGAAAATCCTTGGGAAACATTTCGTTACTACCCTCGAAAATCCTTGGAAAACTCCCGTTACTACCCCCCTCGAAAAACCTTGGAAAACTCCCGTTACTACCCCCTCGAAAATCTTTGGGAAACTCCCGGTACTACCCTCGAAACCTTGGAAAACTCCCGTTACTACTACCCCCCCTCGAAAATCCTTGGGAAACATTTCGTTACTACCCTCGAAAATCCTTGGAAAACTCCGTTACTACCCCCCTCGAAAAACCTTGGAAAACTCCCGTTACTACCCCCTCGAAAATCTTTGGGAAACTCCCGGTACTACCCTCGAAACCTTGGAAAACTCCCGTTACTACCCCCCTCGAAAATCCTTGGAAAACGGACCTTAGTAGCTCCGCCCTCGAAAATTTTGGAACGCTTGTTCTTGGAAACACTCGTTACTACCCCCCCCGGTCGTCAACTTTTTAACTTTTTAATAAGCTGGATACCCCCTAGAACCCTCTAGATTCTGTGAAGTTGCCTCCTCTTGAATTTAAGTCTGGCTACGCCACTGGACATAATTGACATAGGAATAAACGATTTCATTCTGTGGAATTGATTTTCTGTTTTCGCGCCAATGTAGGCTATACATCCTAATAGTTTACCTTATTAGCGCTCGTTAACGTCTTCACGATTAAAAATTGCTGAAGTCACATGGAATATAGGTCTATCTAGGCAAGGTCATAACCATTCATCAAACCACGATCCGACACATATAGGCCTATCTAAATTAATTTCTATTACTACTACCACAGAATAGATAAAGCGTAGCGTAGATGTTATCTGTTCCGAGTTTGTAATGCCATCTAACGAAACGTTGTTGAATCATTCGCGCGATTGGGGGGGGGCATAGAATAGTGGCAACATCACTGGCGTGAAGAGCAGAACAAGTAGGAACTAGGAGGTGGGATCGATACCCATTACCCACTACGCACCCAAAGGTCCCCTCAGCCTGTCATTCGCCAGATGGCGTTGGTAAATGATTAGTAGGCCTACATGGCTGGCGGCTGCCATACAGTTAAATTCGACTCCTGTAATAACTGTGATCATCCTCTTATACTATGAATTGTTATCATACTGCGTACTTGTCAGTTGGAATAGTAAAGAAGAATATTATTTTATACGCAAATTACTCAATCCCGCGGCATCCCGCCACATAGGCCTATTCAGATACATATTGGCAATATTCGTGAAAACCCTAAGAAACCACGAGCCTGCTATAAACAATTCATAGTAACCAGATCAATCGTATGAGTTATATTGGTCCCATATAGCTTATATGACTCTCTTATGTGCATGCTATAGCCGTTTACTCACTCGCCAAAATCCCGGAATCGGTGCCCGCAACAGATTCGGATACATATTCGCCCAACATCTTAAATGCTTGACAGCCTACGACGATGCCCGGCTAAGCATGATGCCCGGCATAAACAATTTATAGGACCCACATGAACCTATATTGGCGCCGTCTGAGAACATTAAATTGGTCCAACACCTCTGCCAGCATACCCAAATGGACCCCATGTAGTAGGCCTACTCGTATTCCCACACAGGACCGGTTTAAAGCCCATGTGGGTACCATCTAATGCCCATGGGAATGTTGGTAGAGGACTAGAGGTTAGTCCAAAGGCGACTCGAGTCCGGTTGCCAGGGAAAGAGTCCAGAGAGAGGTGGCAGAGCCTCAGAGGAGCTGCCATAAGGTGGGTGTGGTTTAGGTTGAGATCTAGGAGGAGGAAGAGGATCAGATGAGTCAGAGTGATGGGAAATCTTGAAGATGTGAGACTTTAGTTTTGAGTGGAAATCCCGAGGGGTGATAGATAGAAGAGTCTGATGCAGGCGATCATTAGTGGGGGAGTGGCAACGATAACGGAGGAACCGAAAAATTGCGGAATTTAGAAGGGAGATCGAGATCGTTCCAGAGTCGTGGTGCAGTGTGGTATGTGGCTCGGTTGGAGATGATCTGGTATAGCGGGGTGGCTGGATGATGACGAGTTCGCGAAGTTGGGAATATTGTAGGGATCCGAGTTGTACCTGGGACTATTATTACCACTGGCGTAAACTTGTCCAAAATATTGGTGGGGCATGGGGTCTGGACAATCAGAACGCGAAAACTGGTCGCATCATAAGCGCTTCCGATATTACATTAATGTAGCCTATTATTATTATTATTTTTATTGTAGAAGATAAATAAATATTATTATTATTATTATTATTATTATTATTATTATTATTATTATTATTATTATTATTATTATTATTATTATTAGGCTATTATCACGTCTAAAGCAGAGCGTTTTATTAAAAGAGATTCAGAACTATTTCGAGCGATGCGATAAAATCGTATTGACGGTATTTCCGTCCGCCTCATTGTTTATGACGTCGTCGTCATTGTCCACCCAAGATGTCTTGTGGTAGGGTCTGAAGATCCTCTGTGAAGAGGCGCTGAAAGATCTCGTCAGTGAAGAGGAGCTGGATGATGTCGCCTTTCTCAAGGCACTGACAGACCTCGCCTATGAAGAGGCACTGAAAGATCTCGTCTGTGAAGAGGCACTGAAAGATCTCGCCTGTGAAGAGGCGCTGAAAGACCTCGCCTGTGAAGAGGCGCTGTAAGATCTCGTCTGTGAAGAGGCGCTGGATGATGTCGCCTTTCTCAAGGCACTGACAGACCTCGCCTATGAAGAGGCGCTGAAAGATCTCATCTGCGAAGAGGCGCTGAAAGATCTCGCCTGTGAAGAGGCGCTGAAAGATCTCGTCTGTCAAGAGGCGCTGAAAGATCTCGCCTGTGAAGAGGCGCTGAAAGATCTCGTCAGTGAAGAAGCGCTGAAAGAGCTCGTCTGTGAAGAGGCGCTGAAAGATCTGTCCTGTGAAGAGGCGCTGGATGATGTCGCCTTTCTCAAGGCACTGACAGACCTCGCCTATGAAGAGGCGCTGAAAGATCTCGCCTGTGAAGAGGCGCTGAAAGATCTCGTCTGTGAAGAGGCGCTGAAAGATCTCGTCTGTGAAGAGGCGCTGAAAGATCTCGTCAGTGAAGAGGAGCTGGATGATGTCGCCTTTCTCAAGGCACTGACAGACCTCGCCTACGAAGAGGCACTGAAAGATCTCGTCTGTGAAGAGGCACTGAAAGATCTCGCCTGTGAAGAGGCGCTGAAAGATCTCGTCTGTGAAGAGGCGCTGAAAGATCTTGCATGTGAAGAGGCGCTGAAAGATCTCGCCTGTGAATAGGCGCTGAAAGATCTCGCCTGTGAATAGGCGCTGAAAGATCTCGCCTGTGAAGAGACGCTGACAGAACTCGCCTGTGAAGAGGCGCTGAAAGATCTCGTCTGTGAAGAGGCGCTGGATGATGTCGCCTATGAAGAGGCACTGACAGACCTCGCCTATGAAGAGGCGCTGAAAGATCTCGTCTGCGAAGAGTCGCTGAAAGATCTCGTCTGTGAAGAGGCGCTGAAAGATCTCGCCTGTGAAGAGGCGCTGAAAGATCTCGTCTGTGAAGAGGCGCTGAAAGATCTCGTCTGTCAAGAGGCGCTGAAAGATCTCGTCAGTGAAGAGGCGCTGAAAGATCTCGTCTGTGAAGAGGCGCTGAAAGATCTGTCCTGTGAAGAGGCGCTGGGTGATGTCGCCTTTCTCAAGGCACTGACAGACCTCGCCTATGAAGAGGCGCTGAAAGATCTCGCCTGTGAAGAGGCGCTGAAAGATCTCGTCTGTGAAGAGGCGCTGAAAGATCTCGCCTGTGAAGAGGCGCTGAAAGGTCTCGTCTGTGAAGAGGCGCTGAAAGATCTCGTCTGTGAAGAGGCGCTGAAAGATCTCGTCAGTGAAGAGGAGCTGGATGATGTCGCCTTTCTCAAGGCACTGACAGACCTCGCCTACGAAGAGGCGCTGAAAGATCTCGTCTGTGAAGAGGCGCTGAAAGATCTCGTCTGTGAAGAGGAGCTGGATGATGTCGCCTTTCTCAAGGCACTGACAGACCTCGCCTACGAAGAGGCACTGTAAGGTCTCGTCTGTGAAGAGGCACTGAAAGATCTCGCCTGTGAAGAGGCGCTGAAAGATCTCGCCTGCGAAGAGGCGCTGAAAGATCTCGACTGTGAAGAGGCGCTGAAAGATCTCGCCTGTGAATAGGCGCTGAAAGATCTCGCCTGTGAAGAGGCGCTGAAAGATATCGTCAGTGAAGAGGCGCTGAAAGATCTCGCCTGTGCAGAGGCGCTGAAAGATCTCGTCTGTGAAGAGGCGCTGAAAGATCTCGCCTGTGAAGAGGCGCTGAAAGATCTCGCCTGTGAAGAGGCGCTGAAAGATCTCGTCAGTGAAGAGGAGCTGGATGATGTCGCCTTTCTCAAGTCACTGACAGACCTCGCCTACGAAGAGGCACTGAAAGATCTCATCTGTGAAGAGGCACTGAAAGATCTCGCCTGTGAAGAGGCGCTGAAAGATCTCGCCTGTAAAGAGGCGCTGAAAGACCTCGCCTGTGAAGAGGCGCTGAAAGATCTGGCCTGTGAAGAGGCGCTGAAAGATCTCGTCTGTGAAGAGGACTGAAAGACCTCGCCTGTGAAGAGGCGCTGAAAGATCACGTCTGTGAAGAGGCGCTGAAAGATCTCGCCTGTGAAGAGGCGCTTAAAGATCACGTCTGTGAAGAGGCGCTGAAAGATCTCGTCTGTGAAGAGGAGCTGAAAGATCTCGTATGTGATGAGGCGCTGAAAGATCTCGCCTGTGAAGAGGCGCTGAAAGATCTCGCCTGTGAAGAGGCGCTGAAAGATCTCGCCTATGAAGAGGCGCTGAAAGATCTCGTCTGTGAAGAGGCGCTGAAAGATCTCGCCTGTGAAGAGGCGCTAAAAGATCTCGCCTGTGAAGAGGCGTTAAAGGATCTCGCCTGTGAAGAGGACTGAAAGACCTCGCCTGTGAAGAGGCGCTGAAAGATCACGTCTGTGAAGAGGCGCTGAAAGATCTCGCCTGTGAAGAGGCGCTTAAAGATCACGTCTGTGAAGAGGCGCTGAAAGATCTCGTCTGTGAAGAGGAGCTGAAAGATCTCGTATGTGATGAGGCGCTGAAAGATCTCGTCTGTGAAGAGGCGCTGAAAGATCTCCCCTGTGAAGAGGCGCTGAAAGATCTCGCCAGTGAAGAGGCGCTGAAAGATCTCGCCTATGAAGAGGCGCTGAAAGATCTCGTCTGTGAAGAGGCGCTGAAAGATCTCGTCTGTGAAGAGGCGCTGAAAGATCACGTCTGTGAAGAGGCGCTGAAAGATCTCGCCTGTGAAGAGGAGCTGAAAGATCTCGTATGTGATGAGGCGCTGAAAGATCTCGTCTGTGAAGAGGCGCTGAAAGATCTCGCCTGTGAAGAGGCGCTGAAAGATCACGTCTGTGAAGAGGCGCTGAAAGATCTCGCCTGTGAAGAGGCGCTGAAAGATCTCGCCTGTGAAGAGGCGCTGAAAGATCTCGTCTGTGAAGAGGCGCTGGATGATGTCGCCTATGAAGAGGCACTGACAGACCTCGCCTATGAAGAGGCGCTGAAAGATCTCGCCTGCGAAGAGGCGCTGAAAGATCTCGACTGTGAAGAGGCGCTGAAAGATCTCGCCTGTGAATAGGCGCTGAAAGATCTCGCCTGTGAAGAGGCGCTGAAAGATATCGTCAGTGAAGAGGCGCTGAAAGATCTCGCCTGTGAAGAGGCGCTGAAAGATCTCGTCTGTGAAGAGGCGCTGAAAGATCTCGCCTGTGAAGAGGCGCTGAAAGATCTCGCCTGTGAAGAGGCGCTGAAAGATCTCGTCAGTGAAGAGGAGCTGGATGATGTCGCCTTTCTCAAGGCACTGACAGACCTCGCCTACGAAGAGGCACTGAAAGATCTCATCTGTGAAGAGGCACTGAAAGATCTCGCCTGTGAAGAGGCGCTGAAAGATCTCGCCTGTAAAGAGGCGCTGAAAGACCTCGCCTGTGAAGAGGCGCTGAAAGATCTGGCCTGTGAAGAGGCGCTGAAAGATCTCGTCTGTGAAGAGGCGCTGAAAGACCTCGCCTGTGAAGAGGCGCTGAAAGATCACGTCTGTGAAGAGGCGCTGAAAGATCTCGCCTGTGAAGAGGCGCTTAAAGATCACGTCTGTGAAGAGGCGCTGAAAGATCTCGTCTGTGAAGAGGAGCTGAAAGATCTCGTATGTGATGAGGCGCTGAAAGATCTCGTCTGTGAAGAGGCGCTGAAAGATCTCGCCTGTGAAGAGGCGCTGAAAGATCTCGTCTGTGAACAGGCGCTGAAAGATCACGTCTGTGAAGAGGCGCTGAAAGATCTCGTCTGTGAAGAGGAGCTGAAAGATCTCGTATGTGATGAGGCGCTGAAAGATCTCGTCTGTGAAGAGGCGCTGAAAGATCTCGCCTGTGAAGAGGCGCTGAAAGATCACGTCTGTGAAGAGGCGCTGAAAGATCTCGCCTGTGAAGAGGCGCTTAAAGATCTCGCCTGTGAAGAGGCGCTGAAAGATCTGGCCTGTTAAGAGGTGATGGATGATGTCGCCTTTCTCAAGGCACTGACAGATCTCGCCTATGAAGAGGCGCTGAAAGATCTCGCCTATGAAGAGGCGCTGAAAGATCTCGTCTGTGAAGAGTCGCTGAAAGATCTCGTCTGTGAAGAGGCGCTGAAAGATCTCGTCTGTGAAGAGGCGCTGAAAGATCTCGTCTGTGAAGAGGCGCTTAAAGATCACGTCTGTGAAGAGGCGCTGAAAGATCTCGTCTGTGAAGAGGCACTGAAAGATCTCGTCTGTGAAGAGGCGCTGAAAGATCTCGTCTGTGAAGAGGCGCTGAAAGATCTCGTCTGTGAAGAGGCGCTGAAAGATCTCGTCTGTGAAGAGGCGCTGAAAGATCTCGTCTGTGAAAAGGCGCTGAAAGATCTCGTCTGTGAAGAGGCGCTGAAAGATCACGTCTGTGAAGAGGCGCTGAAAGATCTCCCTGTGAAGAGGCGCTGAAAGATCTCGCCTATGAAGAGGCGCTGAAAGATCTCGTCTGTGAAGAGGCGCTGAAAGATCTCGCCTGTGAAGAGGCGCTAAAAGATCTCGCCTATGAAGAGGCGTTAAAAGATCTCGCCTGTGAATAGGCGTTAAAGGATCTCGCCTGTGAAGAGGCGCTGAAAGATCTGGCCTGTTAAGAGGTGCTGGATGATGTCGCCTTTCTTAAGGCACTGACACACCTCGCCTATGAAGAGGCGCTGAAAGATCTCGCCTATGAAGAGGCGCTGAAAGATCTCGCCTATGAAGAGGCGCTGAAAGATCTTGTCTGTGAAGAGTCGCTGAAAGATCTCGCCTGTGAAGAGGCGCTGAAAGATCTCGTCTGTGAAGAGGCGCTGAAAGATCTCGTCTGTGAAGAGGCGCTGAAAGATCTCGTCTGTGAAGAGGCACTGAAAGATCTCGTCTGTGAAGAGGCGCTTAAAGATCTCGTCTGTGAAGAGGCTCTGGATGATGTCGCCTTTCTTAAGGCACTGACAGGCCTCGAAACTGCGTAATTTTGGGAAACCCTGGTTACGCCACTCAGTGGCGTCGCCAGAGCTTCAAGGTTGGGGGGCAAGGCATAGGAGGACAGAGAAATGAGCGTCCGAAGGACGATCGCTGAGGCGCGGAGCGCCGAGCAGGGGAGGGGTTTGGGGAGGGGATGTGCCCCCTCCCCACTTAAATTTTTTTTGAATTTCCATACTGTAATAGTGGCATTTTAAGCTGTCATAGGAACAAAATTGTTCTATTATTTCAGCGCTGATAGGAGCCAACTGTGACTCGTAGCTAAATGTTAAATGTTCGCGTTTTCATATAGTGACCGTATACGGCCTCGACCCTGCTCATTTTTCAATGAATTGATTGGCTTACATCCCGTCATCACTGCTCGCCCGTTCCAATGGACGCCACACTATTTAAGGTCCCCGTCCAAGGGCCGTGCTACCCCGAGGCTTATGATGTAGTTTGAACCGTATTTGAGTTTAACTACAGATAATATTAGCAAACCCGACATTTATTGAAATTAATATAAAAACTAGAAAAAACATTCAATATCCAAGAACGCCACAAGCCTTAGGGTAAACAGATTGCTGACCAGACACAATTAGCAGACATAGTTTACAAATGGTATACAAACCAAGCAAGAAGGATTCAACTACCGAATCGGGAAGCCAAGCAGTGCTGATGCAGTTTTACTGGTGAACAATCGACAATAGAAACAGAACGCCGACTGCTTTAAACGACTTTACTCGGGGTTAAAGTGGGTGGGAATGCGTGGGAACGGCCTCCCACTGCTCTCGAGAATTGGCGGGCGAAGGAGTATTAATTCATAGATATTTTTATTCCCTTGTCTTAAAACCAAGATAGTGTGAATCAGTTTGCTATGTTTTGTCTCTGTATATATGTATCTATTTCACAACAAGTATTATGCCCACCTACATATATATATATATCTCTCTCTCTCTCTCTCTCTCTCTCTCTCTATATATATATATATATATATATATATATATATATATATATATATAT